>JASXTE010000005.1:1200000-1607500 GCA_030280995.1 Hemileia vastatrix | reverse complement strand
TAAAGAGTGGGTAAGACTTGTATTTAATGAATATAACTTAATATTTTATTGCATAATGAAATTATATAAGAATTTTATTATATACAAGTGTTACATTAAATTTATTGGTTATATATATTTTTATATACAATTAAATTGAGCATAATATAATATATTCTACAAATAATGGCGCATTTTTATGTATTTAATAATTATAAATTTATATTTAATTAATTGAAAAACATATATTATAATTACAAGTGTAAAATTGATTTATAATATATTTAAATTAATTACTTAAATTTATATATTAAATAATACCTCTCATATGATACTAAACAATAATTAATGACGCTTCTTTTGACCCTTAATTGTGTTAGAAAAAACAAATAAATTAATTTGGACTAAATTGAGATTAATTGTTTGTTTTGTTGCGTCAAATTATTTTTTGTTTCACTTAAAATGTCCTTTAATCAGAATGTACCATCTGTTTGGAATTATATTTCTCATAGTTCCTATGTTTCCAATCTTGTTTAGTTATTCACTATTGTCACTTACTGATTTGGGAATTAATGGCGGGGAAATTGGATTCTTAATTGGGGTTTTAATTATTTGTCTCATGTTTTTCTCTATATTGTTATGTTTCATTTACTCTTTTGATATATTTGTTTTATTCCATTCTAATCATTGTATTTACAAAGATAGTAGCGCTTCAGAGGACCCATTGCCTATAAAAGGGCCTTGGATAATCCCCTGTAGCATCATCACTTATTACACACTCAACAAATTAAATAACCAATTTATTACGTTTATATTTTTTTTATTAGTAATACAAATCTAATTTAAATTCTATACAACAAATCAAAGGTTGCTTTAAGTCTGATAGTAATTAAAATTGTTTGCCGCGCAGAACCCTTACATTTAATAATATTATTGTTAATAAAATCTAAGTTTTTGTCACCTCTCAAAGTTGCTCACCGTTGTTTCCCTCTCAAATAAATTAAATATATATTTTTTGGTTTATTTCTTTATTTTCCCTTGTCCTCCTCCTTCTCTCCTCCTTTTTCTCCTATATTTCTTACCTCTTCTAGACGACTGACCGAAAACTGGGGGCCTTTCCAAAACGACGACGACGATCAAGCCTGGCGACGAACGACAAAACGCACGGACCACCTAGCAAAACGAAACTTTTGCCGCGACTGTGTTTCGAACTTGGGTTCGACATCTTAGGTTTATATAATATTAATTTTTATATTATTTTGAAGTGATTTTTCAATCACTATAGTAAGTTCACCATTGCGCCTCTCACTCATATTACTATATTTTTATTGCAATAACAGTGATTGTGGCTTAATTGCTGATTCACTGAGTGTAAGTGTTCAATTTTTAAAAATTTTTTTTTCCTAGTTGACCATTATAGAGTGTTAAATCCTCTTAGTCCTAGAAGAATTGACATTATTATTAATACAAATTGAATTATTAATTTAATTTTTTTTATTATTAATTATTGTTAATTTTGGTTGACTTAAAAGTACATTGTGCTTAGTCCCAAATATATTGCCATATTTAATATTGGTAATTAATTGGTTGAATTAACTTACTTGTTATTCCCAATTTAACCTTGCAATCCATTTTTTTTAAAAATTAATTTTTTAATTATTACTTTATATTGAAAATTATTTTTTCTATAATTTAATTAGTTAAATATTTTTTATATTATTTGGAGCAATTATTGACTAACTTTTATTATATTTTTATTAAGTAAAAAGTAAAATATAAATCTTCCCACTAGTATGTCCAACAATTTGGCAGAAAAAATGGATAACATGCAAGTGGATGAAATAGAAATTGACTATGATGCTGACACTGTAAGTTCTTCTAAAGTTGGTCATAAAAAATCTTATGCTAACACAAAGAATTCACATACTGCAGGATGTGGAAATGACAGGAAATGCAAACAAACCAAACCCCCTTCCCCCAGTACCACAGAAGGAAGTAAAGCCTCTAGTGCCTCAAGAAGGTCTTCCAAAAGGCTTCAAAATAAAAAAGCTTCCTCTGCCACAACAAATCAGCAACCTATCCAGTCATATAAAAGAGTTGAAGACAGAAAATATGACATGCAAAGCAAAGGTAGACACATTGTGGGATCAGGTCCAAGAACTCAGGAACCAGATTCAGGCCCAGGCCCCATCTCAGTTGCCTCCCAATCAGCCTCAATTTCAGGCTCAACCTTCACAGCCACCCAGCTCAACCATCCAAAATCCAAATACTATGGAAGTAGAGCAATGGAAATGGGATTATCTAATGAGTCACTACCAACAGAATGTGCAACACCCTCCTCATCATCAGCCTGGCCCATCCAGAACACCCAATTTCCATCCACCTCCTCATCCCTACCAACAAGGCAGGAGAAAGAAGGCCCAAGCACAATCCCAAACCCAGTCCCAGGGGAAGTTTCCTCCTCTGCCATGGTAAGTAATTTGGTTGATAGTCACTTGGGTATGTTTTCTAATAAATCTTCTTCTGCAGGTAATATTATTGAACATGGTGAAAGAACAGTTAAACCTGTTAAAAGACAGCTTCCTGTAACTAGTAGCCCTATTGATGTAATTAGCAAATTGTCATTTGATGAACCTTTACATTTAACTTATACATCTTTAATTAATCCTTCTCTTGCAATTAAAAATGATTCTGTTCCCCCTGAAATCTATACCTTAATTGAAAAAACTTCTGAGGAAATATTGAAAGATACCCTTGATTTTAATATTGTGAAAGACAAACATGTGAGAGATGTGTTAATCCATGAAAATGATAGATTAAATAATTTACACTTGCAATGTAAAGTGAGTTCTTCTGTACAAGATACAGCTTATTTAAAAATCAAAGAAACCTTGAATATTGTTCTTAGTCAACAAAAACAAATAAGAAGTGACCATAGAGCTATCTCAGATAGAAATATCAGTCTACATAAGACCTTGAGTGAATTGAAACCCCTTATTGAGGAAAATATTCATTCAAGAATGAAATAAAATCTCTGCAAAATGAGTTTAAGAAGCTAAGAAATGATTTCCATGCACTAAGTACCAAACACTCAGTTTCTGAGGACAGAAATGTTCTATCTCTTGCAAAAGTAAATGACCAGATGTCTGAAATTCCAAGAATAAGAAACTATGTGTCTGACCTACAGGAAAAGTTCTCAACCTTAACCATCAATAATGAATTAAATGAGATTTCTGCAAATAAGCTGCATAAAAATAAAGGGAAAAAACCTGAACAAAGTTCATCCTTTCTTCCTCATATTTCAACCATTAAACAAACTGACAATGAGTCTGTAAAATCTTTTGCTACTAGCAAAAAATCTTGTGATAGTCATGCACCAGCTGTTTCTGTAAATAATGAAATTTCTGAACACCTGGCTAAACTTCAGGAATTATTACTAATGAATAATTCAAACCAAAAAGTGGACCATCCCAGTAGTCAGAAAAATTGGCCTAAGTTAGACCAATATCCTACCTTTGATGGTGATTCTTCCTCTGATTGGCAACACTTTATCCAGAGAATTGATAATTTAAAGAGATCTTATAAACTACCTGATGAGGAAATTGTTTCTAAGCTAATTTCTTTATTTTCCAATGTAGCCTTGATGTGGTATGAATCTGTCCTCTTAGATAACAATCATTATACATGGAATGATTGGAAATCCTTGATTGAGAATCAGTTTGGTGGTTCAAAATTCAGGTTAGCTCAGCAGAGACTGTATGAGAATACTAGATATGTATCCTCCTCTGTTGAAAAGCCCATTGTTTTTCTGATTAAAATAACTAAAATCCTTAGTCCAATTGATCCAAAGATGGATTATGATATTTGGAGAGATAAAATCTTGTATAAATTACCAAATTCTCTTAGGGATTTGATTGTTGCTAGAACTGAGCATGTAAGGGAAAATTCTTCTTTCATTAATATCTGTAATGAAGTACTACTCAACCATAGATATGAACCAAAGAATTACCTTAGTAAATCTTATAATGATCAGAATAAACCTTCTATAAAGCTCCCAGAAAAATCTGGTAAACCCTCTGCCCCAGTTGCACCTAAAAAATATGCAACAAATACTTGTTATAAATGTAACAAACCGTGGCAGAAGGGTCATGTTTGTGACAAGAAAATTCATCTTGTTGAACAAAATGAAGACACTGATGAAGTTGAACTTGATGTCAATAATTCTTCCAGTGACTGTGAAAGTAATATCTCCTATGACAATGAATCTGTTAAAGATGTTTTAATGTTGGAACATGATGTCCATTATTTAAATAATATATCTGAAGATTGTGTATTGAATTTATCTTCAGTAGAAAATGCTGAGATAATTAAAGATATTACTAACAATTCTATTCCTATATCCCCTTTAAAGGCACCTGTTATCATTAATGGTAAAAATGTTGATGTAGTTCTTGATTCTGGTGCTGGAGGAAGTGTAGTATCTGAAAAAGCTTTGGCTTCAGTGGATAAGGAATATTTGAGTAAATTATTGCCTATAACTTCTGAAAAATGGAGAGGGTATGGTTCTACCTTATTTCCTATTGGCAAATACAAAACCTCTGTATTCTTCAAATATAATGGTGGTTTTTTCAGAGCTATTTGTGAGTTTGTTGTCATGAATAATGATAATTTGAGCAATTGGTTTATTATGGGAAATGATATTTTAACCATGTTTGGTGTGAAACTGGATCCAGCAAATAATTGCTTTACTTTAGGAATGAATGGGAAAAGAAAATTCTAAATTTCTTCTCCTAGACCTTCTGGGCATTTGTTGAAATCTTGTAACTCACTGACCCAATGTAAAGGTAGAACAACAACTGAAATGGATGATTTATTACATGAAATAAATACCGCTTCTTTTGGTGATCAGTTGACTAGCGAACAAAAGGATTCTATTGTTGCCTCTATTACCTCTTTCCCTATGGCTTTTGCTCATGGTTCTCATGTCTTGGGAATTGTTCAGGAAGAGATGAAAATTACCTTATCCTGTAATTTGGGTGATATTCCTCCTTCCCTTAAGAAAAAACCATATCCTGCTTCTCCATCAAAAAGAAAAGATATTGAAGATAATATTGAAACATTATTGAAAATGAATATCATTGAGAAAGTGGATGTCACCCCCAAATATTGTGTCATCTCTCCAGTCTTGATTTCATATGAAAAAGATAAAGCTAGATTATGTGGAGATTACAGAGCTTTAAATACTTATACTGTTGATGATATTTATCCTTTACCCAGAATTAATTCAATACATGCTACCTTGCAAGGTGCAAAATTTATTAGTTGTCTGGATGGTAATAAAGGTTATCATCAAGTTCCAGTTGAGAAAAATTCTCAAAATTTTTTGCTTATTGCTACTCATATGGGAATATATAAGTATGTTAGGATGCCATTTGGCCCTAAAAATGCTCCTTCAGTTTTCCAGAAAGTCATGGATAACACTTTCCATCAAGAAATTATTGAAGGTTGGCTCATGGTTTATATTCATGATATTATTGTTTTTTCTAAAACTTTTGATGAACATATGATTCACTTGAGTAGAGTTTTCCAAAAAATGGATGAAATCAATATGACCTTATCTTTAAAAAAGTGTAAATTTGGTTTTCAATCTTTGAAAGTCCTTGGCCATGTTGTGTCAGGCTTACAAATTTGTGTAGACCATAATAAAGTTGCTGCCATTCAAAATGTGAAAGCACCAACTTCTGTAAGAGAAATCCAAAGTTTTTTGGGTATGTGTGGCTATTATAGACAATATATTAAAAATTATCAGGTCATAGCCTTGCCTCTTACAAAACTAACCAGAAAAGATGTTGCTTTTCTCTGGAATAATGACTGTCAGAAAGCTTTTAATACATTGAAAAGTTGCTTAATGACAGCCCCTATATTGGCTCTTCCAGATTTTAACAAGCCATTTGTACTTTATACAGATGCTAGCTTTATTGGTCTGGGTGCTGCCCTTCACCAAAAGCAAATTATTAATGATAAATCCTCAGAGGTTGTAATTTGTTATATTTCAAGAACCTTAAGAAATATTGAATTGAAATATGGTTCCACTCAATTGAAGTGCTTAGCAGTTGTTTGGGCTCTTGAGAAACTTCATTACTACTTGGATGACCAAAAATTTGAGTTGGTAACTGACTGTAGTGCTGTGAAATCTCTCTTAAACCTCAAAACACCTAACAGACATATGTTCAGGTGGCAACTTGCTGTTCAGGAATACAGAGGAAGGATGACTATTATCCACAGAGCTGGAAATGTTCACTCTAATTTTGATATGCTCTCCAGATTGCCTCTGCCAAATAATGACTCAAATCCTGCTTATGTAACTGAGGATGATACTGTTCATATCCATGGTATATTTATAGTTGATATGGAAGAGGAGTTATTACAGTTAATACTGGATTCATATGATAAAGATTCTGATTTAAATAAATTGGTTACTATCTTAAATGATCCTAAGAATGCTTCAATTCAAGCATTAATAAAAACTCTTCCTGCAAAGTACCAAAATGCTTTAAATAAAGGAAAGTTTTCTATTGAAGATGGTTATATATATTATAGAAGGAAGCTTACCAATGTAATTCTTATTCCTCCTTCAATGAAAGAAACTATCCTCAAACTTTGTCATGATGACATATTAGCTGGTCATTTTGATCTTGAAAAAACATTGATTAGAATCAAAAACACTGCATGGTGGGCTAATATGTCTGAAGACACAAAATTATATGTTGAATCTTGTGATTCCTGCCAAAAATCTAAAAGGTTAACAGGTAAGAGAGCAGGGATATTACAACATATTGAAGCACCTAGTGCTCCCTGGCAAATCATTAATATGAATTTTGTCACTGGTCTTCCTGTTGCAGGTAAAGACAGCTTTAACTCTTGTTGGGTAATAGTTGATAGATTCACAAAAATGTGCAAATTTATTCCAACCCACAAAGATGTATCCACCAAAGAATTAGCTTTCTTATGGTGGTCTTACATGTTTAATATTATTGGTTTTCCAAAAGCCATTATCTCTGATAGGGATCCAAAATTCACTTCTGAGTTTTGGACCTCTTTGATGGATATTTGTGGCTGTGAGTTAAAATTGTCTACAGCTCACCATCCTCAGACTGATGGTCTAGCTGAAAGAATGATTCAAACTCTGGAAGATATGATTAGAAGGTATTGTGCCTTTGGTTTAGAATATAAAGACAATGACAGATTTACTCATGATTGGGTCACTCTTTTGCCTGGTCTTGAATTTGCATATAATAGCACTGTTCATTCTGTCACTGAGAAAAAGCCTTTTGAGCTTTGGTTAGGTTATGTCCCAAACACTCCTGCTCAGATTCTCAATAATAAATTACCTAAGTTGGAACTACACCCTGGTGTAAAATCTTTAATGCAAATGCAACAGCTATGCAGAAAACATGCTCAGAGTTGTATTGATAAAGCATTTGAATATGAAAAGAAAAGATGGGATAAATCCCATAAAGAATACACATTTAACAAGGGTGATGAAGTGTTGATCTCTACTGTCCATTTCAATTTACAAGATAACCACAAATTAAAAGATCCTTTTGTAGGACCATTTGTTGTTAAAAGAATGGTTGGTGATAATGCAGTAGAAGTTGTATTGTATTCTCCATATGATAGGAAACATCCTGTTTTTCCCATTTCTTTACTTAAACCTTATACTTCCAACAGTGACTTATTTCCAAAAAGAAGAGGAAGACCTAAGAAGAACCCTCAGGAAGACACAGAAACAGCAGAAATTGATAAAATTCTCAATGATAGAATTATCACTTCTGAAAGAGGTACTGAATATTTATTGAGATATAAGAACAAATCATCTGAACATGATGCATGGATACCTGGCAAGGAAATTTCAAATCTGCCTGCTCTGTTGAAAAAATACAAAAAGAAAAAATCTTAGCATTTTTTTTTATTGTTTTTTTTAGAGTGAGGGAGTGTCAGCCAGGCTATTCCAGGAGTCCAGTAAATGATATATAAATTATAAAACCTTAAAGAGTGGGTAAGACTTGTATTTAATGAATATAACTTAATATTTTATTGCATAATGAAATTATATAAGAATTTTATTATATACAAGTGTTACATTAAATTTATTGGTTATATATATTTTTATATACAATTAAATTGAGCATAATATAATATATTCTACAAATAATGGCGCATTTTTATGTATTTAATAATTATAAATTTATATTTAATTAATTGAAAAACATATATTATAATTACAAGTGTAAAATTGATTTATAATATATTTAAATTAATTACTTAAATTTATATATTAAATAATACCTATCATATGATACTAAACAATAATTAATGACGCTTCTTTTGACCCTTAATTGTGTTAGAAAAAACAAATAAATTAATTTGGACTAAATTGAGATTAATTGTTTGTTTTGTTGTGTCAAATTATTTTTTGTTTCACTTAAAATGTCCTTTAATCAGAATGTACCATCTGTTTGGAATTATATTTCTCATAGTTCCTATGTTTCCAATCTTGTTTAGTTATTCACTATTGTCACTTACTGATTTGGGAATTAATGGCGGGGAAATTGGATTCTTAATTGGGGTTTTAATTATTTGTCTCATGTTTTTCTCTATATTGTTATGTTTCATTTACTCTTTTGATATATTTGTTTTATTCCATTCTAATCATTGTATTTACAAAGATAGTAGCGCTTCAGAGGACCCATTGCCTATAAAAGGGCCTTGGATAATCCCCTGTAGCATCATCACTTATTACACACTCAACAAATTAAATAACCAATTTATTACGTTTATATTTTTTTTATTAGTAATACAAATCTAATTTAAATTCTATACAACAAATCAAAGGTTGCTTTAAGTCTGATAGTAATTAAAATTGTTTGCCGCGCAGAACCCTTACATTTAATAATATTATTGTTAATAAAATCTAAGTTTTTGTCACCTCTCAAAGTTGCTCACCGTTGTTTCCCTCTCAAATAAATTAAATATATATTTTTTGGTTTATTTCTTTATTTTCCCTTGTACTCCTCCTTCTCTCCTCCTTTTTCTCCTATATTTCTTACCTCTTCTAGATGACTGAACGACAAATAGGCTCTGTTATAGGAGGTGGAGAGAAAGAAAAAGGAGAAGGAGAAACATCCAGAACTGATTTAGGAGGATTCAACATTGCTATTGGAGCAGTGGGAGTTCTAGGTATGACATAAGAGAGTCATTATTGGAGAGAATGAGCAGAATAAAGAGCAGAAGGAGTTGCATCCAGAGATTGAGAGTCAGATGGAATATTTAGAAAGGCTGATGTTGTGAAAGTAGTAGGAATTTCAGAGGTAGATGATTTTGGAGAAGGAGTATAATGCTTGCAGTGGGAGGTAAAGCTGGTAGCAGGAGGGGGAATGAGCCATATTTAAGGCCAGAGCATGTTCTCTTCTTTTCAAATGGTTAAAACATGCCCTTTTGTAGGTGTACCTTTTCTGGTTATAGGTGTAGGTGCACTCTTGATGGGTAAAGGAGCATAAATCAAAGGCTAGGTCACTAGAAGCAGTGAGGTTGGAAGGAGTCATCTTCAAAATATAAAAATCAGGATGGAAAGGATAACATGGAGAGGGAAATAGGAAAGGGAGAAAAATGTGGTGAAAATGGGCTCAAGGACAGTAGTAGGCAGTTGGAACCAACGCACTTTTTGGTCCACTATGACCTTAAACTGGAAATAAACTATTGGGATTTGGTCCTCTAAGACCTTAAACTGTAAAAAAACATCAAAAGTCATTCATTGGTCCCCTATGACCTTAAACTGGCAAATTTATTTCACTTTGGTCCACTAAGACTAAAAATTGGCAATCTATTAAAAGTTTGGATTTCAAGGATATTAGGAGTGAATTTTAATCATGTGGGATATTCAATTCAGTCAGTTTTAATATATCACTGGTTCATCAGTACTCAAACTGGTACTCACTCATTTGGACAACTCAGTCATTAATGAAAACAGTGCAACTAACTTTAAATAATGGAGAAGTCATTAAAAGGAGTTATTAAGGATTAAAAAAAGATGGATATTTTTAAAGGTTATTGATGGAGATGTTTAACATTAAAGAAGTATAGGTGCTAAGAATGTCTGGAAGTTTATGATAAAAGTAGGATTGATTTTAAAGGGATGGAAAATTATTTGAATGTTGTGATGCTGAATCATAAAAGATTAATAGGATATGGATTTAGTGGGTTTCTTTTGTAGACTATTTTAGGTGAAGCTTGGATGTCATTATGGCTAGAATGGAATCATAGTATTTGGCTCAGGGGGAAGCCCCATGGGAATGTAATCAAAGGAGGCCCACTCTCTCATGCTGTTAAAACAATAGAGGCTAGTAGAGGAGAGTCTGAAGGTATTTAGGCATTGCTCTCAGTATTGGAATCATCACAAAGAAAATACAGTTTATTAAAAGTTTATTTCAAATTATGTCAATCATATGATGATTTTAAAGAATTAAAATCAACCAGACAGTAACAGTTATCATCACTATAAGGAATCAAATAGTTAAAGTATTTAAATTTTACGGAAGAGAAGAAAATCAAAATAAATAGTCCCTTTGGAATCTTTCAACATCTTTATCAAAGCTTTGCATCAAAATTCTTCTCTTAATTAAATATTCTGTATTATTAGCAGGAGTTTCCTGAAAATAAGTTAAAAATTCACACTTCATATCATCATAAAAATTAAGAAAGAGATATCTATTTAAATTAGGATAATGATTAATGTAATCATTTTTCACCTGGCCAAAGTCATCTGTATTGGTGATCTAAATAGCTTAGAAGTTGTAAGAGATAGTAGTTGTATTTGGAATTAGTAGGAGAATTATTAAATTAAAATTAAGAAGACTAAATTTTTGAGCTGGGAAATAATGTTTCAGAAAAACTGAAAGGAAAAACAGGCATAATAGAATTAAGATCTTGAGATGGAGGAGGAAGCTCAGGATTAGGATTTTCAGATTAAGAGGCTGTTTTGGCCTTTATATTACAAAAGAAGGTGAGAAATTTTTATAATCTCTTTTTATGGATAATTGGGTCAGGAAAAGTGGCTGTTCCAGTATAGACTTTAGTTCTGGAAAGTATAATTGGATGATTACACTTGAATTTATTAAGACTGAAAACTTCACAGGCAGTTTTTCCAGGAAGACCAGGGTTAGAAATCAGACAAGGAACCTGGTATTTGGCACAAAGCTCACATGGGACAGCAAGGTCTTTTGATGACATATTGATGATGATATTGATTTAAAAAAACAAAGGTGGAAATATTCAGGACTAGTTAAGGAAATTGGTTGAAGAGGATGAAGAGAGGATGAATATGTGTTCAATCAATTGTGCAAATTTAAAGAATGGGGACATTCTTCATTAGAGGGAGGGTGTGGCAGTCTAAAGCTTAGTAGGGCACTTAAGTTTGTTATAAAATGATTTTTGGGGAATTTTTATTGAGATTGTAAAAGCCAATCTTTTTTTGAAATGGTTATATTTAAAAGATGAGTATTAAAAGTAGTTAAAAGAGGTTAATTTTATGAGTCATGATTAAATGAATAATTAATGATCATGAAATTCAAGTATAGGGCTAAAAGTGTATGCAATTAAATTCAAGAGTCTCAACAATCTTTGGGAATTTTTGTAGAATTTTTACTATTTTTCTACATTTTTAATTTATTTCATAAATTATTTTTGGTTATTTTTGTTTTTTTTCATAATTCACTTATCTTTGATCATTTTTACTAGATGTTTAGGGCTGCGCAGACTACAAAAATTAGAATCAAGTATAAACAAGAAGTAGCTCTATGAAAACATTTTTAGTTTTTCTACATTTTTATTAGTATTTTAAAAGTTCCATTTGAGTTCATAAGTCTGTATGAGCTCCAGGATGCTGCAGATAAGCTCCATATAAACTCTGGTGATCTCCAGACAAGCTCTGGAATGCTCCAGTTAGGGAAATTAGGGCATGTGACATACTATGCATATAAAGCCTGTAGACTTGAAATTAGATAGACATACAGAAAACAGAGAACAACTTAATCACCAACCACAACAACACATATTAACAGCAAATATTATTATTTTCATAACAAATTATAAAATTGTAATACTCTTATAAATATAACACTTTTACATAAAATTCTAGTAAATTCACTTATCATCACAAATATTAACTTATAGGGTACCATTTTAAAGGTCACATTATGAGGGATCTGATTTTAACAACTGAACCATAAAAAAATAAAGGTTCATAAAAATATATTATTCAATCATTTATATAACTTCTTTAAATACAGCTTCACTGTTGTGTTTTTAACCTTATTATAAAGAAAACTGATTCTACATCTCAATACCATTAATGAAAAATAGTTTATTGGTAATTTACTATAAAGTAGAGGCTATAGCTTAGTTAATTGTGAACTCTTTATTTAATTAAAGGTACATGGTTTTCTTCAGTTTATCCAACTCCCATGGATTCTGCTTACAGAAAGGTGACTGTAAGAGTCTTTCTACACCACCTGCATTATCCACCTTGTAGGATTAAACAACTCAAGTGACCCTGCTTCCCTCTCCTTGTGCCTGAACAATCTCTTAGGTATCATCTGGGGACTCCCAAGGAAAGGCTCTCACACAACTGTCCACACAGCTACTATTTCAAATATATGTGCTGTGGCTGCCGCTATAGGCCCTCTCATCACTTTCACCAGATGGCCTATGCACAAGGTCAAGAATTTTCCTGAGTAAGTGAGACTGGTAAGAGTGATTGAGAGCTACTTCAAGGTAGTGACTCAAAGATACATCATAGATAAATTATCTGCTTTGAGGCAAATTTGAGGTGAATAATAATGTATGGTGGAATAACACTAAAAATAAAGGAATCTTATAAAGGTTTGCAACTTAAAAATCAAAAGGGATTTAGGAATTCTAGAAGTTTTAACAGAAATTGGTTATTAAGAAAGGTAGGAAACAATAACAGCTTGATATAAATTTTAACTATTATCACAACAATATTATAATTTAATTCTAAGGAATGACAAACCAAATCTCCCCAATTATATAGACAGCTCCACCTCACATTGACCCCTTTAATAAACTTCCCTTAATTTATTACTGACCCATCAATTTAACCCACAGATCCTTTAACTTTACTCCTGTTCCTACTCACAGACCTTTAATTACCCTAAATCACACAATAACTCAACATTGAAACTATACTATTGATCTGAGCACTAATACACAGTGCATATGCCAAAGTTAGAATGTATAAGCAGATGATTGACCAATTTAGATTTAAGGTTTAGATAGCGCAGTTACTAGTGTTTTAGAATGGAGACAACAAAGGAGAAAAGTAGTTTCTAGGTAGATATTACTTTCTGTGCTTCAAGTATGGGCTTGTGTATTGATTAGAAGATTGCCTTTTGCTTTGAATTTCATGTGGTGTGTGACAGATTCCCAGGTATGAAGGGTGAGATCTGTTGAGTGTTAGAAATCTTCATCTATACCTTCTTCAAAATTTAACTAGAGTTTTGAAAATAGATTTTTAATTTAATATTTTACTATGACTTATAACATCAACCCCACCCCACACTTATCCAAGCTGCTACTCGCCACAAAGTCTCACTTAAAACTTCCTCCCTGCTTTCCCCCTCACCAATTATCTCTGATGTTGTGAATTACTTACTAAACACAAAAAAATTCACCAATCACTTGCCTCTTTATCTATTTAACCAATTTTATTTCTTTACCACTGTTTTCTGTATTTATTGCCCTGTTTCCTTCTTATTTGCCGCTACCTCCTATGCAACTACATCTGAATGCCATATTCCTTCATGCCCTTTGTTGGGTGAGATTGTACGAAATAAAAAACAATAATCAACTTGGTTTCTTAACAAAAAAAAAAAAATAGCAAAAAATATCTTGATCACGAATATATATATATATATATAATGTTGATCCACTTGGACTAAAGATGTGAAACATTATTTGAAAAACGTTCTTTCGAATGATTTTAATTATTATTACGGGGTTAACCAGTGGATGTAAAACGGTGTGGGAAATTTAGGTCATACGTTCCATGAAACTGATTTGTTGAGGATTAAGGATTGACGATGAAGGAATATAGATTGGCTGATCTGAGGGAACATTGGAGTGAGTGAAGATCAAGAAGGATGAGTGTATTTGAAAGTGATAATTTGCAAGTTGTGTGGGTGTTGGAGTCTAGAATGCGATCAGATCGCCTTCATTTTCATCTGGCGATTCCTCCCTGCTTCCTCCAATAGTCTGTCCATCAATCCGCTCACCCAAACACAAGTCACGCTGTCCGCAGTCAGAGTCAAATAGGTTAACTGGTCACGCAGTCCCTGCTGCGGCAAGTCCCTCACCCCCCCCAAATACCATAAATCGCTTTCTCATCATTTCCTTCCATTCGTCGTCTTCTTCCTTCCTACTACCATGTCTGCTGTGCCCACTCCTGTACACATTGATCCCTCTCAAATCGATGGCAGCTCTGCTGCGGCTGCCTCTCAGGCTGATGCTTCCCATCAAGAGGCAAAGGTTCTTTTCTTTTCTTTTCTTGTACTTCCATCTCATCTTCTGTTTTCCTGATGGCTTATTCTCTCTCATTCCCAGGTTGATATTAACTCTCTTATCAATAGCTCCGACAAGCTGGAGCGTGATAACGCCGTCCAGGAGCTGGTCAATTTAGTCAAGGTATCTCATCTCTCCATCCTTCATACCAACCAGTTTATCGTCTAGCTGCTTTTTTTATTGAAAAAATATTTATTTTGCTGTCTGTGCAACAGATCGAAGGTCCTCAAGCTTTTGTTAGGCTGGGATTAGCTGAAGCCGTTTCAAAAGCCTTTTCTGACAAGAAAAACTCTTCTGCTCATGAAGGCGCATGTACCTTACTTTCGACTCTCTGCCAACAAGGCTTGGGTCATGCCATCGAGCCATTTGTTTTCGTCCACAGTGATCAGGTCATTCTGGACGGATTACTTGAATTGTTGGGTGACAAACTTCCGGTCGTTCGACAAGCTGCCACAGACGCCCTACAAAATATTGTCAAAATTATGAGCCCGTGGGCGCTCCACCTGATCTTACCAGTGTTATTAAAACAAATCAGTACTGCTGGGAAATGGCAAGTTAAATTCGGAAGTTTAGAAGTTCTCGATCAACTCGTCGTATCTGCTGCAGAGCAAATGGCTCGTGCTATGCCTGACATTGTTCCAATCTTGGCAGGTGCGATTTGGGACACTAAGGCAGAAGTAAAAAAAGCAGCTCGCGCTTCTCTAACAAAGGCCTGTGCTGTGAGTCTCATCTCATCTCATCTCTTTCTTAGTTTTTTTTTTACTTTGTACATCTTTTAGCAACCAACTAATCTTGGATCACTTGTTTAGCTTGTATCCAACAAAGACATTGAGAAATTTATTCCAGCTCTTATATCTGCATTAATCAACCCAGTCGAAGAAGTGCCGAAATGCATTCAATTACTTGCCGCTACCACCTTTGTGTCAGAGGTCGATGCTCCTACACTCTCACTTATGGTGCCTCTTCTCACAAGGGGATGCAACGAGCGGCCTACGCCAACAAGGCGTAAAGTGGCTGTCATCACAGACAACATGGCAAAACTTGTTGACTCTGATGTTACTGTTCGGCCTTTTATCCCTCAATTATTACCTGCCTTAATCAAGATGGGTAGTGTGACTGGCGATCCAGAAGCTCGTGGAGTTGTGAACAAGGCCATTGCCACTGTTAGGGAAGTGGGCAAAGTTCCCCCCGACTCGGACGGCACAGATATGCCGCCACTTAAAAAACATTCATCTGCTGATGTGGCAAAGGCAATAGTTGCAGCTATCAAAAAGGAAGGCGGCAGCTCACAAAGAGCCGGCACAAGCCCGGATTCTCCTCTTGTCAAGTTTATGGCGGAAATTGGGGCCGCTTTAATTAATTCTAAAAACTACGAAGTCACTGAATGGGAAACAGCCCTTATTTCTTATGTCACTCTTGCCTTACCGCCTGAAATAGCTTCTACGAAAGCAGCAAGCGTGGTCCGACAAGTCTTAGACCAAAGTGCAAAAGAGGAGGGTGAGGAAGTAGAGGTTTTCGACGATGAGGAAGAGGGGGAGGACTTGTGTAATTGTACTTTCTCACTTGCGTATGGTGCGAAGATTTTGCTCAATACCGCTACATTGAGATTGAAACGTGGTCATCGTTACGGATTGTGTGGACGCAATGGTTCTGGTAAATCCACCTTGATGGTGAGTATATCTTGCTTGCTTTTTATTTTTATTTTTATTTTTTCTTCTTCTTCATATGCTTACTAAATGTCATCCATGTCAATTAAATCATTTAGAGAGCTATTCATAACGGTCAAGTCGAAGGATTTCCTTCCCCTGATGAAGTTCGAACCTTTTATGTTGAGCATGATATTGATGGCTCAGAGGCCGAAATTGCGATTATTGATTGGATTGATAGTGATACACGTATACAGGCTACGCGTGAAGAAAAATCTCAAGCTTTGACCGAGGTCGGATTTTCGATTGATCGTCAAAGTCATACTATTGGCTCTTTGTCAGGTGGTTGGAAGATGAAACTTGCCTTAGCTCGCGCCATTTTATTCAAGGCTGATATCTTACTTCTTGATGAACCTACCAACCATTTGGATGTTCTCAATGTTCAATGGTTAATGGACTATCTCAAGTCTCTCGCCACTTGTACCTCAATCATTGTCTCTCACGATTCTGGGTTTCTTGATAATGTTTGCACGGATATTATCCATCTCAATCGATTCAAGATCAAGCGGTACCCTGGAAACTTGCAAGCTTTTGTTCAGAGAGTTCCTGAAGCTAAAGCTTACTATGAATTATCGGCTTTAGAAGAATACCAATTCAAATTCCCTGATCCACCATTTTTAGACGGGGTCAAAACAAAGGAGAAGGCGTTGATGAAAATGCGTAAAGTGGGCTTTCAATACCCTGGATCTCCTGCTCAGCAACTATACGATGTTACGTTGCAAGTATCTTTGAGCTCGCGTGTTGCCGTGTTGGGGCCTAATGGTGCCGGCAAATCGACCTTGGTCAAGTTGCTTATTGGTCATCTCGAACCTAACAAAGGGGGTGAAGTTTGGAAACATCCCAATCTAGTTATTGGATATGTCGCCCAACATGCGTTCCGTGAGTCTTTTGTGAACACTTATATCATCAATTCTTTTTAAGGAACTCACTCGCTAACTGTACTGTGAACATATATTTCTTATTTAATTTTGTAGACCATATTGATCATCATCTCGATGAAACTCCTCTTCAGTATCTTTTGAATCGTTATCAAACCGGAGAAGATCTTGAGGAACTGGCTGCTGCCAACCGCAAATTGACTCCTGAAGAAGAAAAAAAGATGAAGGAGGGAGCTGTAATTGTGGTTGAAGGACAAAAGCGCATTATTGAGGATATCACGAACCGGAAGAAATTAAAACAATCATTTGAGTACGAGTGTAATTTCAAAGGAATGTCTTCATCCGAGAACATGTGGCTTCCTCGAGATGAACTAATTAAGAGAGGTTTCGAAAAGAAGATTTTGGAAGTTGACAGTCGAGAGGCTCAAAAAGCAGGGCTGTTGCGACCTTTGGTTAGGAAAGAAATTGAAGCTCACATGGCAATGTTTGGCTTGGAAGCTGAATTTGTTACGCATAATGTTGGTAGTTGTTTATGATTGATTAATTTTGCGTGACCAATCATACTAATGCTAGAGGTTTTAATTTATTTTTTTGCGATTGTGTTCCATGATAAGACTATGCGTGGTCTCTCTGGAGGTCAAAAAGTGAAGGTTGTTTTGGCAGCTGCCACATGGCGTCGTCCTCATGTGGTGATTTTGGATGAACCTACAAATTATTTAGACCGAGAATCACTTGCAGCGTTGATTGAGTCTCTGAAGACATTTGAAGGTGGTGTTTTGGTTATTACACACAATGTAAGGTTTTACTAGTGATCTATTATGACTGGGGGAGGAAAGGTGAGGTAACATTTCTGATGAATTGATTTGTTTTGAATGACAGCGAGAGTTCTCGGAATCGATTTGTTCAGAAGTGTGGGCAATGAGAGATGGATATTTAGAAGCTTCTGGGCACAATTGGACAGAAGGTCAAGGGTCGGGGCCGCGAATTGACAAGAGTAAGGAAGAAGAGGAGGAGCATTTTGATGCCTTGGGAAATAAGATTGAGGCGCCTAAAAAAGCCAAGAAGCTTTCTTCGAAAGATGAACGCAAGAAAAAGAAGGAGCGGATGGCGAAAAAGAAGGCAGGGCTTGACTCAGACGATGATATCTAATGAGAAGGCCTGCTACCCACTATAGATAAATAAATGGAAGGATTGTAGTGATGAGGGGGAATAGAGATAGGAATAAAGTCAATGGAAATATTTGTTGGCAGTTGTGAAAAGTGAAATGATTTGTTGCGCAGATGCAAGTTGGCGCCGTCCCAGCTGAGAGAGATTCAGACCCACAAGTGAGCCCTGTTGCAGAGAGAGCCAAAGTGAGCGTTTAAATTTTGGAATTGGCTTGCCCTTGCCAATGACTCACCATCACCGGTCCACACTTTCCCAGCAAAACAAGCCTTTCAAGAAGCGCAGCAGCAAGGCCAAGGATAAGGGCAGGGGTAAGGCTCTTGTTGGTTAGATTTTTTATTTTCATTAATCATTAATCTCAACAACATTCCTCTTCAATAGTCTCTATCTCTTCTGCTCCCTCCCACCCCTCATCACGCACTTCCCTCCCAAAACATGCACGCATCAACCATGCCAACCAGCTCAGGCACAACAAACGTCTCCAAAGAGCTCAATCTCTAGCTGTCTTCTCTGGCCCCTCTTCCCCACCCGTTGTCATTGCCCTTCTGGGTCTTGTCCCCCATCTCACCCATCATGCTCTCTCTCAAGTCGCGCTCTCTCTCCAGAACGCCGCTGGTCCCCACCAACAACCTAACAGCCAGCAACATCTTTCATCGGTCCATCATCATCCACCCGGGTTAATGTCCGTTCATCTGCCCACTCATCGTTTTAAATCTGCCAGATCTCATCTCCAATTTCTCCTCATTCCCCATCAATCTCCCCTTCCACACTTACTTTCTGCTCTCACCGCCTCAGACTTCGTCATCCTTGTCTTAGATGCTCAAGAAGAATGCTCTCCTTGGGGTGAAACAGCTCTACGTTCACTCCAGTCATTTGGTAGTTGTAGTGGCGTACTAGGGTTGATTCCCTCTTTTGATTCCTCCATGTCTCTCAAAATTCAACTTAAAACTCGTTCCAGTCTCTTGAGCTTCTTGCATTATTTTTTCCCTCCTGCCTCATCTACTGGACATGGCTTATTGCTTGATAAGATCATTGTTGCTGATCTGCCCTCTGAAGCAATGAATGCTCTTCGATGTCTAACTGAAAGATCTCCTAGAGAAATCAATTGGCGTCAAGGCCGAGGTCGTTTGGTAGCTGAAGAATTTTTTTGGATGCCATCATCACCCCCATCTTCATTGGCACTAGGAGATAATCAAGCTGCAGGTTCTGCTTCAGGTTCAGATGAAGAGATTGGAACTTTGACTTTGAGTGGTGTTGTACGAGGCGGAGCTTTCAGTCCTAATCGACTTGTTCACTTGCCTCTCCATGGAGATTTCTTGCTCGATAAAATCATTAGTTCTTCCACTTCCTCAACAAAGTCGCGGCAGCAGCATGTATCTAACACTGACATGATTATTGATGATGACAATAGTTCTAATTTGTCTGTGATATCAGTTTCTAGAGATGTCACTTTGGCAGATGATTTAACATCTATTAATGAACCTTTACAAGAAGATGAGATGATGGCAGAGCAAACTTGGCCAACTGAAGATGAAATTGCATCTGCCCCTGCTAATATCATCAACAAACACAAATCTTCCTCCACAAACCTTGGCCGCAAGCGCTCTAAAGTGGTGCCCAAAGGTACGAGTGCATACCAAGCTGCATGGATTCTTGATGAAGGGGAAGAATATTCAGATGATGAACAACTTGAAGAAATTGATATCCAAGGACAACCTGTTCAGAGGAATTTGGACTTACCGGATAACTTGACAGGATATGATGATGATGATAATAATAATAATAAATTGATGGATGATCCTGATCGGGATGGTTTTGATTCTGCTTCGGTATCTCATAGTGGGCAGACTGGTGTGCGTTTTAACGATTTACCTGATGATCTTGAAGCAGCCCAACTGGCTGAATATCGAGCCAAACGGTCACGTGAGAGGGAAGAACAGGAAGATGATGAATTTCCAGATGAGATTGATACGCCTATCGATACTCCCGCCCGACAACGATTTGCTAGATATCGAGGAATGAAAAGTTTAAGAACTAGTCCTTGGGATCCATTTGAAAATTTACCATCAGATTATGGTAAGATATTTGGGTTTGAAGATTGGAAATCTATGAGTCGTCGTTTACTTAAAAAAGCTAATGAGGAAGAAGGGGCAGTAAGTTTGTTATTCTTATTATTTCTTTTTGATTCTCTTTCTTTCTCACCAAATTCATTGACGTTATTTATTTAAATGCTAAGATGGTTTTTATATTATTATTATTGTTGTTGTTGTTGTTATGTATGAATAGTTTTTACCAGGCTCAAGGGTCACTCTTCATTTGTCAGGCGTAAGTAAATCAACATACAATCATTTACGTTCATCCAATATTGTCATAGCACTCTCTCTCCTTCGTCACGAGCACAAAACATCAGTTATGCATTTCACGATTCTACGTAATACTGAATTTACTGAACAAATTAGATCTAAAGATCCATTAATTGTTTGCATCGGTCCAAGGTTTATTAAACTTCAACCTATATGGTCTCAACATTCTCCTAAGGGGACGAATAATGTGCATAAGATGAATAGGTTTCTTAGACATGGTCAAGTTAACGTTGGGACTGCTTATATGCCAGTTACGTTTGGTGGGAATGTACCGGCGTTAGTGTTTAAGGAAAAAAGTACCGGTAGCGGGGAACTTGAATTAGTCGGAAGTGGAAGCTTGTTAGGAAGTGATACGAGTAGGATTATTGCTAAACGGATTGTGTTGACTGGTCATCCGTATAAAGTTCACAAAAAAACTGCTACGATTCGATATATGGTAAATTATTCTTTTTTTTTTTCATAACACCAAGAGGAAGAAGAAGAAGAAGAAGAAGAAGAAGAAGAAGAAGAAGAACGATTATTTTATTTATTTGACTGACTGATTTCTTGATTCTCTCTGGGTTGTCGAATGTATGTGTGGGCGGATGGATTTTATAGTTTTTCAACAGAGAAGATATAGAATACTTTAAACCGATCGAGTTAAGAACAAAGAAAGGTCGAAGAGGATATATTAAAGAGCCACTTGGAACTCATGGGTATTTTAAAGCCGGATTTGATGAGATGATTGATCAGATGGATACAGTTTGTATGTGTCTTTATAAGAGATGTTTTCCAAAAAGTTGGGGTAAGTTTTGGAGGCCTTTTGATGAGAGTTCTAGTGAAAATGAGGGTGAGGATAATGGGATGATGATGGTGGGATGAAATGAATACATATTTATTATGGTTCTGGGGAAGTGTGGTGGTCATGTGTTGTGTAAGATAAGAATAAGATATTAGTAAAGACAAAATGGTTATAGTTTTTTTATAGGTAATGATCTATATTTTATATTTTGGTAGGGGTTTTTTAAAGGAAAAGTGAATAATTGTCTTTTTATGCATATGGTATTGAATATGGTTGGATTGGCTGAAGGTCTGAATGGCACTCAACATGCCTTCCACTTCAAAACTCAACCACCACATCTGTAAAGATGGTAACACTAATAATGAGGGCAAGGACCCCAACAACAACAGCAATAACAACAATAATAGCAATACCAACAACCATAACAGAAATCAAAATAACAGCCTTAATGATCATCATAACAAACCTAATCATCCTATCAAAAACACCCACCCTCATATCCACAATAGCAAAAACAAAACCAGCAACAACAAGAATAATAATAACAGTCAAAAATCGTTACCTAATTTTGCAGCTCCACCTTCGCTCTTTACTTTTGATCCTTCGTCTCCTTTAGCTGCTTTTTTAAATGGAGTCACTTGTTCTTCTTCTGAAATATCCAAAAACAATAACAATAACAATAATAATAATAATAATAATAATAATAATAACAATAATAATAATAATAATAATAATAATAATAATAATAATAGCAACAACAACAACAAAAATAATAATAATAATAATAATAATAATAATAATAATCGTAATAATAATGGAAATGGTGACATCGTAGATCATTCAAATCCTTCAACTTCTTCAAATCCAAATCCTGTATTAGGCGGGAAATTTTCAAGTGGTATGAAAGGAATAGAGAAAGATAGAGGGAAAGGCAATGAGTTTGTCGAAGTTGGTGAATCTTGGATGACTGGTACGACTTTGGTTGGGGTATGAGTTTTTGTTTATATCTCTTTTTTTTTATATCTATTTATGTTTTATGTTATTTTTTTATTTTTTATTATATATATATATATTTGGGTGGTTGGGATGGTGGGGAAAGTGTAGGCTCATTCGCCAGCAAGAGTGAGCTATTATTTTTCAAAAGGCGTTGGGGATTATCATTTTGGTGTAATTTTCGGTTCTTTTGTTTTTATTTTTTAATATCCTAAAACCAACCAGCTAACCAACAAGTAAATAAATAAAATCATAATTGTAGAAAATGCATCCTATGAAACCTCATCGATTGACATTGACGAATCATTTAGTCGCTGGATATGGGTTACATCGGTATATGGATTTTCATCAGCCGAGAGATGCGACTAAGGAGGAGTTGACACAGTTTCATGATGCTGATTATATTGATTTTTTATCAAGGTCAGATTTTTTTTTTTTTTTTTTTTTTTTTTTTGGGGGGGGGGAGCTCTTGTTAAAAGAGTTGACAAATTAACTAACTTACTGTCGATGTGTATGAATATACGTATTTGTTTTCTGCAGAGTCACTCCGGATAATCAAGACCAAAAAGATTTCGCAAACGTATTGTCTAAATTTAATATCGGAGACGATTGTCCGATCTTTGATGGCTTGTTCGATTTTTGCAAACAATATACTGGTGCTTCACTCATGGCTGCACGGAAACTCAATTTGGGATCTGCAGATATTACAATCAATTGGTCGGGTGGATTACATCATGCTAAGAAGATGGAAGCTTCTGGGTTTTGTTATGTGAATGATATCGTTTTGGGTATTTTGGAGTTGCTTAGGTTCACTTTTTTATTTTTATTATATATGCTTTCTGCTAATATAGATGGATAAACAAATTCTCAACAGGATTCACCCCAGAGTGTTGTATATTGATATCGATATACATCATGGAGATGGTGTTCAAGAAGCATTTTACCAATCTAATCGAGTCTTAACTATTTCGTTTCACAAGTATTCTGGGGATTTTTTTCCTGGAACAGGACATATAGACGAAGTGGGTCACGGAATCGGCAAGAACTTTAGTCTAAATGTTCCATTACAAGATGGTATTGATAATGAATCATATGTTACTCTGTTTAAATCGGTTATGGAACCTGTTATTGCTACTTTCCGACCAAGTGTGATTGTGTTACAGTGTGGAGCTGATTCACTTGGCTGTGATCGGTTGGGTTGTTTCAATTTAAGTATTGCGGCACATGGTGAATGTGTAAGGTTTATTAAATCTTTTAGGTTACCGTTGATGGTACTTGGAGGAGGAGGTTATACTATGAAGAATGTCGCAAGATGTTGGACGTATGAAACTTCAATCCTCTTATCAGATCGATGTCCAGTCATTTCTAATTCTCTTCCTTGGACACCTTATAATTCTTTATTCTTAAACGATAATAAGTTACATCCCAATCTAGTCAACAAAGTTGAGAATTTGAATAGCAAGAAAAGTTTGGAACAAATTAGAATAGGTGTTTTAGAAAGGTTAAGATATATGCATGGTGCTCCTAGTGTTCAAATGCAACAGATTCCACCTCGTTTAGCTCAATGGCTTGAAGAAGAAGAAACTGTTTTAGATAAAGAACGTGAAAAGATGATTGATGAAAGACCTTTTGGACAATTTACTTCAACAGCTAGCGGATTAGATTATTTTCCTCATCCCGTTGTTAATCAACATCGTGGTTCGGTAGGTGGAACTAGACCAAGAACGACTGGTGGAACAGCAGGTGGTGGAGGTGGAGGTGGTAAAGATGGTGGAGGTGGTGGTAAAGAAAGTGGTGGACAAGGAAAGAAAGTTAGAAGAAATACAGTCGTTCAGTTACCTCCAGGGATACCTGAAAGTGGATGTGAATGAATGAATGAATTAATCGATAAATGAACGTTGGGATGGAATTAATTAAACATATATATGGATGAAGAAATGGATAAGAAATTGTATATTGTATTATTATGTTTGGTTAGGTTTTGGGGCTTGGGTTTATCTTGGTGGGTAATGTCATTGGATCGATTTTGAAGAGAAGTTCTTGAGAGTTTAGATACAGGGTTTTTTTATTTGTTTGTTTGTCTTTATTTTATTTTTTATTATTTTATTATTATTATTTTTTTTAAAAAAGTTGTGAGGTTTTATCAAGTACTGCCAAATTTTGAAATATTTGCAGTTTTTTTTTTTTTTTTCTTTTTAAAAAAAGAAAAGGAAAGGAAAGGAAAGGAAAGGAAAGGAAAGGAAAGGAAAGAAAAGGAAAGGAAAAAAGAGAAAAAAAGAAAAGAAGAAAAGAAAAGAAAAGAAAAAAAGAAAGTCATGGCTTCCCTGCCATGATGTGCTTGCATTTCAACTGAGCTTGTGTCAGCCAGTAACTTATTTAACATACTTAAACTGATCTGATTAAAATTATTACTCAATATTTAATTAATTAAAATATTATAAATTTAATATTTTTAATTCTTTGAGTATTATATTGTGAAAACAAACTTAACTATATTACAATTAATGTTATTATAGTCTTTAAAGTTGTTTTTACTTGCGCAAACGTTTTTTATTTTATTTAATTAAAATTGCATTTCATTTTTCTAAAATGAATTGAATCAATAAATCAAAATACAAATAAAGTAATAAAAACCTATGGCAAAGTTGTAGATCTAAGTCCATGTCATTACTGGCACTCAGACCTTGCTTGAAGTTGGCTAGAGGGGGGCCAGGGAGAGAAAGGAAAGAAGCTTTGGTATTTCTGTGGAACTTTAAGGGATAATTAAACTGTGTTATTTATTAAACTTAAACTTAAATTATCTTATTTTATTTAATTCTAATTATTTTATTTAACCTTTTACTTTATCTTTTAATTTATCTTTTTAATTTATTTTTTAATTTTATTTATATTACATCTTTAACTTATTTATCAATGATTTTTGTTGACTTCAACAACATTCAGATTGTAGTACAATTTTCCTATAAAAGGTGTTTCTTTTTGTTGTTTAAGATCATCCTCTTTTATATACATTCAACTTATTTATATTATAGTACAATCAAAATCATATACAAATAATCATTTTTTTGAGTTATAACTGTTCAACATGAAGAGAAAGACATAAAAAAATTATTAAATTACCACTCTATTATCCTAAGTTAGACAGTTCCATTTCATTTCCATTTGATTATCTTAAATTATACTGTATTTATCATCCTTACTTACCGTATAAGCTGACACCTTGTATGTATAGCTTTATTAGAAATCGTTGATGAAGTTTTGCAAAAAAAAATTAAAACTTTTGGACATGAACATTGACATTTGGTAGTAATGTTTTCCTATATGCACCAAAAATTGGTAAGTTACACATTCTCAAAAATCAAGGTTTCTGTCAAAAGGGTTTAAGTTTTATATATAATTTTTTTTTTTTTTTGAAATTGAAAAAACTGCACCAATAATTTCTAATATACAGCCATAGTCAGGCTGGGATCAAGTACAGAGACGTGAACTGGCTTGAATGGTCAGTTGTCTAGAATTTTTTAATGGTCCTATATGAATACTGTAGTACAAATCTAATAAGTGTTAAAATATAACTCAATATTAGGGTCTCAGTAATTTAAATTTCACTAATTATATATGGCTTACAATCTTAAAGTTGGTAGAAAAATAGATTTAATAATCCAGATAATATTCAAAGACTTTATAAGTTCTATTGATATGTATTGTAATTGTATTGGTTATATATTTAATTGTAATGATAAAGAATGTAGAAAACAAGACCAAAAACCCCCTCCTTATATACCCAATAACTTCCCCAATGAACCCCTTGATTGACCAGCTCTATACATGGTTAATGAAGCCTCATTCCAACTAATAGATATGTCCAACAACATAAAGAGTGACCAGTAACATAAGTAGAATGATATCACCTGCCAAAATCCTGTAGTAACAGGGATAATCCATCAAAAATAAAGAATAAGAAAAAAAGAGAGTATATGCGTGTAATACATTAAAATAAAAGACTAAAAAATGAAAAATAAGACTAATTATTACTCAATATTAAGGGGGATTAACAGTAGAAATGATGGGGCTAATCCTGACATTATACTACATGAAATTCCCATTCAAAAATGACCAAAATTGACTGAGAAACCACCTAGAAACCCAAAAAAGGGTGTGAGATGTGGGGTAACTACATGCAGTCCTAGGAAGGCGCTTGCATGGGTAAATCCTTGATTAATTTAGGCAAATTTAAGCATTGTAGTGAATTAAAGCACCAAGCTTGAGGTTATTAATGTAATTAGTGCATATAATAAGGGTCAATGCACCTATAATTAAATTAGGACACTAAATAAGCACATGTTGCCTATTTTAGCATGTTTCCGCACAGTGGGCATAGAATGTGGGGTAATTATAGTGTTAAAAAGCTAACTTTGCTAAAAATGAAGCTATTTACACAGGAAAAATACAGGCAGCATGTGGCCAGTACACAGAAGCCATTTCTGGCATAAAAAACACCAAAATTGAAAAGTGTTATTTTTATGCATTTGAGTAGCCAAATAAATAGTCCAAATTAAGAAAAATTGATCTGTCAAAGCACATTTTTAATATTATTAAATTTATAGTGCATATACTCAACTTTTAAGTTATTTAAAGTGCATTTATTGATTTTTACATAAAACAATGAAAACAACAGCTTTAAGTCTACTTAAAAATTATGTAGCCTTATATTTAAGGTTCTTAAGATTACCCTAACATATTCTACCTAATATTAAGTACATAAGACTTATAAAAGGTGGGTATATGTGTGTATATAAGGTGTTATAATGGCATATATTGTATTTTATCATAATTTTTACTTATGTATGCAACTTTTGTAATTTAATTTATTTTTCCCATGTATTATACATATGTTTAAAATAACTTATAAGTACATTTTACTCAGTCCTGGGGATATCCAGGCTGACACTTTCCCACCCAAAAAAACAATAAAAACATGATAAGTTACACTACGCAATATAGGGGGTGGACTTGCTAGCAAGTCCCCAACCTGAACTCAGACAGAACTCATACAATACTCATACTGAACTCTACTTGAAGATCCACCTAAAACTGTTCTTCTGAGTGTTGTTCATCCCTGATTGTATGGTTCCTTTGTCAATAGCTCAATGTTTGTTCAATCTGTGGTGAATTTGATTCCAAGGTTGTGGACTTGCTAACAAGTCCGCCCCCTGTATTGCGCGGTGTTATACAATTTTTTTATTTTATTTTTATTTTTCATGTATTCAGAAAATTCTGTAGCATTAAAGATTATTTCCTTAAAGAAATATATATAATAAAATATTATGAGTACTGGCTTTTAAGCCCTCATCTGGCTGAACAGAAATTTATTTCTGTTTAAATTTTTTAAGAAGGGAGGATATATTTGAAATTTCTTTTTCAGGTATCTATTTATTAAATTCATTTGTTTTCCCTTTAAATCTTAATAAATACTCAGTTCCTTTCTCTTTAGTAAGGATTCTTTTCTTGAGTATTTTTTCAATCTCTGATTTTTTAGCAATTTCTTCAGGTTGCTTTTTAGGCCTTCCTCTTCTTTTTGGAAATAAGTCAGGATAATTTGAGTGGTAAGTTTTTAATAACAAGATAGGGAACACTGGATGTTTCCTATCATATGGGGCATATAATATGACTTCCACAGCATTATTAACAACAATTTTATTGACTAAAAAAGGTCTTACAAAGGGATCCTTCAATTTAACATTACCGTATAAGTTATAATGTAGTGTTGAAATTAGGACTTCATCTCCTTTTTTGAATTCAAATTATTTATGAGATTTATCCCACCTTTTCTTTTCATATTCAAATTCTCTTTGGATGCATTCTTCTGCATTCTTTCTACAAATTTTTTGCATATGAATAAAGGATTTAGTACCAGGGTGTATATCTAACCTTGGAAATTTATTTAAATGATTTACTGGGGTAAATGGTACATATCCCAGCCAGAGTTCAAATGGTTTTTTCTCTGTTACAGAATGAGTGGTGCTGTTATAAGCAAATTCAAGGCCAGGAATTAATGTTACCCAGTCATGTGTGAATCTCTCATTGTCTTTGTATTCTAATCCAAAGGCACAATATCTTCTGATCATATCTTCCAGAGTCTGTATCATTCTCTCAGCCAGCCCATCAGTCTGTGGATGGTGTGCTGTAGACAATTTCAATTGACAACCTGATACTTCCATCAAAGATGTCCAGAACTATGAAGTAAATTTAGGGTCTCTGTCAGATATTATGGCTTTGGGGAACCCAAAAGTATTCATCATTTGAGTCCACCATAGTAATGTCAAGTCTTTTGCAGATACCTCTTTATGGGTAGGGATAAATTTACACATTTTTGTTAGTCTATCCACAATTACCCAGCAAGAATTGAAAATTTTTTAACTGCTAATGGAAAGCCAGCGACAAAATCCATGTTAATAATTTCCCATGGAGCTTTTGGCTGCTCTATTTGTTGTAAAAACCCAGCTCTCTTTCCAGTCAATATTTAGATTTCTGACAAGAGTCACAAGTGACTGTGTATTTTTGTGCATCTTCTTTCATGTTTATCCACCAGGCTGTATTTTTAACTCTAGCTAATGTTTTGTTAAAATCAAAATGACCAGCTGAGATGTCATCATGACAAGTGCTTAACAATAACTCTTTCATAGAAGGTGGTATAACTATTATATTACTTAGCTTTTTTCTGTAATATATGTATACATCTTCAATTGAAAGTTTACCTTTTTCCAATGCAGTTTTATACTTTGGAGGTAAGGTTTTAATTAATGCACTCATAGAGGCATTAGTTGGATCATTGAAAATGGTAGATTATTTAGACAAATCTTTATCAGATGAATAATTTTCTAATATAGTTTGCATAAATTCATCCTCTAAATCCACTATATAAATCCCAAAGATATGTATTACCTCATTTTCAGGTACATAAGCTGGGTTGTCAGTATCATTTGGAAAAGGGATTCTGTATAATAAATCCACATTAGAATGCAATGCTCCTGCCCTATGAGTGATTTTCATTCTTCCTCTGTACTCTTGTACAGCTAGTTGCCATATAAACATGTGACTATTAGGTGTTTTCATGTTTAGTAATGATTTTACTGCACTGAAATCTGTTATTAATTCAAACTTCTGGTCTTCCATATAGTAATGAAGTTTCTCCAGGGCCCACACAAAGGCTAAAAATTCCATTTGGGTGGCACCATACCTCAATTCTGTCTTTCTTAAGGTTCTGGATATGTAACAGATAGCTACTTCAGATAATTTACCATTTATTATCTGTTTTTGCTGTAAAGCAGCACCTAACCCTGAGAAGCTTGCATCAGTATACAAGATAAAAGGGAGGTTAAAATTTGGCAGTCCTAATGTTGGAGCTGACATTAAACATTCCTTCAATATATAGAAGGTGTGTTATCTTTCATTATTCCAATTGAAAGCCACATTTTTCCTGATTAATGTTGTTAAAGGGGCTGCAATGTATTGGTAGTTTTTTATATACTGCCTATAATATCTACACATACCTAAAAAAATTTGAACATCTTTCACATTCTTAGGTATACTAATGTTTTTTATTTCTGACACTTTATTCTGGTCAAAACAAATTTGTAAACCAGATACAACATGTCTGAGTACTTTCAAGGATTGAAACCTAAACCTACATTTCTTTACTGCAATTGTCATAATGATCTTATCCATTTTTTGAAATACTTTTTTCAGGTGATTTAAATGTTCATCATATGTTTTTGAAAACACTATGATGTCATCAATATAAAATAAAAGCCAGCCTTCAACCATTTCCTGATGAAAAACACTATCCATCAATTTTTTGAAGACTGAAGGCACATTCTTTGTGCCAAAAGGCATTCTCACATATTTATATATCCCCATGTGTGTGGTTATGAGTAATAAATTATGAGAATTCTTTTCTACAGGGATCTGGTGGTAACCTTTGTTTCCACCCAGACAGGAAATATATTTTGCACCTTTTAAGGTAGCATGGATAGAAGCTATCCTTGGTAGAGGGTAAATATCATCTACAGTGAATGTCTTCAGAGCTCTGAAATCAACACATAATATTGCCTTATATTTTTTATAAGAGATTAAAACTGGTGAAATAACATGATACTTAGGTGTTGTGTCCACTTTTTCAACAATACCCATTTATAACAACATTTTAATGTTATCTTCAATTTCTTTCCTTTTTGCAGGAGAAGCTGGGTAAGGTTTCTTTTTCAAGCTTCCAGGAATATTATCCAAATCACAACTTAAAGAGATTTTCATCTCATGGTCTTTGACCACTCCTAGTTCATTTGAACCATGAGCAAATGCCATAGGATAAGATTTCATCTATCCCAAAATATTGTTTTCTTCAATTTTTGAGAGTTGAGGACTGAAAGAGGCCTTTTGGATTTCATTTTTCAATTCTACCACTTCAGAGGTAGTTCTTTCACCTTGAAGTTGTTCTTCTTTAGGGGAAATGGAATAAAATGACTTTTCAGAGCAAATCTTGAATTTTCTTTTCCCATTTATTCCTATAGTGAAGCAACTATTTTCAAGATCTAGTTTGATACCAAATTTGGTCCATAAGTCATTGCCAATAATAAACCAATAACTACAATTATTATTATCCATTACTAAAAATTCATACACTGCTCTTACATATCCATTATTATATTTAAAGAATACAGCAGTTTTGTATTTTCCAATTGGATGTAATACTGAACCAAAAACCCTCCAGTTCTTTTTCTGTACAGGTTCTAGTTTTTCCTTATACTTACTATATAGTTTCATTAAAGTGTTAATAGAAACTACACTACCTGCAGCCCCAGTGTCAAGAATGGCATTCATTTCTTTTCCACATATAATAATAGGCACTCTAATAAGCGTTATTTTGTAAGTATCATGAGATACATCTTTAATAGTTTCAGCTTCTTGAATGGAAGTTAAATATGTATCTGTATGAGGTATTGCATCATTCAGGAACATAATATCCTGTTCTAATACATATCACAGGGTAAAATAAAAGAAGAATTGTAGGAAAGTCATTTTTTTGTCCCTCAGACTACCCCAAGAGTAACCTCAGTAGTAACTCCAGTGGCCATATTTTTTGGAAGAATGGTTGCCTCATGAATCAAGAATCAAAATTTTTATCATCTATGCATCAATTTTCCTTGAAAAAAATAAAGCAGGAGTTGGTATGAGTCAAGAATTTTCCAGTAAAAAAATATATGAATACCAAATCTCTTTAAAAAAAGATAGATTTATCTTATTTTTTATTTTATATATTTTTGGAATAATTTCCTCAATTTTTTCTCCTGAATCAAGTTTTTTATTCAATTTTTAAAATTTACTAAGCTTTTATTTTAATTTCTGCTGATTATTAAAATCATTTTCTAATTTTATATTGATATTCAAAATTTTCCAAATTATTAGCATTGTTAGATTTTTTCATATTTTTTTTGGCCTTTAAATAATTTTTATGAATTTTTTGTGAATTTAATAGCACTTCATTGAAGTTTTTAAATTTTTTTGAATTTTAGGAATTTTTTTTAAACAAATTGTATTTTTTTTGGATTTTTTTGGATTTTTTTGAAGTTTTTTGAAGTTTTCTGAATTTTTTAGATCTTTTTTGTAATTTTTTGAATTTTTTTTGAACTATTTTTTTATTAATTGTTTTGACTTTTTTTGAATTTTTTTGAATTAAAATTTTTTTTTTTGAATTTTTTTAGATTTTTTAGAATTTTTTTGTGATTATCTGAATTTATTTTGGTGTTTTTTTGAATTTTTTTGAATTTTTTTTACATTTTTTTTATGTTTCTTTTGATGTTTTTGGTTTTTTTGCATTTTTTTGAATTTTCTCTCGCTGTTTTAATGCTTGAATTGAAGTTGAAGTCACGTGCCAATAAGACACAGCGTCTTTTCAAGCATATGATTTGAATTGTGATTGAAGTCACATGCCAAAAAGAAGCTGCATCTTTTCAAGCACAAGGCTGGAACCCAATTCCTCAGTGCAAGTTGTTAGATGGACCATAAGAAATATAATTCTGTGAAAATTTGTGGTCCATCTCAAAACTTTCACTAGAGGAATTGGAATCAATTCATGTGCTTGAAAAAACACGGCATCTTTTTGGCACGTGACATGATTCCTATTCAAGCATTAAAACAATCAAAAAAAATCAAAACAATGCCAAAAAAAATATTAGGTCCAAAAAATTCCCCACAAAATTGAAAATATCCACAAAAAATTCAAAAAAATTCACAAGATCACAAAATCATTTAAGAGACATCAAAAATCTTATTTTTTAAGAAAAAAATTCCAAAAAATTTAACTAAATTATAAAATTTATAAAAAGTGTCTAAACATTAATAATAATTTTTTAAAAAAAATTACATCAAAAGAAGGCACACAGAATCCATTTTTTTTAAGACATGAAATTTGAAGAATGATAAAAAATTTATGAAAAAATATAGGTTATAGTAACTTTTTCTCCAAAATAACTTCTTTATATGATTCTTATTGAATAATGAGCAAATATGTGCTTCATAAATTAAAAATGAAAATAATATATGATTATGGGGTATCACGGGAAGGAAAAAATCAACAATGAGTGCTAAGTATGAAAAAAAAATTTATTTCATGAGCAAATCAAGATAGACAAGACTTTAAGAAGTATGTCAGTTTCTTATGATTAAACTTAGTAATTTTTAATAAGACTAAGTTGACACATTGTCAGCCCTTTCTTAGCCCCAAGTTGGGCCTGGTGGCGGCCCCAGGGGGTGAAAAAAGTGCTAATAAAAATTTACACAGGATAAAAAAAGGTCAAAATGTAATTATTTATGGAGCAAGACAAAAACTTTCCTTTTTTATTCTGTTATTATTTTTATTTTAATTCATTTTTATTTAAAAGAAATACTTTTGTAAAATTTTAATCTAAATTGTTTAAAATCACACTTTCATAAACTAAACATGTGTTTGATTATTCATGGTGACTTTGTAATAGGTTAACATGATATATTTCATAAAAAATATTTCTGGGATGTCAAAAGATTGGAAAAAATAAATTTGAGAATTTAGAAAAATTGATAATTTCATTTAAATCTATTTGTATTTAAATTATTTCATTCAATCATATGAAGTTTATGCTTTCAACTTCTGGTACATCATGGATAAAAATCTTTCCAATTTACATGGGATAAATGGATTTCATTAGATAATGTAAAATCTTCATACTATGGTTCTAAAAGGAAACCAAAATTTTATTGAAAATATTTTTGAATAAGGGTTTGTAACTACTCAGGCTAAATGAAGTAGCACCTTTAATTTCACATCTGGAAGAACATTTTTTGATGTTAATTGTGGATGAATTTTTTTTTTTCATCCTGAAAAAATACATTGACATATAAATTTCAGATATGAAAATTTATTCAAATTTTTAAATATTATTTTCTTTTGATATATTATTTACACTTAGTTTCTTATAATGATAAAAACAAGTGGCACCTGCTAGAAGGTCCATATTATTTCCTGAATTATAGAAGTTCAGTTGGGGGGAGACACCTTCTAGCATGTGAGATAACTTATTTTAGATGAATCTTGTTATATATACAGAGAATTCCATCCCAATTATGTTATTCATTAAAAAAATAATTCATGTATGTGAAAAATACTTCCAAAAATTTACCTGACTTTGTGCTTCAGTAATGTAAATTTGATTGGTTTTATAAATATGGGGGGGGTTTTCTTTCCTTTTGAAATTTCAAATTTGCAGAACCTTTTTTAATTTCAATGGATGCGCAACTTATGGACATATTTTTTATGGAATATTAAATCAATTAGTCCGAAATATTAAAAATTTTCATGGATTAGTGAAAACACATTTCTCTATGCACATTTCTACTAGCTTCAATAATATAAAAATTATAGATCCTAGACCAAATTTTGATGTTGTAAGGGTTTATTAAAATTATAAAATCCATTCCTATAATTATTTGGTAAATTTCATATTCTTCACAAATTGCAGCACTGATTTTTGGCTGCATAGGGTTAAAAAATCAACCTGACTTTTAATCAAATATTTCCTTCTTCTTCAAGAAAATTGAGAGCATTTCTACTCATAAAGCTATATGCATAAAGGATGCTTTACCATTTTGATATGTTTATTCAAATTTATTCTTCCAATAAGTATCTATCAATATTCAAAGATTAAAAGCAGAGTAGCTTATGATGGAAAATGATATGAGTGAGGAGGATTATTAAATGTAAATTTGTCTTCCAAATAAGATTAGCTATTCAAACAAGCAATTAGTTACAACTTTGGAATTAGGCAAAAATAATTTTAAAAATTTTCCAAGGTTTTTGGATTAAATGAGGTATTTGAGTATTGCAATGTGCTTACCATTTGAAATCTCTGTTGAAAGAGTCACTGGTTAATCAGATTTCCAAATTATTCAAAATCAATTTTGCAAATTTTATCTGTACAAAGCTCAAATACTAAAAATAAGGTTCCTTGAAGGTTACTTTATAGATTACTCTATGATTTCTCAAAAACAACTTGCTTACCAGTCCTCTTTTATTTTACCCTGTGTATATCTCATTTTCATTATCACTGTAAGAAATTTTACTTTTACAATCATCACTAGATTCCTCCTTTTCATCTTCATGATTACTTTGTTCAGAATCTTGTGAGCTTTCTATAACATTTATTCTTTTCTTACAAGTATGAACTTTATCCCAAGGTTCATTACATTTGTAGCATGTGTTATTTTCCTGTCTTTTAGGGACAAGGGGATCTGAAGGTTTTTTCTTCTCCACTGGTACCTTATTTGTAGTAGGTTTTACTACCTCAACACTTTTCTTGTAATTATTATACCTGGCTTCTTATTTGTGGTTCAATAATATTTCATTGCATATATTAATAAACCCAGAAGTATCTCTGATGGTTTCAGTTCTAGCAACAATAATGTCTCTGACTGATATAGGCAATTTATATATTATTTTCTCTTTCCACTCATCATGATCCATTTTTGGATCCTTAGCTTTCATGATTTTAATTAAATTCATTAAAAAGACGATGGGTTCATCTCCAGAATTTGGATTATATCTGGCTTTCTCATACAACCTTTGTTGAGTGATTCTAAATTTTGGGCCACCAAATTGCCTTTCAATTAGTGCCTTCCATTCATTCCAGAAGTAGTTAATTCCCTCACTAAATAATTATTCAAGACATAATAAGGCCACATCTGTAAATAAAGATATTAATTTTGATGTAATTTCTTCATCAGGTAATTTGTATGAAAATTTTAAGTTATCAATTCTCTGAATGAATTGTTGCCAATCAGGCTTCAAATCCCTGTCAAAAGAAGGTTACTGATATGACTTAGGCCAGTTCTTTCAGTTAGTTCTTTCTTCCCTAACCTGAGGAATATTAAGTAATTAACTTACTTTAGAAAGATGATCATTTATTTCATCCCTTACTGATTTTATATTCTCAGATCCCATGACACTATTTTCATCTTCAATCATTGGTATATCATCTGAGTGTTTCATAAAAACTGGCACTCTTTACGCATAGGAGGTATTGTCCTTTACTTTATCAGTATTTTTCAAAATGTTAGCTACTTCAATTTCTACTCTTTGTAACCTATCCCTATTACAGGTACATGTGTTAAGGTATCATTCACATTTGAAAAAGACAACTTTACATGTCCCTCTATGGTAGCCATAATATTCTGAGAATGTTCTAATTTATCTTGTAACTTCTTAATCTCAGAAATTAATCTTTTATTTTCATGGGTTAATTCACTATTTGAATTCTCAATGATTTTTATCCTATTGGCTGTGGTACTCAATGATTGTGTGAGGTTCAATAATAAACTTTCTGTATTATTGTTTGACTCTCTAGAGAATTCTTCCAATTTTTAAATTCTTAATAATAATTTGCTAATGATTTTTGATTCCATTGGATTTTCTTATAAAAAATATTCAATTTTTTCCGTGTCCAATTCAGAAGACTCATCATCAGGCTCAAGATTTACTTCATTTGGTTCCATTTTAATTTGACTAGTATTATCCTGGTGATCAATAAAACTATGTACATTTTCATCATGTAAAGACAAGTTTAACATGTTATTTTCAAATGAATAATTTTTTAAATATTGATCAATTATATCCAGTAACTCTCTATCAATCTCATTAACCATAAGTAATTCATTGTTATTATTATATAACTGACCATGAGAAGATTGATGACTTACCAAGGTCTTATTCCATTTTCCCTGCCTCTCCCTGCCTTTCCCCTGTAAGGGTGACTGCTGTAGCCCTGCTGTGGAGGGTTGTTGTAGTTTTGGGCATACCAGTACCACTTCCATTTTCTTACTGTTATATTTTGGTCCACCTCTTGGGCTGGAGGTGTGGCTGTTGCCACCATAGAATTGTTAGGTGAAACTGTTTTTTGTTGAACTTTTATTTCCACTAGAGCTCGGTTGACTTCTATGAGACCCTGTGGGGCTCTTTTCTCCATATTTTTCATCTGGTCTACTATATTTTTGACTCCTATTGTTAGGGTGTTTAGAAGAGTGGATAGGGAGTGAATTTGTTCTTGCAAAGTATTTTTTGTTTTTTTATTGATACTTGTTTTAAAAGTCTTTCCATTCCTCCAGAGACATCTGTGGAGTGTTGCTGTTGGTAGGAGAATCCTGGCCCTCCATTTGAGCATACTGTAACCGGTCTTTCAGCTTTAGTTCTTAAGTCATAAGGTTTTGCCTTATTACTCACAATATCATTGTTGTTGTCACACATTTTTATGTGAAATTTAAATCAAAAATTGAAATTTGAGATTTTAAAACTTCAAAAATGGAGTTTTATCAGTATTAATCAATACTACTGAAGACAATTTAATTGCCTACTTGTAGGTATTAAGTTAATTTATAAGTGCCAAAAGTCAAATATGCTTTTTATGTGGTCACTTGATTTAACTGGTCTACAATATGTAGCTGTTTTTTTATATTTAAAAAAGAAAATTTGTCAGTAATATTATTTCTAAATATTAAATGAGTTTTACAAACCAATAAAAAGGGATTAAGAGTCCTGATAAAAGAAAACAATTAATCAGTTTTTTTCATATGGTTTATTATCTTCAAAGATCACAAAATTAATTGGAATATTTACACACTCCCACTAAGAACAATTTTTATGTTAAATTAGTGGTAAAATTGTTGATTCAATATCACAATTTTATTATATAAGAGGGCTTATTTTTTTGAAATCACTATATAAGTGACCCCAACCTGTTTTAATTATCCAAATATTTCTATAGGGATTTTATTTACTTGTAGCCTCTTTTTTGAATTGTTTTACTAACTGGAAGATTACCAACAGAATTCTTGAGGAAAGGTCCCCAATTTTCAGACTGGGATCAAGTACAGAGAAGTGAAATAGCTTGAATGGTCAGTTGTCTAGAAGTTTCTAATCGTCCTATATGAATACTGTAGTACAAATCCAATAAGTATTAAAATATAACTCATTATAAGGGTCTCAGTAATTAAAATCTCACTAATTATATATGGCTTACTATCTTATAGTTTGCAGAAAAATAGATTTAATAATTCAGATACTACTCAAAGACTTTATAATTGCTATTGATATGTATTTTAATTGTATTGGTTATATATTTAATTTTAATGATAAAGAATGTAGAAAACAAGACCAAAAACCCCCTCCTTTTATACCCAATAACTTCCCCAATGAACCCCTTGATTTACCAGCTCTATAAACAGTTAATGATGCCTCATTCCAACTAATAGACATTTCCAACAACATAAAGAGTTACCAGTGACATAATTAGAATGATATCACCCGCCAAAATCTTGTAGTAATAGAGATAATCCATAAAAAATAAAGAATAAGAAAGAAAGAGAGTGTATGCGTGTAATGCATTAAAATAAAAGACTAAAAAGGTAAAATTAAGACTAATTATTACTCAATATGAAGGGGGATAAATAGTAGAAATTATGGGGCTAATAATTACATTAAATAATGTGAAATCCCCATTCAAAAATAACCAAAATTGACTGAGAAACCACTTAAAAACCCAAAAAAGGGTGTGAGATGTGGGGTAACTACATGCATTCCTTGGAAGGCGCTTGCATGGGTAAATCCTTGACTAATTTAGGCAAATTTAAGTGTGGTAGTGAAGTACAGCACCAAGTTTGAGGTTATTATTGAAATTAGTGCATATAATAAGGGTCAATGCACCTATAATTAAATCAGGACACTAAATAAGCACCTGCTGCCTATTTTAGCATGTTTCCTCAGAGTGGGCATAGAATGTGAGGTAATTATAGTGTGAAAAAGCTAACTTTGCTAAAAATGAAGCTATTCACATGGAAAAATTCAGGCAGTGTGTGGCAAGCACACCAAAGCCATTTCTGGAATAAAAAACACCAAAACTAAAAAGTGTTGTTTTTATGCATTTGAGTAGCCAAATAAATAGTTCTAATTAAGACAAATTGATCTGTCAAAGCGCATTTTAAATTTTATTAAATTTATAGTGTATATACTCAACTTTTAAGTGATTTGAAGTGCATTTATTGATTTTTACATAAAACAATGAAAACAACAGCTTTAAGTCTACTTAAAAATTATGTAGCCATATATTTAAGGTTCTTAGGATTACTCTAAAATATTCAAACTTAATATTAAGTACATAAGACTTATAAAGGGTGGTTATATGCATGTATATAAGGTTTTAAACTGGCATATATTGTATTTTATCATAATTTTTACTTATGTATGCAGCTTGTGTACTTTAATTTATTGTTCCCATGTATAATTCATATGTTTAACAAAAATTGTCAGGCTAAGATCAACTAAAAGGATGTGAACTAGCTTGAAAAGTCTTTGTCTAGAAGATTTAAATGGTCCTATATGAATACTGTAGTACAAATCCAACAAATAGTAAAATATAATTCAGAATAAAGGTCTCAGTAATATAATTCTCACTACTTTTATATGTGGCTTAAAATCTTTTTAGTTGGTAGAAAAATAGATTATAATAATTCAGATACTACTCAAAAGTCTTATAAAAGTACTAATTGAATTTTATTGTAATTGCTTTGGTTATATGGTGTAAATTGTAATGATAAAGAATGTAGAAACAAGACCCAAAAACCTCCTCCTTTTATACACACTGAGTTCCCCAATAATTCCCTTGATGTACCATCCAATACACAGTTAATGACGCCTCACAAAAACTAATAGACATGCCCATCAACATCCCCAGTAATCAATGACATAATTAGAAGAGTAACACCCGTCAAAATCCTATAATAATAAGGGAAATCCATCAAAATTAAAGAAAAAGACAAAAAGAGAGTATATGCGTATAAAACAATAATATAAAAGACTAAATGAGACTTTTTTAAGGTTAATAATAGCTTAATAATAAGGGAAATTCACTGTAGAAATGGAGGGGCTAATCCTGACATTATACTACATGAAATTCCCATCCAAAAATAAACAAAATTGACTGAGAAACCACCCAAAAACTCAAAAAAGAGCGTGAGATGTGGGGTAACTACATGCAGTCCTTGGCAGGCGCTTGCACAGATAAATCCTTGACTAAAATTAGGTGAATTTAAGCGTGGTGATGAAATAAGACGGCAAGAGTGAGGTTATTAATGAAATTAGTTCATATAAACAAGGTCAATGCATTATTAATTAAGCTAGGACACTAAATAAGCGCCTGTTGCCTATTTTAGTGTGTTTCCCCACAGTGGGCATAGAATGTGGGGTAATTATAGTGTGAAAAAGCTAACTTTGCTAAAAATGAAGCTATTCACACAGGAAAAAAGCAGGCAGTATATGGCCAGTACACAGAAGCCATTTCTGGCATAAAAAACACCAAATTTGGAAAGTGTTATTTTTATGCATTTAAATAGCCAAATCAATAGTCCTAAATGAGACAAATTGATCTGTCAAAGCGCAATTTTGATATTCTCAATTTTATAGCGCTGTAGACAATCCTATAGTACTAGCTATAGGCCTTGACCAAGGGAGTTGGAGAAAAACCAGAGAGAAAATCCCCTGTCCCTTTAGAAAAATAAGTGAGATTTACCTGCTACAGTAAATTGGTTCCTGTTTACCAAAAGCCCCTTTTCCAATACACTTGACTGCTTGATGAGCCAAGAAAGTAGTCCCCAGACAGACTACCAAACCAAAGAACTGAAATGTAGACCAATGTCCACACCAGAGACAGAAAAGATACTTGATGTAGGCTGCAAATCTACACCAGAGACAGCAATAATACTTGCTATAGCTTGCAAGACTATAACAGAGAAAACAGTTGCCAAAGTTAAGTCAAATGAAGAACTCACTTGCAACAAACACAGCCAATTGTGGCCAGAAAACAGTGAAAACTGAGTGAGGAACAATGATATCACCTCCGGATGGTTGTATGATGATTAAGGTTGCCCCAAACTGTCTTATTCACTATTTACACACAGACCACTAACTAAGAGCCCATGCGCACCCACCAAATTAAATAAAAACCCTCCAGAAGTGCTCCCCAACCTTCTAAAACAGAGGCGGGCGGGCTGCCCAACGTCAGAGGCACCGCCTGAAGCGGCACGGCCTCCCTGAAGCCAGAGAACCAATAAAAACACCTAATCTACTTAAAAAAAACTACAACTACTAAAACCTTTAAAACACGGAATTTCACTATAACAACATTGAGACATGAAATATAGAAAAAAATGAGCTCTATCCAATGGTACTAAGCACATAACCCTAAGACTTAAGGTTAGCCCATAAAACATGAAAAACAAAATTAAACAGCTATCTTTTATAAATGAAAAATGAAGAAATGACCCCTTAAAACTTAGAATATGAAAAATGTCTACAAGACATAAAATATAGAGAAAAACCGGGGCTATCCAATGATAGTACCCAAATACCTGCAAACCCAATATACATGGAATATAACCAGAAAAATACCTAATTCCTCAACAGATGTCAATTAAGACATGTCCAAACAACACCAAATCGCACAACAAAGGCCCCTGCCAATGTTGGAAGACCACATCCTCCCTCCAATTAAGAATGTCCACATTCTTTCTTCATCAAACCACCATGTTCAACCTTCTTCCTAAACATGCCTCTGAAATGGGTCCTTGCCAATACTGCATTGACAATAATCTAATCTGCACCATGACACCACCTTTCCATCCATACAGAACGTCCTGCAATGTCTTCCAATCTAGAAAGAAGCCCTGCTACAGACCTGGTCCATTATCTTCTGCAACAGATTCACCTCCACCTCAACCTGGTCCATCTTCTACCAGCACCAAAAGATCTAGGCCATCCATCCTGATACCCAGATTAATCAAAAAGCTTCACCCTTCCCAGAAGAGTGCCACAACCCATAAAACAACAAGTTCCACCATCCCTGGTCCATCTGATGGTAAAAACTTCCATTTCTTCTTTCCACTTTATAAAACTGATGACTTCTCAGTTCCTCCATCTTCTGATAGTGATGATGACAATGTAGGATCCATTGCACCACCAACACCAAACCACTTGCCCACTATGAAGGCCAAGTTCCAACAACACACATCTAAACAGAACCAACTTCTGCTTCACTACTTCCAATCCACTCCTGCTAGAGATCCACAGGACATTGAGAACAGAAGACACCTCATTCACCAGTTCAAGGCTAATTCTGAACACTTCATTTCATCTCTTGATTCCCTCTGTAATTCCACTAGTACCTGAGTTTGATTCAGAAAAGAAAAATTGACCACACCCTCTATAGGATTTAACCACAAAACAACCCTCAGTTTTAATTCTTAGGGGACCATCCTCATTTTATAGTCTTGGGGGACTCAAAAACCCTCAGTTTAAAGTCTTGGGGGACTCAAAAACAATCTGGGGTAATTGTGAATAGAGCTGCCAGCCCATCAATTACCCCCAAACTTGCCTTTGCTAAATTCGGAGGCTCCCCTTGTGGATACCCTCCACCAATCTTTCAAAACCAAATCCAACAACAAACCCCATTCCTCAGTTTATAGTCTTGGGGGACTAACACAATGTTCAGTTTAAAGTCTTGACAGACTATCAGAAATTCCAGTTTAGAGTCATAGAGGACTGTCTTGAAATCAGCCAGTTTAAAGTCTTGGAGGACTGACAGAGTGTTCAGCTTAAAGTCTTGACGGACTAGCAGAATTTCCAGTTTAGAGTCATAGAGGACTGAAATAAAGTTTGCATAAAAAGACCTAGCCAATTTCATACAATACACCCACAGCCAACCTGCAGAACTTCTGCCTTCACTTCATCATCTACCCATCACTGACAAAATCTCCTTCTTATCTCTTTCCATCATCTTTTCTCACCACAAATCATGGCTGGATCCCCTGATGTTGACCCCTCTACTCTTCCTTGCTTCACTGCCCCCAAGGACTATTCCTGCAAACAGTGCATCCACATGTGCAGACCTTGCACATTCACTCTTCCAACTCCTGAAGCCAAATTCTACAACAGAGCTTGTGATTCTTGCTACTCAAAAAAGAAAAAATGTGACAGAGATGCCAACTACCCTATTCCTCCTCCTTCACCTTCTCATAAATACATCTCCAGATCCCCTACCAGATCCCCAGAGCTTGGTCCTTCCTCTTCCTCTTTATCTTCAGCACCTTCCAGAAGATCCAGAAGCTCAGCTTCCAGAACTCTTCCCAAAAGACCAGCCTTAGCTTCCCAAGAAACTGCTTTTATCTCTGCTAAATCAGCTCCAAAAGCTTCAAAATCAGCTCCTAGGCTTCTAGACCGCGTCCAGGCAGCCCTCCCGCCTCACTAGACAGTGAAAATCAGGCTCAAAGCCTCCAAAAACAACCAGAAAACAGCCTAATTTAACCAAACAACAAAAAAAACTCCACACATTTACCTCCCACTGCTCCCAGAGCAATGCAGCCAACCCTTCCAAGGTCCAAAAACTCCAAATTTTCCCAAACTTCTAGGAGACCTGCCAGAGGACCCCAGGAAGAAACCAGAGCACCCAACACTTCACCAAAGCAAAAACTTTGTCCCAAGTTAAGACAACAAAACTACAACTCTCCTCTGTCAGTCAACTATTCTTCTGAAAGTTCCATTCCCTCAAAGGCTCCATCCAGAAGAGATCAATCTGCTTCCAAATCAACCTCTCCTGCTCCATCTTTTAACAACCCTGGTACTCCATCACCAGCACCTCCTCCAGCTGAATCCAACAGAAAAATCCACCACCACAACAACAACAGTCTCGCTGCTCCAACTAGGCCCCAGGAACATCAGCCTCCTAGTCACCTTCTCAAACTCTTTCATAGGAAGACCAAGAGAATCCATATCTTTCCCTGATTGATCCACTTACTATGACCTTTCCAAAATCTTCAGAGGTCCGAATTCCGGCTGCTTAAAAATTTGATGAGCTTCCAATCTGTAAGTCCCAAATTAATTCATCCCATTTTTTTAACAAAAATAATTACTAATCCAATTCTTCTTGTCTAGTTGGCACCCCTCCTCCTGAATCTACTATTGGAGTTGGCCAACCTCTAGAAACTTCTTTGACCCTGGATTATGGAGACATGAAACAACACCTAAGCACCATGTTTTCCAACATGCTGAAAGCCTTTGCCCTCCATGGACCTTTGAATGACTTTGAAAAATCCCTGAGAAAGCGACTGTTGGACGACCACTGGAAGATGTCTAGGATCATTAAGCACACCTTCCAGCACTCCATTCCTGCCTCTTCTTCTTCCTCCTCTGAACTTCCATCCAAACCCATTCCTGACCATTATAACTCATATAATCTCTCCAGCAGGATGCACCTCAAAGAACACAGTGCTTCCCACAACCCCAACAAAAAACAAAAATGACATCATAATCCAGACCAGCCTCCAGAAGCTTCATCATCCAGACAATGAGCTCCTGCAAAAAGATTAGAAACATAATAATAATATAAAACAACTAATAAAAATAATTTCAGAATTTTTTTTTTATGAAACAGTACCTTATCCCTCTAAACTACTAATCATAAGAAAATTTGAAAAAAAATGTAAATGAACTAAATAAAATAATATGAAATAAATAATAATATAAAAAAATTGGTATCCCCCAGCCAATTGATGAGCTGATCCCCTGATACCTTACCCACATCCAAGTGCACCTTGATGTGGATACACAATTAAATATTTTAAATGATTAACAATAAAAATTTAGAAATTAAAGAAGATAATAAAAATAATGAAACACAGAAATAAATGAAATAAAATAAAAAAGAAAATAGCATTTCCCGGCCAATTGATGAGCCTTTCCCCACCAATGCTTGCCCACATCCAGGTGACTCTGATGTGGTAACACCCTCTATTTTTGATTTTATATTTTTAACAACCCCCATAAAAAATTAAAAGAAAAAAAGAGAAAAAAGAAAATAATCTAAAAGTACTCTCTAGCAAAAACATAACTACAAAATCAAAGACAGTCCAGCTCCATAGATGGTCCAGTAAGAGAAAGTCCGGTCCATAGAAATGATCACTGGGTGGGCTCCCTCCAATAAGTAAAAATGATGGGAGACCACCAGTTATCCAACGCCAATCCAAATGAACCAAAAATAAAGAAGCCAGTCCCAAACCAGTTTAAAGTCATAGTGGACTTGTAACCTGAATAATAAACAACAGAACTAGAATTCAACTGGAACAAACAAAAGACTTGAGACAGACATTCTGGGGTAACTGTTCTACAGAGAAGCCAGCTCATCAGTTACCCCCACACTTGCCAAAATAAAATCTAGAAGCCCCCCCTGGGTACCTTTTAACCAACAAAACACAACATCCAACACAATAAACCAAAACCAATAAGAGTGAAGAGTCCGGCACTTGAAAACCAAAGGAATTTCCAGTTTAAAGTCATAGAGGACTAGAACCTGTGAAAAGAAACCAATACTAGGGTTCAACCAAATTAAGAGAAAGGGTTGAAACAGACAATCTGGGGTAACTGTTGATAGAGCAGCCAGCCCATCAGTCACCCCCACACTTGCCAAGGCGAAATCTAGAGGCCCCGCCCATGAGTACCCTCTAACAAAAGTTTCCAACAAACAGATGCATCGCATCACCACAAAAAAAACCAAAATTAAAGAATGGTCCGTAGTTTATCCTCGTTGCGGAGTCAATCTTCTTCATGCCTAGTGCTTCTGGGATAGAACCTCTTCACCTGGTCTGCAGCCACTCTCTTTTTCAAGACTGCACCATCCAACTCTTTCAAAACATAAGAACCTCCAGATGCCTGAGATCTGACTCTGTAAGGTCCATTCCATCTGTCAGCAAACATTTTTCCCCACTTACTCTCCAAACTTCTATTATACACCAAAACCAAACAACCAGGTTTCAAGGGATTCCTGAGTCTATGAGCCAACTTCTTGTCCCAGTACCTGACTGAGTGATTCCTAAACTTCATCATTCTAGAGTATGCCTTCTCCTGACATTCCTCTCTACATTCCAACTGTTGCATCCTGGCGCAGAGCAAATCTTCTGTTGAGTGCACGTCATCCCAATCAATTCCAAGATAAGAGACAGCTTCTAAGTCCACTGGTAGAACCGCTTTTTGACCAAACATTAATTCAGAAGGAGAATAGCCAGTTGTCCTCTTCACAGTGACCCTATCATTAAATAATACCAAAGGTAAATAATTCCTCCACTTTTCAGCACTATCTCCACACATCTTCACCAAAGCATTCTTGATAACTTGATGACCTCTTTCAACCATGCCTTCAGCTTCAGGATAATTAGGTGTAGCCACTCTAACTTTAGAACCAACACTAGCCACAGCTTCATTAAATTTGGCACCAAACTCCGGCCCGCCATCAACAGTCACCAACTTCATCAAACCATACCTATAAATCCACTCCTTCTTCAAAAACTCTGCCACATTCTTGGCAGTCAAATTAATCAGAGGCACTGCCTCAACCCAACCAGACAAATCATCCCTAGCAACAATCAAGTATTTATACCTGCCCTCTTTAATATGGACAGCATCCAGACTGACTCTTCCAAAAACAGTTGTTTCACCAGTAGCACCGCTGACCTCTTTAGGATTCAAGTGACTTCTTCTTTGACATTCTTCACAAGATTGAACCCAACCCTGCACAGCCAACTTCATACCTGGCCACCAAAATCTGTCAGCTACTCTTCTATAAGTCTCCCCAAAGCCTCTATGACCAAGGTCTTCATGCAAAGACTTCAACAAAACTTCTTGACCCTTCTTCTGAGTCACCACAACTTGAGGATAAGGATGTCTCCTCCTCATCAGCCTTCTTCCTGACACATAGAATCCAGGACTCTTCTTCTTGATTTCAAACCAATTATCATCATCACAACTATCTGGCCTCTCCAAGGTCAGCAGATATTCCACCAAAAAAAATAAAACCCAGACTGACCCCAGGTCTCATCTTCAAAATCCAACAAAACAACATCCAAGGGTACAACTCTGTCATCAAAATCACCAGTGTGAACATGAGCCAATTGACCAGCCCAAACAGGACACCATTCCTAAAATTTTGGCACGTCCTTCTCTTTCCACTGAACCTTGTGAGAATCCAGTTCACTAACAAAAACACCCTTTTCCAATTTTGAGCTGTCCCAAACAACAACTCCATCTTCATCAACAAAAACATCCTGATCATCAGAATCAAGATCAGATCAAGCCAGTTTAGCCTCTTGGGGGAGGTCAGAACAATCATCCAGTTTAGCCTCATGGGGGAGGAGAGAAAAATCCTCAGCACCCTTTTTTGCTGGCCCTAACCACTGGAAAATCTTCATCAAACTCTTCAGAATCAGAATTCTCATCTGTAGGTGGCCTCCTTGATAATCCATCAGGCATCATAAAAGTTTTGCCCGGTTTGTGTACCAGGTCAAAAGAAAAATGTTGAATAAATGCCACCCACCTAGTCATTGGAGCATTTGGAAGACTAGGTGTATTGATCATCTGGACTAAAGATTTTGCATCCACCTGCAGCTCAAAATGCTGCCCCCACAAAACCGTCTGTAGCTTCTTTAAAATTTTTGCTACGCCACACAATTCCAATTTAGGTTGAGAATACCTAGATTCCACCTCATTAAACACCACAGACTCATACCTTACTTGTCTGACCCTCCCAGTCTTATCCTCCTGAGATAAAACAGCACCAGCAGCAATATAGCTTGAGTTCACTTCCAGATAAATTTTTCTAGCATCAACACCATAATCCAACTTGTGAAGGACAATATCTTCAACAACCACCTTCTTCAACTTCTGAAAAGCCTCTTCACACTCTTCAGTCCATTCCCAGTCTGCATCTTTCCTGGCCAGCCTCCTTAAAGGTGAATCCAAAAAAGAAAAATCCTTAATAAAAATCCTGACGTATACACTGTGGCATTCCAAATCTGGGTAGGCTACTTAGGTGAATATTTGATTGGACCTTGGTTGTAAGAAAATTATGGTGTTAGCGGGTGTTAATTTGGTTGAAGGGAGTTAACTGGAGTTTTTTTTGGGTGGATTTATGGTGATTTTTGGAGGATTTATGGTGTTTTGGAATGGATATATGCTGGTATTCCTATTGTTATTTGATGGTTTCATGGATTGGGTATTGGTTTTACTGGATTTTCTAGGGCTCTCTTGGTATTTTTGGTGGATGCAGTGTGCTCATGGAGTAGCCATTTTTTTCCGGTGCGCTCCGGTTTGCTCCGGTGATTTTCTGGTGCAGAAGCGAAGTGTACTGGAAAAATTCTGTCATTGTGGAAAAGTTTGGTTATGGTGAAAAGATTAACTCACTCTGGCCAAATTAGCTCATTATGGCAAAAAGAGCTCATTGTGGCAAAATTTGCTCACAATGGGAAAGTCTGATCACCAGTGCAAAGTTTGGTCACTGCAGAAAAGTCTGGGCACTGTGGTAAAGTTTGGTCACTGTAGAAAAGTCTGATCACCAGTGCAAAGTTTGGTCACTGCAGAAAAGTTTGGCTACTGTGGCAAAATTTGGTTAGAATTTATCATGCTTGTTAGATCAATAGTTTATTGTAGATCCTATGCATGTAGGGTATTGTTGGAAAGGTCTGGAGGAGGAGAATCAGATAGAAGAAGGAGAATCTTAGTATTCTACAGGTTTTTTGTCTTTTAGTTTCGATAACAAGGGTCTTTTTGATAATTAACAATATTTAACATATAACAACAATTATAATAAAAAAATATCAACATATAGGGTACCATTGGATAGCTCTCATCCTTGAGACTCAAATTTATTTCTTTTCTTATAAAATTTATAAAATAAAAATATAATAAAGAACACTCTTTAATTTTGGTGGGAAACTGGGTAAATCTGGGGCAGACCTTTAATAAGGCACCTTTGAACAGATCATCTCAAGGGTAGTTTCTGGAGTACTTTACTGTACTTTTCAGTCTCTGGGGCAAGTGTTGCGGCTTGTTCTAAGTATTTGCTGTGACTGGTATCAGTGTAATCTGGTATTAGGTTTCCAACACTTTCAAAGTCTTTCTCTCAGATTTTCAACTTATCCAAATCTTCAAGCAGATCTTCAAGCTTAGTTAATTGAATCTTACGTTTACTTAGAGGGACAGGGATTTCTTTTTATTTTTCCAACTACCTTGGATTCTTCCTGCAGCAAGGTGACTGTAGGAGTCTACTCTACAACACACACACCCAAAAATCCCCTGACTTCATTGGTATTCTTAGGCCTCGGCCATGACTGAATTTTATTAACTTTCTATTTTGCCATAATCCTTCCCTCTTTACATACCACATGACCCAGAATTTTCAAAGAAGGAACACAACAACAGAATTTTGACCCTGAAATGGTCAAACCAGCCTTTTCAATCCTAAACAACACTTTCTCTAGAGTTATTGCATATTCCCAGACAAACCTCCTTATGCCAGGGTTCTCCGCTAACACCTCATTACCATAATCAGTGGATGGTCCTTTAATTCCACCATCATCAATAAAAATACCAGCATGAGTAGGTACCTCATCCTGCAAAATCCAAGCCATCTGTGCTTGATATACCTCCACTGAATTCGTTGCTCCTTGAGGCAACCTAGTGAGCTGAAATCTTCCCAAAGGAGTCTCAAAAGTTGTGAGAGGCCTTGAATCCATATGAAGTTCCCTCTCATCATAACCACCCATAATATCACCCAACCCATAACACACCCTTCCAGAAAAAGCTTCAACAAAATCCTCTGCACTTGGTGGCATACCAGCATCCTTGATTGTGACTCTATTCAAGGCTCTAAGATCATGAACCACCCACAACTTTCCATTCTGCTTCTTTAAACAGAAAACTGGACTTGAGTAACTGGATGTCAATTGCTCATATAACCCAGTCCTGACTCTTTCCCTAACAATCTCCACAAAATCCTCTCTGATAGCAACTGGAATCGGAATAGGTTTGATTTGCCAAGGTTCATGACAAACCACAGGAATCAAGTAAGGTTCCCCATAAGAGTGTTTCAATACACCCCTTCCCTCCTCAACAAATGCCACCGCCTTTTCCCTTAGCACAATAACGTGCAACAACAACTTCTTTTCTTCTTCAGAAAACCACACATCAGGACCAAAATTAACAACCTTCAACCTTTCTGCAGTCACCCTAGACGTCTCTACAAATTCTGGAGGATTCTTCACCAATGGAGTACAGTACAGATCTCTTGACAAAGGAGGTCTCTTCAAGGGCAGATTCAAACCCACAGGCATAGGCTCATTGACAGGCCTAATCTTCTGCGCTACCTTCTTATACTTTTCCGCTCCACCTTCAACTTGAGGTATCTTCAGGAAATCTTCACCACCAGACCTGGAACAAAAACCAAGGGTTTCCCCATTACTCACATGTGTGGCCAAGGTAATGTTTTTGAAAGGTGTAGAAGAAACCCTAGCGGTGCACAATTGGGAGGACTTACTTTTAGACCCCAATCTCACCACTCCATAGCTTTTCCGCAGTACCCAAATCTTCATCTTGTCACGCTCCACGTGACACTCGAGGCAAAAGTAGCTCATTAAATCAATACTAAAGGGTTCAAATCCATACTCGAAGCGCAGAAAGCAACTCTCCATAGCAACTGCAACTTTCCTTTGTGTACTCGCTATTCAATCGCGCTAGCCTAAAACTCTAAATCTAAATTAGTCAATCTCTCAATAGTGTGTCTTAGTCTTTTTTCCAATAAGCGATGCACAGCGCAATAGTTAATATAATACTACATTGAAAGGTTCATGAAATGTCTGTGGGTTATTAAGGGGTAGTGAGTATGGACGGAATGGTTAGTCAAGGATTAAGGGGGTTGACGGATGTTAGTGAGGAGGGTCCAAGTGTAACGGATATATTTTAAATGGTTTGTGGTGTGCGGAATGGTGGATGAGTATGAGGTCAATGCGAGGAGGAGTAAAGGATATAAAAGGGGCTGGGTTTTTGGTTCGACATTCTTTAGAATTAAATTATAAAACGTATTTATAGTTAATAGTGATAAAACTCTAAGTGAAAATCATTATTATTGTATCTTTCTTTATTTTCTCAATAATCATATCTAAATCCTAAATCTTTGATTGTTGAGTTTCCAACCCTTTGTGAGATCTTAAGAATTTTAATATTACCGTTCAATTATATTAGAATCCTTCTCGAACATAACTCAAAGCAGTAGTTCTTCCTTCGAGTCATCTTGGAATCACTTCCTCGAACTATCCCTCTGTGCTTCGAAGAAGTATCTGAACCTTTTATCTCACTTGCAGGAACATCCTAGACCTTGTGCGTAGGTCATCCGGTGACAGTATAATTTAATTCTCCGTAGTTCTCATTCTTTGCACTACTACGTCCCTTTTCAGGTGTTTTCTCTAAATTCTTAAATTGGCACCTGTTCAACGCACTCCTCCTACAGGCGCTACTACTAGAGCTCGCGCCAGAGGCAGGCCAACAGCCACTAGGCCTGTTTCCCGCACTCACTCCTTGGAGCCACTCGACCTTAGGGAACGGCAACATTCAGTCCAATCAGTAGAAGACATCCCACACACTACGCAATATAGGGGGTGGACTTGCTAGCAAGTCCTCAACCTGAACTCAGATGGAACTCAGATGGAACTCAGACTGAACTCATACTGAACCCATACTGAACTCTACTTGAACACCCACCTAAAACTGTTCTGCTGAGTGGTGTTCATCCCTGATTGTATGGTTCCTTTATCAATAGCTCAATGTGTGTTCAATCTATGGTGAGTTTGGGTCCAAGGTTGTGGACTTGCTAGCAAGTCCGCCCCCCATATTGTGTGGTGACAAGATTTCGATGATTCTAGTGATGATGAAGAAGGAGAGGATACAATGCACGAGGCACCATCTGCCCCTGCTAACCATCCTTCTGGTCAACCTTCAGAACCTGGACCATCCAATTCTCTGGAAGATTTCATGAGACTTTTCATGAAGAATCTTTCAAATTCAACGTCTTCAGAGGGATCTAAATTCAAAACTCCTTCTATGAAATATCCTGATAAATTCAATGGAGAACATCCAGACAGATTGCAACCCTTCTTGCAAACCTGCAAGCTCCTGTTCCATAATGACCCTCGAACCTTCAATAACGACCAATCAAAAGTTGTTTATGCTTCTTTATTCCTGGCCCGAAAAGCAGCAAGATGGTTTGAACCTTATCTTCTCATGCTCTCTTCAACCGAAACCCACTTACTTATTAATAACTGGGAAAAGTTCAAAGACCAACTCTTCACGTTGTTTGTGACCCTAATGAAACTGACAACACAGAAATTGAACTTGATTTCCTTTGCATGAGTGATAATGGGAAAGCCTCTGAATATATCTCGAACTTCAGAGCGCTTCAAACTTGAGTAGGTTGGAATGATGCTGCCCTTAAGTATCATTTCAAAAAAGGACTTCCTTCGAGGATTCTGGATCAGTTAAATCTTCACGGTCAGAAGATGACTACTTTAACAGATTTAATGGATCAAACCCTCGAACTTGACGGAGTTTACCAAGGACGACTTCAACATCGTCAATACGCCAACAAATCTCAAGGCTTAAATTTCAAATCGGGACCTTCTTCCCACCCACGAACAACTCAATCCTCCTCGACTCAATCCAAACCTATTAAGGGAAAGGACAAACCTCGACCAAAAAGCTTGACCCCAGGCAATATCAGTAAAGTACTGGATCCTAAAGGGGAACTTAAAGAAGCTGAGAGGAAGAGGCGAACAGATAATGGGTTATGTATTTATTGTGGGGGTAAGCACAAGCTGGAAGATTGTGTAAAGTTGAAGGAAAGAGAAGGTACTAGTTCAAAGCCAAAAAACTAGTAGATAGTTTACTTGTGTGCAAAGCAAACTATCTTATATCTCCCAGTGCACAGAACCTCCATGTCTTAAGGACTGGAGTTGCCTTAAACCGCTTGAGATTCATTCTTTTTAAGGAGGATATCCCCTTCAGTTGTCTTATAGACTCTGGAGCTTCAATTTCTTTTGTCAGTTCATCTTTTTCCGAGAAGTTACAGCTGACATTTACAGATATCAATTGAACTCCAATTTATTTGGTCGAATCAGAGGAACCCAAATATTGGGTCAGTAAGAAAGTTTTATGGGTTTTCAACTTTCTGAATTTTCCCCCCTTCGAGTGGGAACTAACAGTCTTGGACGCCCCAAGGATGGACAATACCATTCTTGGCCATGACTTTTTAACGCATTGGAATCCTGAAATTGACTGGACATGGGGATTGATCACCCCACGGACTAAGTATATTTCTAATTCTTCAATGCATGTCAATAGGGAGTTAAACAACCTGCCTGACAATGTCCTGCTAGAGGACAAATCTCTGCCAGATGACTTGCAAGTATCCGATCTTTCTTTAAATGAGCATTTGGCTAACCCTTCTAGCTTGATGACTTCACTCAAAGAGGATTTAAATTGCCTCAAAGTAATTGAATTATGCTCTCTCAATTCTGGTCTTCCCTCAACAGATTCTCTCAAAGATGATGAGGACAACCAAATTGATGTTGAAGCCATTAAATTGACTCTACCAGAAATCTATCATGATCTCCTCGATGTTTTTTCAATCCGCAAGGCCGATAAGCTACCAACTCATCGACCCTACGACCATCAGATAGAGTTAATAGGCCCAGTACCTCTGGTAGGTCCTGTCTATTCTTTGTTGAAGGACAAATCTCAAGTTCTTTGAGACTACATTGCAGAGAATGTAGCCAAAGGTTTCATCAGAGCCAGTAAATCTCCAACCGGCTCCCCTGTCCTCTTTGTAAAAAAGAAGGATGGTAGTCTTAGGTTGTGTGTTGACTATAGAAAGCTCAACGCAGTCACTAAGAAAAATGCATATCCTGTTCCTCCTATGTCATTACTTCTTACCCTTTTCAATGGTGCTAATTTCTTTTCTAAAATTGATCTTAGAGGCGCTTACAATCTTATTCGCATTGCGTAAGGTCATGAACCACTGACTGCAATGCGCACTAGATTTGGTAGTTTTGAATATTTAGTTATGCCTTTTGGATTATGTAACGCACCATCTACTTTTCAAACTTTTGTCAATGACATCTTTCAAGATGTTGTTGAACAATTTGTTGTTGTCTATTTAGATGATATTTTAATTTTCTCAAAGACACTGGATGAACATATTCATCATGTTCGACAGGTTTTAAATCGGCTTCGAGATCATGGACTCTACGCCAAGCATAATAAATGCAAATTCCATCTTAAATCTATTGATTTTTTGCTTTTTACATTATCCACTGATGGTTTAGTCATGGACAACAAAAAAGTTCAAAAGGTCCTGTAATGGCCTGAGCCCAAATCCGTTAAATCCCTCCAAGGATTTTTGGGTTTTGCAAATTTCTATAGAAGATTTATTAAAGATTACTCTAAAACTATTTCCAATCTTACTTCTCTTCTTAGAAAGGATATTCCTTTTGTTTTTACTTCTACAGCGCGAAAGGAATTCGAAGCATTGAAGACGGCGTTCACCACAGCTCCAATTCTTCGACACTTTGATCCTACTGCTTTGACAATAGTCGAGACAGATGCAAGCAATTATGCTATTGCAGGGGTCATTTCTCAATTGAATCTGGAAACAAAACTGTTTCATCATGTTGCTTTTGAGTCACACAAACTCATTGCAGCAGAGTTAAATTATGAAATTCATGACAAAGAGCTTTTAGCTATTATTCACTGTCTGTCACCGGACGACCTACGCACAAGGTCGAGGATGTTCCTAAAAGTGAGATGAGAGATTTAGAAACTTCTTCGAAGACAGAGGAATGATTCGAGGAAGTGATTCGAAGGTCACTCGAAGTAAGAACTACAGGTTCGAGGTTTGTTCGAGAAGAATTATAAAATGGTTTCAAAGGTAATAGGAATTCTTAAGATCTCACGAAGGGTTGGAAACTCAATAATCAAAGATTTAGGATTTAGAAATGAATATTGAGAAAAATAAAAGAAAGATACAATAACAATGATTTAACTTTAAGGATTTACCACTATTAATGTAAATATGATTTATAATTTAATTCTAAGTAATATCAAACCAAATACCCAACCCTTTTATATCCTTTGTTCCTCCTTGCATTGACCTCCCTTCCATTGCACCATTCCCATACCATTGACCATTACTAACATACACTTAGACCCTCTTCGCTAAATATCCGTCCATGCTCAATTTACCCCTTTTTAACTAATTAACAAAAACTTTAATGAAAACTACTACTGTACTATTACGTTGAACCTAGAGCTGTGCGTCGCTTATTGAAAAGGAGACTAAGGTACCCTATTGGGAGATTGACTAATTTAGATTTAGAGTTTAGGCTAGCGCAGTTAAATAGTAAGTACACAAAGGGGAATCGCAGTTGCTATGGAGAATTGCTTTCTGCACTTCGAGTATAGATTTAGGACTCGATATTATTGATTTAATGAGCTGCTTTCGCCTTGAGTGTCACGTGGCGCGTGACATATGCCCAGGTATAAGAATAGCAAACTCTGTTGAGCTTGAGCCATCTTCTCACACTAGTTTCCCTTCTTCTATAATTTTTTCCTCACTTATTAATTTCCCTTTTATAATGAACTGCCCTACTCCCACACCTACGCCTCCACACCCTAAAGCAGATGGGGGAATGATTACGCGACAATTTTCACAGACTTGCACAGCTTGTGAAAGCATGGAATACTTTTGTGTCAAAAGTACGGCGACTCGAGGCCCTCGCCAGAAATGCGAGTTTTGCCGTTGGCGACGAGTGGCATGCGATGCGTTGGCAAAGAACGCAGAGATCGAACAACGGTTTACCAAGACCAAGTTTTGGGTAATCCCTAAAACAAAAGAGGTGGTCGAGGACATTTGGGATGTCTTGGTTGAAGATGAACAATCTGTGGGGGAGAATGATAAGGAGCTCAATAACGAGATCACAACCTGGGTAACCCAGGCCACGAGTTTGAAGCGGGGTGTCGAGGAAGAGGTCGACGAGTTGGTGGAAGAAGATGAAGATGAAGTCCCTGTTCCAGGGCGGGCACCCAAGAAACGACGGGTGGTCATCAAAGAGGACAAGGAGGAAAGAGAAGCAGAGGTAGAGGTGGCGCCAAGGTTATTCTTAGAGCCTGACCCCATCTTTGAGGTAAGTTTTCAATTGTTATTTTTTAAGGATGAGGTTACTGATGAGTTTTGTTTAGACATCAAATACCCTTGAAGACCCGATTGGGGAGCCTGCGCTGCTTTTACCAACTGAGGCAAACCCTCCGGCCACGGATGTAGTCGAAGAACCTGAAGACACACTGGACCAGGTGTGGTCGAAGAAACCTCGTCAAGGTTGACGAGTAAGGTTTGGAGAGGAGTTGTGTGGGGAGGTCAACACAATTGTCGACGCTGCTTCCTTCGACGTGGCAGAGGAACTTTTGGAGATTGGAGAGGTGGTTCCGGTAGGAGAGGAGGAGGTATTTGAGAAATGCAGGAAGGAGATAAGGGTAGTTTTGGAGAAAATGAAAAGATTGGTTCGAGAAAAATTAAAAGAAAAAATTTGAAATGAAAAGGAGATGTAAAGAAGTAGAAAAGTAGAATTGTATTTTAGGTTTATTTTATTTTATTTTATTTTACTATATATATATATTTTTTTTTTTTTATTGTAGGTGAATATTATTAATTTTATAAGATTTGGGAGAGAGAGAAAAAAAAAAAAGAAAAAAAGAAGTTTTAAATAAAATTTTGCTTTTAGAATTTGAAAGAAGAAATTTAAATAAAGAAAGAAAAGAGAAGTTGTTTATTTGAAGGAAGTTCTAGGGTTTTAAAAGAAAAATTTATGTAAGAAAAGAGAGAGAAAAAGAAACGGTTGGTGATTGAGATGAGTTTGTTACATTGAGAATTTAATGAAAGAAGAATTTGTTATTTGCAAAAAGTTGTTGATTGATTTTTTTATTTATTTTTTTTTTATTTTTAATTTTTGTTGACAAGAGAGGAAGAAGACAGAAAAAACCAGAAACACAGAATTTAGAATTTAAAGAGAATTTGAAAAGAAGAATCATTTGTTCGAAGAATTTTTATAGGGAGATTTTACATGTTGAAGTTAAGTTCGAGGAAATGGTCGTGTCGTACAAGGTTTGATGATTCGAAGGAAAGGAAGTTTTAAAGCGAGAATAAATTTTAGGAAAGAAATTTTTAAAGAGAATTTTAAATTATGAAAAGAATGTATTTAGAGAATTGAAAAAGAAAAGAAAGAAAATATTTAGAAAGATTTAAGAGTTTTTTTTTTAGTTTTTTTATTATTTATGTTTTATTCTATTTATTTTATGTTGTTTTATTTTATTTTATTATTTGTATTTATTTTATTTTACTTCATTTTATTTTATTTTATTTTATTTTAATTTTATTTTTATTTTAGCTTATTTTATTTTATTTAATTTTAATTTTAATTTTATTTTTAGTTGGTTTTGGAGGAAATTTTATAGAAGGAGAAGAAAGAAAAAGAAGAGGAGAAAAAAGAAAACAAGGCTAAGACTTTTAAGAGGTGTTAGAATTTACGAGAAAAAGAAAGAAAGAAAAAGAAAAGAAAATTTAAATAAAAGAAATTTTAAGGTTTTGGTTTTAAAGGATATTTCAAATGAAAAGATTTTAGGAGTTCAGGGGTGTTAGAAACATTGATGGCTGGTTCCCAGGATGTTTTGTCTGAGTCATTGAGGAAGCCTTCCCATTACACGAGGTATTGAAGTTTCCCCTTGCGTATTCTTGAATCAAGGATACGACTTACTTCCCACTCTAGATGATCTTCTACTTCGACCGGTTCCGGAGGGGGTTGGTTCTTGCCCAGGTATATTTCTCGAGCCAGTTCCAGGAGAGATACATGGAAAAAAGGGTGAATTGCCTGCCATTTAGGAGGTAACTTGAGTCGAAATGCAGTTTTAGAGACTTCAGAGTCGATTTCGAAAGGTCCCAAGCGCTTTTAAGCCAGTTTCTTTGATGGTCGTGTTGTTCGAATGTTTTGTGCGTCGAGCCATACTTTGTTGCCTGGTTTAAAGGAAGGAGCAGATTGTCGATGTTTGTCGGCCTGTTCCTTGTATCTTCGAATCGCTGATTCCAAATTTGTTTTAAGTTCTTCTTGGAGTTGTGATATAGTTCGAAGATAATGTTCCACAGGATGATTAGTTCCTACATGGATTGAGTTGAATCGAGGATGTCCTCCATAAATGGTGTCGTAGGGAGATTGTCGTGTCGAAGAATGAGTCGAGTTATTATAAGCAAATTCGGCCAATGGTAACCATGTGGTCCAATCGTCTTGTTGGTAACTGACATACATTCAAAGATATTGTTCGAGGATTTGGCTAACTCTTTCTGTTTGACCATCGGTTTCAGGGTGATAGGCCGTGGAGAGGTTCCTCGTGATATTGAGTTGTCGACACAGTTGAGTCCAGAATGTGGATACAAACAATGAGTCTCTATCTGAAATAATATCATTTGGTAAGCCGTGTTTAGAAAATACATATTCTAGAAAATTTTTTGACAAATCTTCTGCTGTAGCAGTAGTAGTGGTTTTAATGAAAATAGACATTTTTGAAAATCTATCTACTATTACTAATATAGCATCAAAATCATTAGAAAAAGGAAGTTGAGAAATGAAATCCATCGATAAAGATTCCCAAGGTTTAGAGGGAATAGGAAGTGGTTGACGCAACCCATGCTTCCGGTGACGGGGAGCCTTATTCCTATTACATTTGTAACAAGCTTTTATATAGGCCTTGATTTCCCTGGTCATACCTGGCCAGAAAAAATCCCTCGCTATTAACTGGTAGGTTTTATCAACCCCAAAATGACCAGCTAATGGAGAAGCATGTCGACTGTTGAAAATCCATAATTTTATCTCATTGTTGTCGGGTATGACTACTCTACCTTCAAAGACTAATAGGCCTGATTCAATACTAAATCTTTTGGCCCCTTGCTTCGAGAGTATTTTGTCTTTTAAACCTAAACAATATTTGTCCTTGGACTGAGCTTCGAAGATGTTGGATAGTGGATTTTGAAACAATTGAATTGTCATCGAATTAAGTTGATGAGTCGTTAACATTGATTCATTGAAGTCAAAACTACCAAATCTAGTGCGCATTGCAGTCAGTGGTTCATGACCTTCTGCAATGCAAATCAGATTGTAAGCGCCTCTAAGATCAATTTTAGAAAAGAAATTAGCACCATTGAAAAGGGTAAGAAGTAATGACATAGGAGGAACAGGATATGCATTCTTCTTCGTGACTGTGTTGAGCTTTCTATAGTCAACACACAACCTAAGACTACCATCCTTCTTTTTTACAAAGAGGACAGGGGAGCCGGTTGGAGATTTACTGGCTCTGATGAAACCTTTGGCTACATTCTCTGCAATGTAGTCTCGAAGAACTTGAGATTCGTCCTTCGACAAAGAATAGACAGGACCTACCAGAGGTACTGGGCCTATTAACTCTATCTAATGGTCGTAGGGTCGATGAGGTGGTAGCTTATCGGCCTTGCGGATTGAAAAAACATCGAGGAGATCATGATAGATTTCTGGTAGAGTCAATTTAATGGCTTCAACATCAATTTGGTTGTCCTCATCATCTTTGAGAGAATCTGTTGAGGGAAGACCAGAATTGAGAGAGCATAATTCAATTACTTTGAGGCAATTTAAATCCTCTTCGAGTGAAGTCATCGAGCTAGAAGGGTTAGCCAATTGCTCATTTAGAGAAGGATCAGATGCTTGCAAGTCATCTGGCAGAGACTTGTCCTCTAGCAGGACGTTGTCAGGCGGGTTGTTTAACTCCCTATTGACCTGCATTGAAGAATCAGAAATATACTTAGAGCGTGGGGTGATCAATCCCTTAGTCCAATCAATTTCGGGATTCCAATGCGTTAAAAAGTCATGGCCAAGAATGGTATCGTCCATCCTTGGGGCGTCCAAGACTGATAATTCCCACTCAAAGGGGGGAAAGTTCGGAAAGTTGAAAACCCATAAAACTTTCTTACTTACCCAATATTTGGGTTCCTCTGATTCGACCAAATAGATTGGAGTTCGATTGATATCTGTAAATGTTAGTTGAAGCTTCTTGGCAAAAGATAAACTAACAAAAGAAATTGAAGCTCCAGAGTCTATAAGACAACTGAAGGGGATATCCTCCTTAAAAAGAATGAATCTCAAGCAGTTTAAGGCAACTCCAGTCCTTAAGACATGGAGGTTCTATGCACTGGGAGAGATAAGATAGTTTGCTTTGCACACAAGTAAACTATCTACTAGATTTTTGACTTCGAACTAGTACCTTCTCTTTTATTCAACTTTACACAGTCTTCCAACTTGTGCTTACCCCCACAATACATACATAACCCATTATCTGCTCGTCTCTTCCTCTCAGCTTCTTTAAGTTCCCCTTTAGGATCCAGTACTTTGCTGATATTGCCTGGGGTCGAGCCTTTTGGTCGAGGTTTATCCTTTCCCTTATTGGGTTTGGATTGAGTCAAGGAGGATGAATTTGGTCGTGGGTGTGAAGAAGGTCCCAATTTAAAATTTAGGCCTTGAGATTTGTTGGCATATCGACGATGTTGAAGTCTTCCTTGATAAACGCTGTCAAGTTCGAGGGTTTGATCCATTAAATCCATTAAAGTAATCATCTTCTGACCGTGAAGATTTAATTGATCCAGAATCCTCAAAGGAAGTCCTTTCTTGAAATGATACTTAAGGGCAGCATCATTCCAACCTACTCGAGTTTGAAGTGCTCTGAAGTTCGAGATATATTCACAGGCTTTACCATTATCACTCATGCAAAGAAAATCAAGTTCAATTTCTGTGTTGTCCGTTTCATTAGGGTCCCCAAACAGCGTAAAAAGTTGGTCTTTAAACTTTTCCCAATTATTGATAAGTAAGTGGGTTTCTGTCGAAGAAAGCATGAGCAGATAAGGTTCGAACCATCTTGCTGCTTTCCCGGCTAGGAATGAAGAAGCGTAAACAACCTTTGATCGGTTGCTGTTAAAGGTTCGAGGGTCATTATGGAACAGTAGCTTGCAGGTTTGCAAGAAGGGTCACAATCTGTCGGGGGGATCTCCGTCGAATTTGTCAGGAGATTTCATAGAAGGAGGTTTGAACTTAGATCCCTCTGAAGACGTTGGATTTGAAAGGGTTTTCATGAAGAGTCTCATGAAATCTTCCAGAGAGTTAGATGGTCCAGGTTCTGAGGATTGACCAGAAGGGTGATTGGCTGGGGCGGATGGTGCCTCGTGCATTGTATCCTCTCCTTCTTCTTCATTGCTAGAATCCTCAAAATCTTGTGGGATGTCTTCTACAGATTGAACTGAATGTTGCCATTCCCTAAGGTGGAGTGGTTCCAAAGAGTGAGTGCGGGAAACAGACCTTGTGGCTGTTGGCCTTCCCCTAGCGCGAGCTCTAGTAGTAGCGCCCGTAGGAGGAGTGCGTTGAACAGGTGCCATTTTAAAACTTTTAAAAACACCTAAAAGGACATAGTAGTGCAAAGAATGAGAACTACGGAGAATTAAATTATACTGTCACTGGACGACCTACGCACAAGGTCGAGGATTTTCCTAAAAGTGAGATGAGAGATTTAGAAACTTCTTCGAAGACAGAGGAATGATTCAAGGAAGTGATTCGAAGGTCACTCGAAGTAAGAACTATAGGTTTGAGGTTCTTTCGAGAAGAATTATAAAATGGTTTCAAAGGTAATAGGAATTCTTAAGATCTCACGAAGGGTTGGAAACTCAATAATCAAAGATTTAGGATTTAGAAATGAATATTGAGAAAAATAAAAGAAAGATACAATAACAGTGATTTAACTTTAAGGATTTACCACTATTAATGTAAATACAATTTATAATTTAATTCTAAGTAATATCGAACCAAATACCCAACCCTTTTATATCCTTTGTTCCTCCTTGCATTGACCTCCCTTCCATTGCACCATTCCCATACCATTGACCATTACTAACATACACTTAGACCCTCTTCGCTAAATATCCGTCCATGCTCAATTCACCCCTTTTTAATCAATTAACAAAAACTTTAATGAAAACTACTACTGTACTATTACGTTGAACCTAGCGCTGTGCGTTGCTTATTGAAAAGGAGACTAAGGTACCCTATTGGGAGATTGACTAATTTAGATTTAGAGTTTAGGCTAGCACAGTTAAATAGTAAGTACACAAAGGGGAATCGCAGTTGCTATGGAGAATTTCTTTCTGCACTTTGAGTATAGATTTAGGACTCGATATTATTGATTTAATGAGCTGCTTTCGCCTTGAGTGTCACGTGGCGCGTGACACTGTCTTAAAAAATGGCGCTCTTTCCTTCTCAGCCTAGATAGTCCTTTTCAAATTATAACAGACCATAATGCTTTGAAATACTTTATGTCTTCCAAAGTGTTAACCAGGCGTCAAGCCAGGTGGGCTGAATTTCTGTCTGAATTTCCCTTTTCTATTTCCTATCGCCCAGGTAAGAACTGCATTGTCCCAGATATCTTGTCACATCGGGACGACGTTTACCCACAGCGGGGGGACGCATTTGCTGACAAAAATCCAGCAAATGTGAAATCAATCTTCAACAAATCAATGTTAATGACTCATCAGCTTAATTCGATGACAATTCAATCGTTTCAAAATCCACTATCCAACATCCTCGAAGCTTAGTCAAAGGACGATTATTGTTTAGGGTTAAAAGACAAAATACTCTCGAAGCAAGGGGCCAAAAGATTCAGTATTGAATCAGGTCTATTAGTCTTCGAAGGTAGAGTAGTCATACCCGACAACAATGAGATAAAATTATGGATTTTCAACAGTCGACATGATTCTCCATTGGCTGGCAATTTTGGTGTTGATAAAACCTACCAGTTAATAGCGAGGGATTTTTTCTGGCCAGGTATGACCAGGGAAATCAAGGCCTATATAAAAGCTTGTTACGAATGTAATAGGAATAAGGCTCCCCGTCACCGTAAGTATGGGTTGCTTCAACCACTTCCTATTCCCTCTAAACCTTGGGAATCTTTATCGATGGATTTTATTTCTCAACTTCCTCTTTCTAATAATTTTGATGCTATATTAGTAATAGTAGATAGATTCTCAAAAATGTCTATTTTCATTAAAACCACTACTACTGCTACTGCAGAAGATCTGTCAAAACTGTTCTTAGAATATGTATTTTCCAAACATGGCTTACCTAATGATATTATTTCAGATAGAGGCTCATTGTTTGTATCCACATTCTGGACTCAATTGTGTCGACAACTCAATATCACGAGGAACCTCTCCACAGCCTATCATCCCGAAACCAATGGGCAAACAGAAAGGGTCAACCAAATCCTCAAACAATACCTTCGAATGTATGTCAGTTACCAACAAGACAATTGGACCACATGGCTACCATTGGCTGAATTTGCTTATAATAACTTGACTCATTCTTTGACACAACAATCTCCTTTTGAAACTGTTTATGGAAGACATCCTCGATTCAATTCAATCCATGTAGGAACTAATCATCCTGCAGAACATTATCTTCGAACCATATCACGACTCCAAGAGGAACTTAAATCAAATCTGGAATTAGCGGTTCGAAGGTACAAGGAACAGGCTGACAAACATCGACAAACTGCTCCTCCTTTTAAACCAGGTGACAAAGTATGGCTCGACGCACGGAATATTTGAACGACTCAGCCATCAAAGAAATTGGCTGAAAAACGCTTGGGGCCATTTGAAATCGACTCTGAAGTCTCTAAAACTGAATTTCAGCTCAAGCTACCTCCTAAATGGCGGGCTATTCACCCTGTTTTTCACGTATCTCTCCTGGAACTGGCTCAAGAAACATACCCGGGCAAGAACCAACCTCCTCCGGAACCGGTTGAAGTAGAAGACCATCTAGAGTGGGAAGTAAGCTGTATCCTTGATTCAAGAATGCGCAAGGGGAAACTTCAATACCTCGTGGAATGGGAAGGCTTCCTCAATGACTCAGACAAAACTTCCTGAGAACCAGCCATCAATGTTTCTAACGCCCCTGAACTCCTAAAATCTTTTCATCTTAAATACCCTTTAAAACCAAAACCTTAAAACTCTCTTTTTTTTTCTTTTCTCTGTTTTTTTTTTTTAAAAATCTAAAACATTTTTATTTCTAAAAAATTCTTTTGTTTTCTTCTTTATTCTTTCTCTTTTCAAAATGTTTCAATCTTCTTTTAAAATAAAATAAAATAAAATAAAATTAAAATAAAAATAAAATAAAGTAAAATAAAGTAAATATAAAAAAAAAAAAAATTCTCAATTTTCTATATACATTTTTTCTTTAAAATTTTATTTTCCTCAAACTATCAAAATCCTTCACGAACATTACACAACCATCTTTCTCAAACTTCACTTTAAATTCTAAATCACCCTTTTAAAATTCTTCGAAACAAATTACTTCTTTCTTCAAAATCCTCTTAGAAATTTTATTTTGTCTCTTCTTTTCTTTCTTTTCTTTTTTCAAATAACTAAAATCCCTCAAATCGTCAATTAACAAAATTAAATAACAATTTTTTTTTTCGTAAATTATCTCAATCAATTATTTCTTTCTTATTTCTTTCTTCTTACTTAATTCTTTTCTTTTTGAACTTAAAACAAAAAACTCCTACAATCAACTATTCCTTCTTTTTTTTCTTCATTTAAACTTCTTCTTTCAAAATCTTAAAACAAATTCTATTTAAATCTTTTTTTTCTGTCTTTTCCTTCTTTCTCTCAAAATCTTATATAAAAAATAATAATAATAAAAAAATAAAAAAATAAAATAAAATTCTAAATAAAATAACAAAGTAAAATAATTAAATACAAATTGTTTTTACATTCTTTTTCTTCTTTTCTCTTTTTATTTTAAATTTTCTCTTTTATCTTCTCCCAAACCAATCCCTTCATCTTCTCCAAAATTTCCCTTATCTCCTTTCTACATTTCTCAAAGTTCTCCCCCTCTCCTACTGGAGTCAATTCCCCAAGTTCAAGTAACTCCTCGGCTACGTCGAAGGAAGCGGCATTGACAATGTTATCAATCTCGCCGCTCGATTCTTCAATATATCTTGCTCGTCGAACCTGATGAGGTTTCTTCGACGATACTTGATTGAGGGTTTCTTCGTTTTCCTCCTTCGAGGTAACATTTGGTAATATATCCTCCACTGCCACTTCCACCGCAATGGGCTTCACAAGGGTCGCTTCCACATTTGAAGCTTCTGTTGTAGGGGCCTTGATGATGAAGTCTGAATTCTAAAAAAAGAATCATTAGTAATTAAATTTATAAATTATAAGAGGGTGAACTTACTTCGAAGATTGGGTCAGGCTCCAAAAATAATCTAGGAGTGACCTTCTCTTCCACCTCCCTTTCCTCTTCGTCAACTTCAATGACCACCCGTCGTTTCTTCGGGGTTTTCCTTGAGATGGGAATTGATTCCTCCTCTTCGACCAATTCGTCAACTTCCTCCTCGATGACCCCCCTCTTGTTCCCAGCCCTAGCAACCCAGATGTTCACATCATCTTCAACTTCTTCCTCATTTTCCCCCACCGATTGATTGTCCCCAATGGACACATCCCAGATGTCCTCAACTACTTCTTTTGTTTTAGGGATCACCCAATACTTTGTCTTAGTAAACCAACTTTCAATATCGGAATTCTTTGCTAAGGCGTCACATGCCACTCTTCTCCATCGGCAAAACTCGCACTTCTGGCGAAGCCCTTGTGTTGCCATGCTCTCCACGCAGAAATACTCCATCAACTCGCAAGCCGTGCAAGTCTTTGAAAATTGCCGTGTGACAACACCCCCATCCGCTTTAGGGTGTGGAGGCGTGGGAGTCGGTGTAGGGAAATCTGTCATAATGAATTAAAGTAATAAAATAATAATTAAGTAAATAGGAAGAGAAATTAGTGTGGGAAATATGTTTTACGCTCAACGGAGCTCGCGTTCTTATACCCGGGCATCTGTCACGCGCCACGTGACACTCAAGGCAAAAGTAGCTCATTAAATCAATAATAAAGGGTTCAAATCCATACTCAAAGCGCAGAAAGCAACTCTCCATAGCAACTGCGACTTTCCTTTGTGTACTCGCTATTCAATTGCGCTAGCCTAAAACTCTAAATCTAAATTAGTCAATCTCTCAATAGTGTGTCTTAGTCTTTTTTCCAATAAGCGACGCACAGCGCAATAGTTAATATAATAGTACATTAAAAGGTTCATGAAATGTCTGTGGGTTATTAAGTGGTAGTGAGTATGGACGGAATGGTTAGTGAAGGATTAAGGGGGTTGACGGATGTTAGTGAGGAGGGTCCAAGTGTAACGGATATATTTTAAATGGTTTGTGGTGTGTGGAATGGTGGACGAGTATGAGGTCAATGCAAGGAGGAGTAAAGGATATAAAAGGGGCTGGGTTTTTGGTTTGACATTCTTTAGAATTAAATTATAAAATGTATTTATAGTTAATAGTGATAAAACTCTAAGTGAAAATCATTATTATTGTATCTTTCTTTATTTTCTCAATAATCATATCTAAATCCTATATCTTTGATTGTTGAGTTTCCAACCCTTTGTGAGATCTTAAGAATTTTAATATTACCGTTCAATTATATTAGAATCCTTCTCGAACATAACTCGAAGCAGTAGTTCTTCCTTTGAGTCATCTTGGAATCACTTCCTGGAACTATCCCTCTGTGCTTCGAAGAAGTATCTGAACCTTTAATCTCACCTTCAGGAACATCCTCGACCTTGTGCGTAGGTCGTCCGGTTACACATCTTCGCTTCCGTCTTCCAAATCTTTAAATCTTGATTCATCTTCAGAATCAACTCTTTTAAAATTGTGCAGTTTATCCTCATTCTGGAGGCCCAAATATTGATCTAGATGATCTTCCTTCTTCATAATTTTCTGCAGTTTAACCTCATGCTGGAGACCCAAAAATTTATCTTGACGATCTTCACAAAAATATTTTGAATCTTCTTTCTTCATTATATTCAGATTTTTTTCTTGATTTTCTTGAATTATCTTGAAATTTTTTTCTTCTTTTCTTGAGTTTTCTTCTGACCTACAAAAATAACCAGGGGTTTCCCCAATGCTCACAGGTGTGGCCCAGGTAAGGTTTTTGAAAGGTGTAGAAGAAACCCTAGCGGTGCACAATTGGGAGGACTTACTTTTAGACCCCAATCTCACCGCCCCAAAACTTTTCCGCATATCTTTCAATAAAGATATATAACCAATCTTCTTCCTTGAACTTGAATTAAAAATAATTAAGAATCTTGAGAGAGAACAGAGACTTGATAAAAAATTTGATGAATACTTGCAGAGAAGAGAAACATTAAAAAGAGAAAGTTGAAAATCCACTTGGTATATCTCCAAGGGAGCTGACCTACCACAACCTGGGATTTCCTCATCTTGGGGAGAGGTTGTAGCACTAGGGTGATCAGCCCTTATCATTCTAAAAAAGACAGAATCTCAATAGATCCTGAGCCGCACTCCAGAAAACCAGAGGCAGCACCAACTTCTTTCCTTCTCCTGCAACAATCCATGCACTGGCACATTGAAGATAAACCAGGCCTGGTCTCCCAACCATCCTTTCCAGGGGATGATAACCTCATGTGAAGTCTCCTTTCTTCTTCACCAGTCAACTCCAAACTGATTCCCAATTCATATTGATAGCCAATTCTTGCCTGGAAATCCATCAAGAATGGCCCGCCCAGTACAGCTTTAACTGTTCCCTTAGCAATATAAAAATTAACCTTCCCTGAGGCTCCACCAACATCTAACTTCACAAACTTTGAAGTTCCAACCAATTCAGTGACATGGCCACCAATACCAGTTTTGATGGGGATGCCAAATGAGTTGCCTCAAACAAAGAAATCAGGTTTATCTGAGAACCTGAATCCACCAATTCCCTTGCCTCCCTGCCATTCAGAGTGACATTGACATAACCCAGAGGAGCAGAAAAATGAGTTTCCAACCCCTCACTAAACTTTTCAGCAGAATAACATATGTATTCCACCTCCCCAGAAGAAACCCTTATCCTGGTCAACAACTTTTTTTGCCTATCAGACAACCCTGGACTGATAGCATACAACTCCCCATAAGATAGGGAAACCTGACCCTGATTCATCCTTTCCAGGACAGAGTCCATAAAATTGGATTTACCAGAAACTACTGGCCTCTCAAAGTGAGCCCTTGGCTTCACCACCTTGGTCCTAGAAGATTCTTGAGGACCAGAACCACCAACAGATTTACCATCAACAGGAACCAAACCAGATCCCTCACCAGACCCTCTAACTCCAGCAGGCTTTGGAAATGAAGCCACAGGGACATCCTCCTCAGAGTCAGAATCCACCTCCATTGGAATTGGCTCAGCATTCATGTCCAATGCGCCAAAACTAGGGGGGCCCATGTCAGCCATACCCTTCTGCATCTTGTAAATCTCCTCTTTGCTGTACTTCTTCCTTGTTGCACTCAGCTTAGGAACCACCTTTGAAGCCTTAGGCTTTGGTTGTGCCTGAGAACTGCTCTTAGGCCTTCCCACCTTTCCTGCTTCCACATCATAAACACCAGCCAAGAATTCACCACTTGACTGTCCACCACAAGAATAAAACTCCAAACCACCAAAGGAGGTAGAAAAAGAGACCTTATTGACCTCTTTACCCTTTACCTTGACATCCTCATTCTCCTTACCAGAAGACTTCCCTTGATCAGGAATCTCCTCAAACCTTGGCCTCCTTTGATTGAGACCACCCCTCCTCCTGACCAATTCCACAGCAGCCTGCCCCTCACTGGGCTTCACAAAAGAACCGTCAGGGAACTTGAGAACCCTGCCATCAAACTCCACTTTTCCTTTGGACACATCCCTGTTCAATGCCCAACAATCATTGGACCTGTGCCCCCTCCTACTGCAACAAGAGCAGACCCAAGGATCACTCCTACCAGCCCTCCTTTCAAAATCTCTAGGCTGAGAAGGTGCCTTATTGACCTTCTTAGCCTCCTGCACAAAATGTGGAGCTGTTTTGTCAGGTCAGCTAACTGTTCCACCATTGGGTCTCTCTCCTGTTTTGGAACCTTCACCAAATTCTTCACCTCCTTCTTCTCTCTAACTTCCTCTTCAGCCAAAGCATCACTGACTTTGCTGACATACTTGGCACACCCCTCCTGATAGGTGTCCACAGCCAATAACTTCAAATGGGCCTCAAAAGCCTCCTTCACCTTATCCAAGGCAGGCAACTTCTGGTCCCCATTAGAAAGAGTTTTTATCAATTTCTTTCTTGACAACTCCTTCAACACATCCATCCTGACATCTCTAGCCAGGACAGACCAAAAAACATCCTTGGCAGCATTTTCATGTGCCAGCTCCTCCACTTCCACCAAATATTGGACCACAGGATCAAACTGTAGCAGAAACTTCCTGTATCTATGTAAGTTACCCACACCACCATAATATTGCCATTCACTGACAACCTTGTTCAGATCCACCATAGTAAACCTGACATCACATCTATCCACCATCTCCCTACACAACAATTTCCAATCCCTCTTCTTGTAGCCAGACATGGCCACAATCTCCTTCTCCACTGCCCTATTACTAATGAAGAAAGTAATCTGCTTCACTATTATCAGGAAAGAAGCACCATCCACACCAGAAGCAGTTTCATATTTCTCCAGAAACCACTTCAAATCTTCCCCATTAAACTTGGTACCATCCCAAGTTTTAATCCTAACACATTCCCTAACCATCACAGCAGGAGGACCATCCCCCCACTGACAGTGTCAGCCTAGATATCCTAAGGACTGAGTATTTCTTAGGCTTAAAATAAGATAAACTTAAGTAAATTAAGCTTATATCTTAAAAATAAGGTTAAAATAATAATATATATTATTATATTATGTATATATATAATTATTACTCTATTATATAACTTATAGTAGTTTAAATAGCTTATCCATACCCTAATAATACTTATTAAGGTGTTAATTGAGTCATAATATACTTATCTTAAGTGAGATGAAGTAATTATTGACATACATAAGCTTATATGTATACATAAAGCTCATATTCAGTGAAATATGCAGTATATTATGTATATTTAGGTCTATAAGTGGGTTTTAGCCTCTTAATAGCCTATAAACTTTTTTTTCTGCTTTTTTTAGGTCATATGGAAATAATAAGTGGATTCACAACGCCTACAGAAGCATGGAAATCTATATATGGCACATACACTCAGTTTGGACAACTTAATCTGCTTCCTTGGATGGATATTCACAGATTTATGGGTTGGGAGGTCATTTATGGATAAATCTGGATGCTTGGGGATGTTATTGGGTGCTTGGACATTTCATTTGTTTCTTTATATTCTTTGGGTTTCATTTTATCTCTTTTGGATTACTTATTTTACCTGTTTCTTTATGGTATCCACTTTTATCTGGATTTTCTAATTATGTTTTGGGTCTGTGTTATCATTAATTGTGATGGAGGGTCCTTACTGGAGGTCTGGGTGTTGAATCTTCTTGAAGTGGATGCCATGGGGAGGTGATGGGCCCTCACAGTGCTGTAATTTCCGGGGATAGCAGTGACATCATCTGGATTGAAGGTCTGTGCACTCCAGGGGATTTGGGTATAAGTAAGGAGGGATTTTGACGGTTATTCATCATAAATTACTTACTACAATTAAATAAAACACTTCAATAAAATTATTAACATATAGAAATATATTATAAAGCCTTTTATAAGTTGATATTATCATTATATAAGCTATAAATATATTCTATTTATCTATTTTCCACCACTAAGCACACATTTAAATCCAAGTATTGTGAGTTTTATTTGATTATAACTATTTTATTAGTCTTCCCCTGAGGTTTAATCACTAAATCATTCATCAATAATTAGTAGGGCCATAAATAATTACTATTATATCATACTTATATACTAGACATACTGAAAATTGGGGGTCTTTCCTTGATTATTATTTATTATTTAGTATAAGCCTTAGGACGTGATTTTTACTTAGTACAGCTCAAAATAACCAAATATTTGGGTCTGCTTCATATTAGTGGGTCATCATAACTCAGTGATTGCGGAAAAGAATCCTTAAAATAATTGTAATAATTTTTTATCATAAAAATTAGGTATTTACAGTAGTAACTGTACCCAATATAAACCCAATTTCACTAGGTATTTGAACACCAATATAACACCCAATTAAATTGGTTTTGGTTAAAGCTTGGTAAGCTACTTATTCACCCTTATAAAGGTCTAGTTGAACTTATTATTATATTTTTAACAGATTTTTTCGAATTTTTCTTATAATTTATTTAAATAAATAAAGATATAATTTCAGGGTAAGCTCCATTGCTAGCAATTGCAAAAAAATTGAAAGGTAGGGTTTCTGCAGATAAATCAGGCATTGGAAGAGTTAAAGGGAGGCCAGCCCAGTCAGACAAGTCAGCAACCCCCTACCCAAGGCGGGTCAACTCACTCCCAGGAGAAAATCCTGGTAGACAAATGGAAATGGGACTGGTTCCATCAACCATGGACCAGCCACAGTTGCAACAGGGATCCACCACCTCATCTGACTTCCTCAGCTCACCCTTACAAAGGAAAAAAGCGCCAAAAATCAGGACTGGCATCTATCCCATGGTAAGTAGATTACCCTCTCAGATTGAACATAATACTGATAATTACAATATAGGTAATTCTATTGATGTTAAATCTGTGCAAAAAATAGAGGAGGATTTTAGAAATTTAGGTTTTAGAGTAGATACACCTGATTTGTCTTTTGTCCACAATAACAGTACTATTTATAATGATAATACAGTTAACCCTCAGTTTCAACCACCTACTAGTGAGATGAGAAGTTCACAGGAGAGTGAGAGAATTGAAAAGGAAGACATGGAATATTTTAACAATAATCCAACTTTCCATAGAATTGTTTCAGCATTGTGGAATAGAATTACTGATTGTGAGGAACAGACAGTTAAGCTCACTAGTTATACAATTTCATCCTTGACATTAAACATTTCTCAATTAGCAACACGTAACAAAGAATTAGAGAAAGAACATTTGTCTCTAACTCTTAAATATGATTCATTGAGTAATAAATATAATGAACTTTCAAATAAATTCTGTGAGTTAGAAAAATTATATGAAACAAATTTATTGAAAACTGAATCAAGAACAAAGTTATCTTTTGCCCAGACAAATCAAAGTGTCTCTGAGTTGCTACAAAGATTAACTAAAGTTGAGATTGAAACTGCCAATCTACTAATGAACCAGGATAATCATAAGTATAATCAATATAATAATAATCCTTTCATTGGCAAAAGTGAATCTCATTCCTTCCCTATACCACCACAATTAAAACCTTCTGGTGGTAGTGTCAAATCTGAAAATGTATGTCACAAATCCATACAGGAGGAAATACAAGACCATTTATCAAGAGTAAATGAGTTGTTGAATTTACCTAAGATTAGTGAAATAAAATCCAATCAGAAGAACTGGCCTAAGATAGATCAGTACCTAACTTATGATTGGGAAGCCAGCTCTGATTGGCAACATTTTATCCAAAGAATTGACAATTTAAAATTCTCATATAAGTTACCAGATGAAGAAATAGCATCAAAATTGATCTCTTTATTTAAGGATGTTGCTTTATTATGGTTTGAAGCTGTTTTGAATGAGGGTAAAGATTACTCTTGGGCTGAATGGAAACAAATAATTGAAAAACAATTTGGAGGTTCTAAATTCAGACTCACTCAGCAGAGACTTTATGAGAAAACTAGGTATAATCCGTTGAATGGTGACAAACCTATGGTATTTTTAATGATTTTAAATAAAATATTAAAAGCCATTGAGCCTCATATGGATTTTAACTTATGGAAAGATAAGATAATATATAAACTACCTATATCTGTCAGAGACATTGTTGTAGCTAGAACATTAAATGTTACTGAATATTCTGATTTTATTAATATTTGCAATGAAATATTATTAAACCATAAGTATGAATCAAGGTATTCCACTTATAAACAAAATATTGAACCTGTAAAAATTCAGAATTCAAAAACACTTCAGGAGAAGCAGAAAAAACCTACTGCACCTGTAGTACATAAAAGGAAGAAACAAATACTTGTTATAAGTGTAACAAACCTTGGGTAAAAGGTCACAAATGTGAGAAAAACATAAATATTGTTGAAAATCAACATGAATCTGAAACTGAAACTGAAAAAAAAAGTAAAGAATCAAGTGATTATGACAGCAATATCTCATATAGTGATGAAAATGGAGTCTGTATGTTGTAAGATGATTTGTCCATCTTTGAAAACCCAATATTAAATATGGACTCAAATGAATCTTTAATGAATTTTGAGGATTCTGAAATCATTAAGAATATACAAGCTGATAAATTTAGAATGAAACCTATCACAGTTCCAGCTATCATTTCTGGTGAAAATGTCAATATAGTACTGGACACAGGAGCTGCTGGTTCTGTTGTCTCCACTAATACATTACAGAAAATTGATAGTGAATATAAGTTTAAGCTTGAACCACTTCAAAATAAAAATTGGAGAGGTTTTGGATCAGTGCTACACCCCATTGGTAGTTACAAAGCTGCTGTTTTCTTTAAACATCAACATGGTTATGTAAGGGTAACTTGTGACTTTGTAGTAATGGATAATACTAACTGTAGTAACTGTTTTATCATTGGAAATGATATTCTGACTAAATTTGGTGTAAAATTAGACCCTGCTAATAACAATTTTACAATTGGCACGAATGGTAAAAGGAAATTTAAAATAAATTCTTTTAACACAGTCTTACACATTGAGTCAGTAACAAATTCCCCGTGTAAAGGAAGAGAATCCTATGAGATGGAACTTCTGGAAACAGAAATTTCAAAAGCATCATTTGGCACTCAGATAATTAAAGCTGAGAGAAATAATATTTTGGAATTAATTAAAGCATTTACAATGGCTTTTGCACATGGTACAAATGAACTTGGCCTTGTAAAAAATCATGAAATGAAGATTAGTTTAACCAATGATATGGATAATATTCCTGCTAGTCTTAAAAAGAAACCTAACCCTGCTTCACCAATGAAGAGGAAAGACATATAGGATAATATTAAGATGTTATTGAATATGAACATTCTTGAGAAGGTTGAAACTACACCAAAATATTGTTTAATATCACCAGTGCTAATTTCTTATGAGAAAGATAAAGCAAGACTGTGCGGTGATTATAGAGCATTAAATACATTTACAGTAGATGATATTTATCCCTTGCCAAGGATTGCCTCTATACATGCTACCCTTAAAGTTGCTAAGTATTTAAGTTGCTTAGATGGAAATAAAGGGTACCATCAAATTCATGTTGAAAATAATTCACAGAACTTTTTGTTGATAACAACACACATGGGAATTTATAAGTATGTCAGAATGCCATTTGGACCAAAAAATGCTCCGTCAGTATTTCAGAAGTTAATGGATATAACATTCCATAATGAAATGATTGAGGGATGTTTAATGGTATACATTGATGACATCATAGTGTTCTCTAAATCTTTTGATGAACACTTAATCCATTTAAGGAAGGTATTTCAGAAAATGGATGAAATAAAAATGACCTTTGCATTGAAAAAATGTAAATTTGGGTTTGAATCTTTAAAAGTGCTTGGTCATATTGTATCTGGCTTACAAATATGTGTAGACCAAAATAAAGTGGCTTCAATAAAGAATATTGGCATTCCTCAAAATGTAAAGGATGTACAATCTTTTCTTGGAATGTGTGGTTATTATAGACAATATATAAAAAACTACCAATCAATTGCTGCACCATTGACCACACTGATAAAGAAATCAGAAGCTTTCATTTGGAATAATGAAAGACAACAAGCTTTTGATAAGTTGAAAGAATGTTTAATGACAGCTCCTATCTTGGGATTACCAGATTTCCAATTACCTTTTGTATTATATACAGATGCAAGTTGTTTTGGTCTGGGTGCTGCTTTGCATCAAAAACAACTTATTGAAGGAAAAATGTCAGAAGTAGTAATCTGCTATATTTCACGTACTCTGAGAAGTAGTGAATTGAAATATGGTGCTACTCAACTTGAATGTTTGGCAGTAGTATGGGCTCTTGAGAAGCTACATTATTACCTTGAAGACCAAAAATTTGAGTTAAAAACTGACTGTAGTGCAGTTAAGTCACTCTTAAACATGAAAACTCCTAATAGACACATGTTTAGATGGCAATTAGCTGCACAAGAGTACAGAGGCCGGATGACTATTACACATAGAGCAGGAAACATGCACTCTAATGTAGATCTGTTATCTAGAGTACCTCTGCCTAATAATGATGATAATCCTGCTTATGTTCCTGAGTCAGAGATTATTAACATTTATGGCATTTATATTGTAGATCTTGAGGATGAATTTATGCAATCAATTCTTGATAATTATAATTCAGATCCTGACTTGAGTAAACTCACTACAATATTAAATGATCCATCTAATGCTTCAATGAATGTTTTAATAAAAACATTACCAAATAAGTATAAAGAGGCATTAGAAAAAGGAAAATTTTCAATTGAGGATGGTTTTATATATTACAGGAAAAAATTAAGTAAAGTAATTGTGATTCCCCCTTCAATGAAGGAGTTAATGTTAAGTATATGTCATGATGATATATTAGCAGGTCATTTTGAATACCATAAAACATTAACCAGAGTAAAAAACACAGCCTGGTGGATTAACATGTCTGAGGATGTTCAGAAATATGTTGAAACATGTGATTCTTGTCAAAAATCTAAAAGATTAACAGGCAAAAGAGCTGGTTTATTACAACAAATTGAGCAACCAAAAGCTCCATGGGAAATCATTAACATGGACTTTGTAACAGGTTTGCCAATAGCAGGGCATAAGAGTTATAACTCCTGCTGGGTAATTGTAGATAGATTTACAAAGATGTGTAAATTTATTCCTACCCACAAAGAGGTTTCTGCAAAAGACTTAGCTTTTTTATGGTGGACACAAATGTTAAATATAGCAGGTTTCCCCAAAGCAATAGTTTCTGACAGAGATCCTAAATTTACTTCTGAGTTCTGGACATCACTTATGGATGTTTCAGGGTGTCAATTAAAACTTTCTACAGCACACCATCCACAAACTGATGGGCTAGCAGAAAGAATGATACAAACTTTAGAAGATATGATAAGAAGATACTGTGCTTTTGGTCTTAATTTTAAAGACAATGACAAATTCATGCATGATTGGGTAACCCATATCCCAGGTTTAGAATTTGCATATAATAGTACAGTACATTCTGTCACTGGCAAGAAGCCATTTGAGTTATGGTTGGGTTATGTACCTAATACCCCTACTAAAACTCTTAATAAGTTACCTAGATTGGATATCCATCCAGGAACTAAATCGTTTCTTCAGATGCAAGAATTATGCAGAAAAAATGTTCAAGAATGTATAAATAAGGCGTTTGAGTATGAAAAGAAAAGATGGGATAAAGCCCATAAAGAACAAATGTTCAAAGAGGGTGATGAAGTCCTTATTTCAACACTAAATTTCAATTTAAATGATAATGTTAAATTGAAGGATCCATTCATTGGACCATTTGTAGTTAAAAAGATGGTTGGTAATAATGCTGTTGAGGATATTCTATATGCACCATATGATAGAAAACATCCAGTATTTCCTATTTCTCTTATAAAACCATACCATTCTAATGATACGGCTTGATTTCCAAGAAGATCAGGAAAGCATAAACAGCAACGTGAAGAAATAGTTGAAAAGGCAGAAATTGAAAAGATACTTAAAAAGAGACACCTTACTAAAGAAAAGGGAGTTGAGTATCTATTAAGATTTAAAAATAAATCAAGTGAATATGACCAGTGGATTCCAGAAAATGAAATCTCTGATCTTAAAAATCTCTTGAAAAAATTTAAATCTAAATAATACTGTTTATTCAGTATATGTATTATAAAAATATTTTTTATTTTTTTTTTATTTCACTCCTTACTTTTAATTAAAATATCTTAACATTTTTTTTATTGTTTTTTTTGGGGGTGAGGGAGTTTCAGCCTAGATATCCTTATGACTGAGTATTTCTTATGCTTAAAATAAGATAAACTTAAGTAAATTAAGCTTATATCTTAAAAATAAGGTTAAAATAATAATATATATTATTATATTATATATATATATAATTATTATTCTATTATATAACTTATAGAAGTTTAAATAGCTTATCCATAGCCTAATAATACTTATTAAGGTGTTAATGGAGTCATAATATACTTATCTTAAGTGAGATGAAGTAATTATTGACATACATAAGCTTATATGTATACATAAATCTCATATTCAGTGAAATATGCAGTATATTATGTATATTTAGGTATATAAGTGGGTTTTAGCCCCCTAATAGCCTATAACCTTTGTTTTTCTGCTTATTTTAGGTCATATGGACGAAATCAGTGGACTCACAATGCCTAAAGAAGCATAGACATCTATATCAGGCGCATACACTCAGTTTGGACAGCTAAATTTACTTCCTTGGATGATTTTTCACGGATTTACGGGTTGGAAGGTCACTGCTGGGTTAATTTGGATTCTTGGGGATGTTATTGGGGGCTTGGACATTTTATTTGTTTCCTTTATATGCTTTTGCTTTAATTAAATCTCTTTTTGATTGTTTATTTTACCTGTTTCTTTATGGTATCCGTTTTTATCTGGATTTTCTATTTATGGTATAGAGCTGTGTTATCATTAATAGTGATGGAGGGTCCTTACTGGAGGTCTGGGTGTTGAAACTGCTTGAAGTGGACGCCATGGGGAGGTGATGGGCCCTCACAGTGCTGTAATTTCTGGGGATAGCAGTGACATCATCTAGATTGAAGGTCTGTGCACTCCAGTGGATTTGGGTATAAGTAAGGAGGGATTTTGACGGTTATTTATCATCATTCAATTACTAAAATTCAAACCAACACTACTATACAATTATTAGCATTCAGAAATATATTATAAAGTCATTATAAATTGATATTATCTTTATATAAGCTATAACTATATTTTATTCACCTATTTTCCACCACTAGCACACATTTAAATCCAAGTATTGTGAGTTTTATTTGTGTATAACTATTTTATTAGTCTTCCCCTGAGGTTTAATCACTAAATAATTTATCAATAAGTACTAGGACCATAAATAAAAACTATTATATCCTACTTATATACTAGACTATACTGACAGACAGTCACCACAGGAATAGCAGAACCAGAATCCATTTTTCCAGTCCAAAACAACAAAAAGAGCCAACCAAGGAAAACAGAGATTCCAAAGAACTAGCAGTTTCTACCCCACGTTGGGAGCCAGAAATTTAGACAATCCTATAGTACTAGCTATAGGCCTTGACCAAGGGAGTTGGAGAAAAACCAGAGAGAAAATCCCCTGTCCCTTTAGAAAAATAAGTGAGATTTACCTGCTACAGTAAATTGGTTCCTGTTTACCAAAAGCCCCTTTTCCAATACACTTGACTGCTTGATGAGCCAAGAAAGTAGTCCCCAGACAGACTACCAAACCAAAGAACTATAATTTAGACCAATGTCCACACCAGAGACAGCAAAGATACTTGATGTAGGCTGCAAATCTACACCAGAGACAGCAATAATACTTGATATAGCTTGCAAGACTATAACAGAGGAAACAGTTGCCAAAGTTAAGTCAAATGAAGAACTCACTTGCAACAAACACAGCCAATTGTGGCCAGAAAACAGTGAAAACTGAGTGAGGAACTGTCAGCCAGGCTATTCCAGGAGTCCAGTAAATGATATGTAACTTATAAGACCTGAAAGAGGGGGTAAGAATTGTATTTAATGTAAATAAATTAATATTTTATTGCATAATAAAATTATATAAGTATTTTATTACATATAAGTGTTATATTAATTTTATTGGTTATATAAATTTTTTATACATTTAAATTTAACATAATATATTATATTCTACAAATAATGGCGCATTTTTTATGTATTTAATAATTATAAATTTATATTTAATTAATTAAAAACATATATTATAATTATAAGTGTAAAATTTACTTATAATATAATTAAATTAATTATTTATATTTATATATTAAATATCATTTTTTATAGTATTAAAAAATAAATAATGACACTTCTTTTGACCTATAATTGTGTCAGGAAAAACTAATTAATACTGAATTGAAATAAATTACATATTTGTTGCGTAAGAATATTTTTGTTTCACTTAAAAATCCTTAAATCAGACTGTACCATCTGTTTTGAATGATTTTTCTCATAGTTCCTATGTTCCAGGCTTGTTTAGGTATTCACTATTTTTACTTACTGATTTGGGAATTAATGGTGGGAAAATTGGATTCTTAATTGGGGTTTTTAATTATTTGTTTCATATTTTTCTCTACATGGTTATGTTTCACTTACTCTTTGATATACTTGTTTTATCCTATTATAATTCTTGTATTTACAAATATAGTGGCGCTTCAGAGGACCCATTGCCTATAAAAGGGCCTTGGATAATCCCCTATAGCCTCATCACTTACTATATACTCAACAATTTAAATTTAATTTTATTACGTTTATTATTATTTTTATTAGTATTACAATCTAATTAAAAATTTTATATAACAATTAAGAGGTTTGTTTAAGTCTGATAGAAATTACAGTGTTTGCCCCGCAGAACCCTTACTTGAAATAATATTAATATTAATAAACCCAATTTTGTGTCACCTCTCAAATCACTTGTCGTTGCTTTCTCTCAAATAGATTAAATAATTTCATTTGTTTTTATTTCTTTTATTTCTAAATCACTATTTCCTTCTTTTCCTCCTCTCTTTTCTTCCCTCTTTCCTTATCTCTTCTAGACAACTGACTGACAGGAACAATGATATCACCTCCGGATGGTTGTATGATGATTAAGGTTTCCCCAAACTGTCTTATTTACTATGTACACATAGACCACTATCTAAGAGCCCATGCACACCCACCAATTTGGCGCCTGTACCTGCCAAATTGAATAAAAACCCTCCAGAAGCGCTCCCCAACCTTCTAAAACAGAGGCGGGCAGGCCGCCTGAAGCGGCACGGCCTCCCTGAAGCCAGAGAACCAATAAAAACACCTAATCTACTTAAAAAAAACTACAACTACTAAAACCTTTAAAACACGGAATTTCACTATAACAACATTGAGACATGAAATATAGAAAAAAATGAGCTCTATCCAATGGTACTAAGCACATAACCCTAAGACTTAAGGTTAGCCCATAAAACATGAAAAACAAAATTAAACAGCTATCTTTTATAAATGAAAAATGAAGAAATGACCCCTTAAAACTTAGAATATGAAAAATGTCTACAAGACATAAAATATAGAGAAAAACCGGGGCTATCCAATGATAGTACCCACATACCTGCAGACCCAATATCCATAGAATAAAACCAGAAAAATACCTAATTTCTCAACAGATGTCAATTAAGACATGTCCAAACAACGCCAAATCCCACAACAAAGGCGCCTGCCAATGTTGGAAGACCACAGCACATATAGTCAACTTTTAAGTGAAATAAAGCACATTTGTTGTTTTTTGCGTAAAACAATGAATATAACAGCTTTAAGTGTACTTAAAAATTATGTAGCCTTATACTTAAGGCTCTTAAGATTACCCTAACATATTCCAACTTAATATTAAGTACATAAGAACTATAAAAGGTGGATATATGCATGTATATAAGGTGTTATAATGGCATATTTTGTACATTATCATCATTTTACTTATGTATACTATTTTTGTACTCTCAATTATTGTTCCCCTGTATAGTTCATGTGCTTAACATAAATTATAATCAATTTTTACTCAGTCCAAGGGATATACAGGCTGACAAAAATTATAAGTGCTTTTTACTCAGTCCTGTGGATATCCAGGCTGAAAGCCATATTTGGAATGCTAGGTGCAGCTTGACCCAAAAAATGCAGCTATTTGGGAAAACCTTGCTCTTTTTTTTGCCCCTCATCCCCCACCAAAAGCGGCTGAAACTTATGTTTTTAGCAGTGAGTGGAAAGCAAAAAAACAGCATGCATTTCTCAAATAGCTGTACCAACTCGGGTCACAGTTTTATTTTTTGATGTGACATTTTTTGAAAGATCTGCCACTAGTGAGAGATCCTGGGGTTCAGTCACTGTTCTACAATCTGGTGATGTGATTAGCTCTTGCTCACCAGCTCCCCACAACCCATGCAAATTTTTATTTTTGCCACCTTGACAACTTTTCATGTGACTCATCATCTGGTTTGCTGAGTTTTATTTTTGGTATGTTTTATTTTTTAATTTTTTTAAATTTTAAATTTTAAAATTTAAAATTTTAAAATTTTAAAATTAAAGTTTTTCTTAATTTTTAAATTTTTAAATTTTTAAATTTTTAAATTTTTAAATTTTTAAATTTTTAAATTTTTAAATTTTTAAATTTTTAAATTTTTAAATTTTTAAATTTTTAAATTTTTAAATTTTTAAATTTTTAAATTTTTAAATTTTTAAATTTTTAAATTTTTAAATTTTTAAATTTTTAAATTTTTAAATTTTTAAATTTTTAAATTTTTAAATTTTTAAATTTTTAAATTTTTAAATTTTTAAATTTTTAAATTTTTAAATTTTTAAATTTTTAAATTTTTAAATTTTTAAATTTTTAAATTTTTAAATTTTTAAATTTTTAAATTTTTAAATTTTTAAATTTTTAAATTTTTAAATTTTTAAATTTTTAAATTTTTAAATTTTTAAATTTTTAAATTTTTAAATTTTTAAATTTTTAAATTTTTAAATTTTTAAATTTTTAAATTTTTAAATTTTTAAATTTTTAAATTTTTAAATTTTTAAATTTTTAAATTTTTAAATTTTTAAATTTTTAAATTTTTAAATTTTTAAATTTTTAAATTTTTAAATTTTTAAATTTTTAAATTTTTAAATTTTTAAATTTTTAAATTTTTAAATTTTTAAATTTTTAAATTTTTAAATTTTTAAATTTTTAAATTTTTAAATTTTTAAATTTTTAAATTTTTAAATTTTTAAATTTTTAAATTTTTAAATTTTTAAATTTTTAAATTTTTAAATTTTTAAATTTTTAAATTTTTAAATTTTTAAATTTTTAAATTTTTAAATTTTTAAATTTTTAAATTTTTAAATTTTTAAATTTTTAAATTTTTAAATTTTTAAATTTTTAAATTTTTAAATTTTTAAATTTTTAAATTTTTAAATTTTTAAATTTTTAAATTTTTAAATTTTTAAATTTTTAAATTTTTAAATTTTTAAATTTTTAAATTTTTAAATTTTTAAATTTTTAAATTTTTAAATTTTTAAATTTTTAAATTTTTAAATTTTTAAATTTTTAAATTTTTAAATTTTTAAATTTTTAAATTTTTAAATTTTTAAATTTTTAAATTTTTAAATTTTTAAATTTTTAAATTTTTAAATTTTTAAATTTTTAAATTTTTAAATTTTTAAATTTTTAAATTTTTAAATTTTTAAATTTTTAAATTTTTAAATTTTTAAATTTTTAAATTTTTAAATTTTTAAATTTTTAAATTTTTAAATTTTTAAATTTTTAAATTTTTAAATTTTTAAATTTTTAAATTTTAAATTTTTAAATTTTTAAATTTTTTTTTATTTTTTTACTTTTTTTATTTTTCTTATTTTTCTTATTTTTTTTATTTTTTTTATTTTTTTTTGTCAGCCAGGCTGTCTCAGGAGCCCAATAAATTGTTATAATACTTTATTGGAACCATAAGAGGGAATAAAATTATGTATTTTATGTATTATAATAAAATATTTTATTGAATGATGAAATTATATAAATATTTTATAAATAAGTAAAATAATAATTATATTAATTTTATTATTAAGTAAATTATTTATACACCACACAATATGGGGGGCGGACTTGCTAGCAAGTCCGCAACCTTGGACCCAAACTCACCATAGATTGAACACACATTGAGCTATTGATAAAGGAACCATACAATCAGGGATGAACACCACTCAGCAGAACAGTTTTAGGTGGGTGTTCAAGTAGAGTTCAGTATGGGTTCAGTCTGAGTTCAGTCTGAGTTCCATCTGAGTTCCATCTGAGTTCAGGTTGAGGACTTGCTAGCAAGTCCACCCCCTATATTGCGTAGTGATATAACCAAATAAAACATAATATATATTAGGGGGTGTCAGTTCTGTCAAATCCGCACTTAAATAAGTGCGGATTTCCAAAACACACTAGCCCCAATATTGGTGGATTTCAAAATGAAATAAGTCACTTATTTCACTCAAATCTGCACTTTCTCAACCAAAAATGCTGATTTCACCATAAAGTCCCATTTCACTGATTTGTCAGCATCATCCGATTCATACGCACACTCTGCAGAATAACACTTCATAACTCAAAACATCGTACATCATTTACATCTTCATATCATATCATATAAGAGTTATGCCTTCCTCAAGTTCAAATCGTGATAAATTACATAAAGCAATGACTTTCATGGCTCTTGAACTGCTCTTGGACTCTGATTCTGATTCTGATTCTGATCTAGAAGAAGATTTTGTCGTTTTATCAAAAATGGCCACGAAACTTTACCTTCTTCCCAGAAAGCCTCAAGTACTTCATACCCCCAAGTACACCATCTAAACACTTCTTAACCTATCTACACCCCGTTTTAGACAGCTTTTCAGGACTTCTCAGGAATGTTTCCTTAAATTGCTTGAGCTTATTCAGGAACATCCCATATTTCGCAATAATTCCAAAAAGAATAACAACATCCTTCAATTCAATTGGCCATTACACTATGTTGTTTGGGTTCAAATGGTAATGGAGCCACTTTGAAACGTTTAGAAAATGTCTTTGATTTAGGGTATGGTTCAGTTAACACTTATACCAAACAATGTATCACTGCCATCAACTCCTTGGAATCTCAACTTCTCACCTGGCCAAAAAAAGAAGAGCGACTTGAATCATCTCAGGTTATGCAAGCAGAGGGCTTCCCAGGATGTATTGGTTTTTTTATGGTACTACTATTCCTTTGAGCCAGAAACCTACTCAAGGTGGAAACAATTACTTTGACCGTAAAAAGAGGTAGATTATTTTAAACTCCTTTCATTCTCTTTGAAACTAACACAAACAAATATATCTTCTTTATAGATATTCAATTAACGTTCAGCTTATATGTGACGTAAACAAAAAATTTATATCATTTTTCACTGGCTATCCTGGCTCATGTCATGACTCCTACGTCTTCCAAAGAATGCAAATTTCAAATGAAACTGAAAAATTCTTTGATGAAAATCAGTATCTTCTTGCAGATTCAGCTTATGTGAATGGAAGGTATGTACTTCCTGCTTTTCGGGGAGCAGCTTCAGAAGACAGTCAAAATGCCAAACTCAACAATCATTTGGAAAAGTCAAGAGTCCGTATTGAACATTCTATTGGAAACTTGAAAGGCCGTTTTTCTAGTTTAAGGGAATTAAGAAGTCCTCTTAGAAATAAATCTGAAATGGAGGCGGTGATCAACTGGATTCTGTGTTGCACTATACTTCATAACCTACTTGCTGACCTCAAAGATCAATGGTTAGAGCTGTATGAAGATGAACAAGTTGATTCACCTCCAACTATATCCAACACTTCTATTTCTCAATCAACTAGTATAAGGGCGAAAATTCTTCCAATAACACTCCAACATTTTTCAACACAATTTTAATTTTTTTTTCATGCTCTTCAAATGATCAATTTGCATGTGTTATTCACTGAGAATGGTAAATTTTTTTGAATATTTTTTTGGTTTTTGAATTTGCTGTTAAAGTCTTATTTTTTATCTCTCTGTGTTTTCTTTCATCAACTCAACATGAAATCGCATATTTTCAGCAAACGCATATTTTTTCAGTCACTCTATTTTTTTTCTTCACTCATATCCATTTTCTCCTCTCTTCCTACATCACTCAATCAATTTCACTTATATTTCTTTTTTCTCAACTCATCTCTACAGGTAAGTCATTTTATTTTTTTACTTAATTTTTTGCTAATTTTTTTTTTTTTGGTTTTTTGGTTTTTTGGTTTTTTTTTTTTTTTTGTAAGTGGTTGTTTTTATATTTATAGGTAAAATTAACCTTTTTTTTCTCTCTCTCTCTCTCTCTCTCCCTCTTTTCTCTCTTTATCCCCCCTTGGCCTGGGCTTTTTCCCACCTTTACCCTCTCCTTGGAATGGATACATCCCCCTTTTCCCCCCTTTGGCTGCCTTATTCCCCCCTCCTTGGCTCACTCTAACCTCCCTTTTCTCCCTCTTTGGTCTCATCTCTCCCTTTCTCCCCCTTGTTGGTCTCCTCATTTCCTCCCCTCATTACACTCCACCCCCCACCAAATCCCCCAAATCCCCTCTAAACCTGCCTCTAACCCCCCCTCCAAACCCTCCTCCTATCCCCCTCAAAACACCCCCAAACCCACCCTCAAATTCCTTCTACCCCCCCTTAAACATCACTTAACGACTTGGTAACAAATCGTTAAGTAAGTTGGAGGGGAGGTTAGGGGGGTTTAGAGGGGGGTATTGGGGGGGTTTCGAGGGGGGTTTGGAGGGGGTTTTGGAGGGGGCAAAAAGAGGTGGATTGAAGGGGGTGTGGGGGGGTTGCAGGGGGTTTTGAGGGGGATTTTCAGGGGGGTTTGGAGGGGGGGGTTGGAGGCGGATTTGGAGGCGGATTTGAAGGGGGGATTTGGGGGATTTGGTGGGGGGTGGAGGGGGGGTTTCACAAGGATTTTGGGGAGGTGGGAGAGGGGTTTGGAGAGGGGAATTTAGGGGAATGGGGAAGTGATAAGAAAAATTTAACAGCTTTTTGATTTTTTTTTGTTTTTTGTTTTTTATTATTTATTTTAGAGAAAAATATTCTTCAAGTTCAAGTGAAATAAGAAAATCTTATTAGTCTTTTGAGGATTTTTAATTTTTTAATTTAAATTAAGTGAGTTTTTTTTTAATGTATAATTTTGGGTGTTTGAAAAGTAACAAATTTTTAAGTAGAAAAATACATGTCTTTAACTTCAGATTCACCACTTACCTCACTCTCATCTTCTTTAACTTCATTATCATCTTCAAATTCAACTTCTTTTCAATCATCATCTAAAAAATTGACAAAAAATGAACAGTATCAAAATAAAAAAATTTAAAAAAAGAAATTCACTTGGATCAATTATTTGGCCATATTTCAAAAATCAAGTACTGTAAAACTAAAGTTGAAAAAAAAAAAAAATCCGAAAACATTACCTGAAAATATACATTATTTAACTGAAACTGGAGGTGATGAAGTTAAAGCTTTTATTAATAATAGTTTCAAACCTCAACTTATTTACGAAAACCATTTTTTTAATGGTTTAAAAGATGAATCATTTAATCAACTCTGCAATCTCATCATAACACTCTATCAAATGGCTTTGGTTTGCTTATCTTTAAGGAATAAGAATTTGTTGGTTGGAATCATGATTGGAATTTGATGGAGACCTGGATTTGATAAAGGTTTTTCTCTTGGTATGTTTAAAAACTTTTCTGGATTTTTTAATATCATTTTACTGAATTTAATTCAAATAGGCATATATTCTTTACTCAGATCTTTATCTAAAGCTGAATTAGATAATTATTTTCGAAAATGGAATACATTACCTTCATTTAATTCATTTCTTGCTCTTGGACTTAAAAAACTCTTCAATAAAGCTTTTCAAAAAAATCATGAAGTTGCTACGAGATTTGGAATACCAAATTGGTGCAACTATGAATGGGAAGATATTAGTGATTATCTAATGTATTCAAATGTTATAATCACTCATTCTGGATTTCATAACCAAATTCACACCAACTCAAATGATACCAATCACCTCACTTATGGAATTTTCACATATATTAATCCTATCACTGGAAAACCTATTCCGTCACCTGCAAAATTTAAAGGACATGGATTATATTTCCCGGATCATAGATGTATAATCAATTTTGGATTAGGAAATGGAATCATCAAAACAGTTTGGAATTCTTCTTACGATAATCACCAAACCACAAAGGCTCCCCCAGGTTTGGAATCTTGTCAAGACTTCAAGCATTTTGGTTTCTCTTTCCAGATCAGTCAAAAGTTAATCCAATGAATAAAAAAGTTAAAAAAAGAAGAAAAAGGTAATAAATTTAAACATTCTTTAGGTAGATCTAAAAAGTATGGGGATTCATAGAGTCACCAAATATTTAATATTATTCCATAAATTTATAATAAATAAATATGATATTTCAATTTATGAAATTAAAGTAATGGGCCAACGGCCTTGTGTTGTATAAATGGTAATCATGATAACATTAATTTGTTTCATGAGGTTCCTCTAGCCTATACCTGTGGAAAGTCCCAAACTTTTGTTTCTTGATTTGGTTTGCATTTTTGCTAGAGTAATTGTCATTACTTTAAAAGTAGTACATTTGACATATCTTATTTATATATTAATTAATTTATGTAATTATATTAAATTTTGATGACTTTCACCCTTTACTTCAATAAAATGCAGGGGAGGGTATTGCCAATTTTTTAAATCTGACATGTGAAATTGATGACTTAGAAAAATTTGGTGGTACCCACCCCTTGTTTCAATAAAATGCAGGGGAGGGTATTGCCAAATTTTCAAAAGATATATTGAATTTTATTGACTTAGAAGTATTTAGATAAGCAAACTTATTGACATGAAAGTAAAGATAGAAATTTTTTATTATATTTTCAAATTTTTGTCAAAATAAAAGTATAAGCAAACTTATTGACTTGAATGTAAAGATAGAAAAAATGTATGATATTTTGAAAAATTTGTCAAAAATATTGTACTATATTCAAGACCTTTTATAAGTCAGCATATAAGAAAATATTACCAAAAAGAAATCAAACAAAATTAAATTAACTAGAAAAACAATTTATCAATTGAAAAGGTCAAGTAATTTTTTAATGTCCTCATAAGATTGGCCATTTTTAACACATTCCATAATGAAATCTTTTTTTTTAAAACTCTCTTGTTTTTCCAATTCACAAGTAGCCATTTCTCTTTGAAATTGACAGTCATTTAATCTTTCCATCTGCTCTGCCTCAAATTTTTTTTCTTCCAAATCTAAGGCTTGCTGATCTTTCCTTAGCATATGATCAAACTTCATCTTCTCAAAGTCAAGGGCATTATTCGCAATAGTTGATTTTGCTGAGAAAATTAAATTGAAATAAATAAATAAATGAGTTAATGATTAAGATATATAGTAAATGAAACTTACTTATATCTTTTTTTTCAAAATAATCCTCAAGGGAGCCAAATGAGCTTGTTGAAGTATTACCACGTTTTAATAGATGGTTCAAGTTCATTGAAGTTGAGGCTCGACGCTTTAGTTTGGAGTTTGAACAAGAGGCTTCAGGAAGTTCTTCTAAAGCAGCTTCTAAAGTGGGATTCACATTTCCAGAATTGAGATTATTTAATGGAAATTGAGTTTGAGTAAGAGGAGACTAGAAAGAAAGAGAAATTCAGAGAAGAATTGAAGAAAAAACAAAAAGTAAACATACATTTAAATTTTGGGCCTCTGAGGATTCAGATCTGCTGCTATATAGTTGTTCTGCTTGATATTTGGGATCATCTTCAGCTGAACTATGGTTAGAAGGTGGAGGGGATTGATCCTGTTGATGTACAGGTATTTCAGGAGGATTAATTAATGGTTGAGATCCAGAGGGTAGATTCTTAGTAGTATCATGTAGAAACCAAGGGTTTACATCAACTCGGGAGCCAAAAAGATTATTCATTTCCTCATAGAAAGGACACATGACATTGAGCTTTTCGGAAACAGTAGTAATTCCAATCTCCAAATCATCATTGTCAATACCAAAGCCAGTTTCATTTGCAGCAAGATGAGTCTTTTTATATTTTTAATGGTAACTCTTAAATCTCTCCTTCATTTGTTTAGGATTGATATCAATTCTCCCCCTTGTTTTCTTCCTTACTTCATTGGCCATCAATAAGTAGCCATTAACATTTGAAGAAGGTGGACGTCCACTACGAGTGGACTTTTCACATCCAAAACATGCTTCAAAATTTGATTTTATTTTAAGGAAGTTGATTATGATGAGATAATCATCCTTTTTAAGCTGACCTGAACCTGACTTTGATTTTTCAGGTGTAGGGCTTGCTTTACAAGAAGACTTTTGTGACGAAGCAGATTTTTGAGTTACCTTTTGAGATTTGGAATGTCTGGGAGGCATTATGAAACTGGCACATAACAAGAAAAAAGATTAAGAGGTAGAAGAAATAAGTAAAAAAGAATGTAAACATGCCTGGTCAAAATATTGAAAATGTCAGGAAGGGGTGTGTGCCAAGGATTGATGGGTAGGTAGCGAGGAAGGTCAGTGTGTCACATTTGAAAGGGATGGGGTAAGAAAGGAAGGGATGTTTTGTGGCCAAAATGTGGTTGTGAAAAAAAACGGGAAAAAAGTGCTGATTTGAGGTCATAACTGACACCCTTTTTTGAAATAAGTGACTTTTTTGCAAATTTAAGTGCTGATTCGGTTTGAAATCCGCACTTAAGTTAATTGCAGATTTGCCAGAACTGACACCCCCTATTATATTCTATAAATCATGGTGCATTTTTATGTATATAATATTTAAAATTAATAATTAATTAATTATAAATATATATTATAAGTGTAATTGTTGGCCAGTCTTCTAGAAGAAGGAGAAGAAGAAGAAGAAGAAAAGGAAGAAGAAGGAGATTAGGAAAAAGAAAGGGGGTAATACAAGAAGAAAATAAAAAAATAGATATATAAAAAAATATCATTTAAAAGAAAATTGTAATGACAACTCTGTGAGTATTGACATGACAAAAGTACTTGTTTAATAGGGAATAATGATCAAGTAAGTAGTTTTATTTCTGCTTAAATATCAACTATAATTACTAATAGACTTAAAGCAAACGTAGTTTTATTTATATAATATTTTTATAGGACTGTAACATCACAAAAATATAATAATAATAATAGTATTTAATTTTGTATAAGTATGCAAGTGATGGCAGCCAAAGGGGACTTCCAAGGCCTTTTTATAGGCAAGGAGAACCTCTGAAGTGCCATAAATGTGTATATACAAAAGAATAATAGTGTGATACAAGAAAACACAAGAGTAATTAAAACATGGAGATTAAAAGAAAAATATGAAACAGTAAACTAAAGCTGTGAGTAAGTAAATATTTTTACCACCATAAATTCCCAAAAACAAAAAATTAATATATTAAGTAGCTAAGTGAGTATGAAACATAATAACTGTAAGAAAAAAAATCCTAAACAAGTATTACAGTGAGATGTAAAGGGTTTAATTAAAACAAATAAAACTATTTTCACACAAAAATTCATGTAATTAATTTAATCCAGTGTAAAGAAAAATTAATTTATTGTTTTAACTATTAAGTAATTCAATAACTAGTTTAATTGAAACTTATAATTAATTTAATGATATTACTAATTTAAAGTGAGAATTTGAATACCATTTTATTAAATAAGTGTTTTAAATTATTTAATAATTTTTCTAACACAATTAAGGGCAAAAAAGCACCCAATATTTATGGATAATAATATATGACAAGTTGTATTTAATATATAAATTTTATTAATTAAATTGTAATTTTATTATAAGTTAATTTTATCATTACACTTATAATATATTTTTAAAAATAATTAATTATTAATTTATAAATGTTAAATACATAAAAATGCGTCATGATTTTATAGAATACAATATATTTTTATGTAATAAATAATTTACTTAATAATAAAACTAATATTATAATTATTTTACTTATATATAAAATATTTATATAATTTTATTATTCAATAAAATATTTTATTTTAAATACAAAAAATACATAATTTTATTCCCTTCTATGTTTCCAATAAATTATTATAACAATTGACTGGGCTCCTGAGATAGCCTGGCTTATAGTAATGATAAAATTAACTTATAATGTAATTAAAATTTAATTAATAAAATTTATATATTAAATAAAACTTTTTATATGTTATTATCCATAAATATTGGGCGCTTTTTTGACCCTTAATTGTATCAGAAAAATTATTAAATAAGTTAAAACACTTATTTAATGAGAGGGTATTCAAACTCTCTCTTTAAATTAGTAATATAATTAAATTAATTATTTTTTTCATTCAAACTAGTTATTGAATTGATTAAATAGTTAAAAAAATTAATTAATTCTGCTTTATACTAGGTTAAATTGATTACATGAATTTTTGCATCAAAATAATTTTATTTGTTTCAATTAAAACACTTACATCTAACTGAAATACCTGTTTTAAATTATTTTACTCACAGCTCTTATGTTTCAGACTTATTTAGATACTCATTATTTTAATTAAACTGGTTTGGTAAGTTATGGTGGAAAAATTGGTTACTTACTCACGGGTTTAGTTTATTGTTTCATTTTTTTCTCTTAAATTCTATATTTTAATTAAATTCTTTTGTCTTCTTATTTCACATTATTAATACTTTGTATATACATTATTGTGGCGCTTCAGAGGTTCCCTTGCCTATAAAAAGGCATTGGTTGTCCCCTTTAGCTGCCATCACTTACATTACTTATATTAATTTAAATACTTTATTATTATTATTTTTGATGTTTCAAGTCTTATAAAAATATTATATAAATAAATCTAAGGTTTCTTTAAGTCTGTTAGTACTTATAGTTGATATTTAAGCAGAAATAAAAATACTTACTTGATAATTATTCCCTATTAGACCAGTACTTCTTGTTGTGTCAATACTCACAAATTTGTTGTTGCATTTTTTTAAAATAGTTCTTTTATTCTTTTATTTTTTTATTATCTCTTTTATTTCCCTCTTCTCCTTCTTCTCCTTCCTCTAGACAACTGGCCAACAACTGAGGGCATTTTGAAACAACGACAACAACTTTCAACAATTAACTTGATGCACAGACCACCTAGCACAAAAAGTCAAATTTTTCTGCAACCCTGCTTCAAACTTGGGTTTGAATTTTTAGGTTTAAATAATATTAATTTATATGTATTCTAAGATGATTTCTTGATCACAATAGTAAGTAAACCTTTGCACCTATCAACTCTATTATTAAATTTTTATTGCAATAACAGTGCCTTGGCTATTTTGCTGAGTCACTGAGTGTAAGTGATCTATATTTTTTTAAAATAATTTTTTTCCTAATTTACAATAATAGAGTTATTCTCTTAGTCCTAGAAGATCATTATTTTCTTAAAAGAATTATTAAATTAATTTTTTTATTAAAAATTTGATATTATTGGCTGACCATAATAGTACTCAGTGCTTAGTCCCAATATTACCAATATATTTTTTGGTATTGATTATTTTTGGTTGATTTCTTAAATTTTTCTGGTTGGTCCCAAAATAATTGCTTTTTATTTTTTAATAATATAATTTGTAAATACATATTTTTTATATCACATTATTTTTTTTAATTAATTTATAAACTGAATAAAATTCATATTTTTATTTTTGTAATAATTTAAAATTTTTTTTAATTATTTTGAAAAATATAAATTTATATCATTGATTATATCCAATTGATTTTTGCTCACAATTTTTATTTCCAGTAGCTTGGAAAGCAGCAAGGATAATCTTCATGTTGATGAAATAGATGTGTATGTTGATAATGAATCTGTAGGTTCTTCAAAATTAACTTAAAAAAATTCTTCAGCTGACAAAAAACCTTCATACTCTTCAGGACATAGAAATGTCAGGAGAAGTGAAAAATCCCCCTCCCCCAATTACTCTGATAGAAGTAAAGCCTCAGATCTGTCAGGAAAATCCTCTAAAGTGTATAAATATCAAAAAGATCCCTCTGGCACAGCAAGTAAAAAATCTGTCCAGTAATATAAAAGAACTGAAGGCATGAAACATGAGATACAAAGCAAAAGTAGAAACACTCTGGGAACAGATTCAGGAGCTTTTAAATCACAAACAGGTGAAGCCTCCTCCTTTACCAACCACCCAGACTCAGACTCAGCCTCAGCCTCAGCCCCAGCAGGCACCCAGCTCTTTCACTCAAATTCAAAACACTCTACAAGTGGAACAGTGGAAATGGGACTACCTGATGAGCCATTACCAGAAGAGTAAACAGCAAACAGCTGCTCAACACCCTGGCCCATCCAGGACACAAACTTACCATCAACCCCCTCAAGCCCATCCTTATCACGGAGGCAGAAGAAAGAAGGCACAGAGGAAATTTCCTCCCTTGCCATGGTAAGTAATTTGTTTGATAAACATGTTGGTATGTATAGTAATAAATCTTCCCCCACAGGAAATATTGTTGAAAAAATGGTGAAAGAACTGTTAAACCTATTAAGAGACAAATTCCTGTAATGAGTAGCCCTAATGATTTAATTAGTAAATCGTCATTTAATGAGACTTTAAATTTAACTTCAACGACTTTAATTAATCCTTCTCTTACAATTAAACATGATTCTGTTTCCCCTGAAGTCTATGCCTTGCTTGAGAAAACTTCTAAGGAAATATTGAAAGATACCCTTGATTTTAACGTTGTAAAATACAAATTTTTGAGAGATGTATTAGTGCTAAAAGTGACAGATTGAATAATTTGCATTTACATTGTAAAGTGAGTTCTTCTTTACAAGATATAGCTTATTTTAAAATAAAAGAAACTTTGAATATTGTTCTTAGTCAACAAAAACAAATAAGAAGTGATCATAGAGCTACTTCAGATAAAAATCTTCATCTGTATAAACCTTTGAGTGAGTTAAAACCCCTAATTGATGAGAATTCTTCATTGAAGAGTGAAAATAAGTCTCTACACAATCACCACACAATATGGGGGGCGGACTTGCTAGCAAGTCCGAAACCTTGGACCCAAGCTCACCACATATTGAACACACATTGAGCTATTGATAAAGGAACCATAAAATCAGGGATGAAAATCACTCAGCAGAACAGTTTTAGGTGGGTGTTCAATTAGAGTTCAGTATGGGTTCAGTCTGAGTTCAGGGTGAGGACTTGCTAGCAAGTCCACCCCCTATATTGTGTAGTGAATGAGTTGAAAAAGCTGAAAATTAATTTCCAGGCTCTGAGTAACAAATACTCAGTTTATGAAGACAGAAATGTTTTATCCCTTGCAAAAATCAATAACCAAATATCTGAAATTCCACAGATAAAAGATTTTTTGTCTGACCTACAGGAAAAATTCTCAGCCTTACCTGTAAATCATTATGGTGTAGATCAAAATGCTACCCATAAGCTGAATAAAAATAAATGAAAAGAGCCTGAACAAAGCAGCTCCTTTCTTCCTCCTATTTCAGCCATTAAAAAACCTGAGAATGAGTCTGTGAAATCTTTTGCAACTAGCAAATAATATTTTAATGGCCATGAACCAGCTGTTTCTGTAAATAATGAAATTTCTGAACACCTTTCAAATTATCAAGAATAATTAATATTAAATAATTCTAATCAAAAGATGGAGCATCCCAGTAGCCAGAAAAATTGGCCTAAACTGGATCAGTATTCCCACCTTTGATGGTGACTCTTCATCTGATTGGCAGCACTTTGTATAAAGAATTGATAATCTAAAAAATTCTTATAAACTTCCAGATAAGGAGATTGTTTCTAAATTAATTTCTTTATTTTCCAATGTAGCCTTAATGTGGTATGAATGTGTCTTATTGGATAATCAACATTATACTTGGAAAGAGTGGAAAACATTGATTGAAAATCAATTTGGTGGTTCAAAATTCAGACTTGCTCAACAGAGATTATATGAGACTGCTAAATATGTGTCCTTCTCTCCTGAAAACCTAATGTTTTCCTCATGAAAATAGCAAAATTTCTTAGAGAAATGGATCCAAAAATGGAATATGATATTTGGAGAGACAAAATTCTCTATAAATTGCCAAATTCTCTGAGAGATTTAATTGTGGAAAGGACTTAGCATGTTAGAGAAAATTCTTCCTTTATTAATATCTGAAATGAAGTTCTACTTAATCATATATATGAACCAAGGAATTATCCTTTAAAATATTATCATGACCAGCAAAAGCCTTCAAAAAAACTTCCAGACAAATCTGGTAAACCCTCTGCCCCAGTTGCACCAAAGAGATATGCAACAAACACTTGTTTTAAATGTAACAAACCAAGGCAGAAAGGACATGTTTGTGACAAGAAAATTCATCTTGTTAAAAAAACTGAGGAATCTGAAAATACTCAAGCTGAACTTGATGATTCCTCAAGTGGCTGTAATAGTAATATTTCTTATGAACATGATTGTTCTCAAGAAGTTCTAGTCTTGGAAAAATATATCCAATATTTAGATAATTTGTGTGAAAATTGTGATGTTGAGTTATCTTCTGTAGAAAATGCTGACAAGCAATTGTTTTACCTTGGGCATTAATGGGAAAAGAAAATTTAAAATTTCTTCCTCTAAAAAGCATTCTGCACCCTTATTAAAATCTTGTAATTCATTGATCCAATGTAAGGGTAGACAAACAGAAGAAATGGATGAATAATTTTCTGAAATAGACACAGCTTCTTTTGGTGATCAATTAACTAATTATCAAAAAGATTCAATAGTTGCCTTGATTACATCTCTCACTATGGCTTTTGCTCATGGTTCCCATGTATTAAAAATTGGTTAAAGATTAAATGAAAATTTCATTATCCAATAATTTGAATGAAAAACCTCCTAGCCTAAAGAAAAAACTTTATCCTGCTTCTCCCACAAAGAGAAAAGATATTGAAGATAATATCACAACATTATTAAGTATGAATAATATTGAAAAAGTGGATGTTACACCTAAATATTATGTCATCTCTCCAGTTTTGATCTCCTATGAGAAAAATAAAGCTTGAATTTGTGGAGATTATAGAGCATTGAATACCTATACTGTAAATGATATTTACCCTTTACCCAGGATAAACTCTATACATGCTACATTGCAAGGTGCAAAATTCATAAGCTGTCTGGATGGTAATAAAGGTTATCATCAAATACCTGTTGAAAAATCCTCCCAAAATTTTTTTCTAATTGCAACTCATATGGGAATTTATAAATATGTTAGTATGCCCTTTGGCCCTAAAAATGCCCCTTCAGTATTCCAAAAAGTAATGGATAACAAATTTCATCAGGAAAAAATTGAAGGATGGTTAATGGTCTATATTGATAATATCATAGTTTTTTCTAAAACTTTTGATGAAAATATCCAACCCTTGGGAAGAGTCTTCCAGAAAATGGATGAAATTAATATGACTTTATCCTTAAAAAAGTGTAAATTTGGTTTTCAATCCCTGAAAGTCCTAGGTCATGTAGTTTCTGGCTTACAAATATGTGTAGACCAAGGTAAAGTTGCTGCTATCCAGAATGTAAAAGCACCAACTTCTGCAAGGGAAATACAAAGTTTTTTGGGAATGTGTGGCTACTATAGACAATAAATTAAAAATTATCAAGTCATAGCCCTACCACTTACCAAATTTACTAGAAAGGATGTGGCTTATATATGGAATGAGGATACTCAAAAAGATTTTGATACATTAAAAAAATGTTTAATGTCAGCACCAATTCATGCCCTTCCATATTTTAATAAGCCTTTTTTCCTCTATACAGGTACAAGTTTTATTGGACTTGGAGCTTCTCTACACCAAAAACAAATTATTAATGATAAAATCTCAGAAGTAGTAATTTGTTATATTTCAAGAACCTTGAGGAAGAGTGAATTGAAGTATGGTGACACTCAATTAGAGTGCTAATCAGTTGTATAGGCTTTAGAAAAGCCTCATTATTATCTAGATGATCGAAAGTTTGAATTAGTTACTGATCGCAGTGCTGTGAAATCCCTCTTGAACTTGAAAACACCAAATAGACATATGTTTAGGTGGCAACTTGCTGTTCAATAATACAGGTGTAGAATGAATATTATTCACAGGGCTGGAAATTTTCATTCAAATGTAGATATTTTGTCTAGATAGCCTCTTCCAAATGATGTATCTAATCCAGCTAATGTACCTGAAGATGATACAGTACACATATATGGTATATATTGTTGATATGGAAGAGGAACTATTGCAATTAATTCTGGATTCATATGATAAAGATTCTGAGTTAAATAAATTAGTCACAATCTTGAATGATCCAAAGAATTCTTCTATTCAAGCATTGATAAAAACTCTTCCTCCAAAGTACCAAAATTCTTTGAGTAAGGGAAAGTTTTCCATTGAAGATGGTTATATTTATTACAGGAGAAAACTTACCAATGTCATTGTTATTCCTCCTTCCATGAAAGAAACCATCTTAAAACTTTGTCATGATGACATATTAGCAGGACATTTTGATCTTGAGAAAATCATAATCAGAACTAAAAACACTGCTTGGTGGGCTAATATGTCTGAAGGCACTAAATTTTAAGTTGAATCTTGTGATTATTGTCAAAAATCTAAAATATTGACAGGTAAAAGAGCAGGATTTTTACAACATATTGAAGCACCTGATGCTCCTTGGCAAATCATTAACATAGATTTTTTCACTGGTCTTCCTGTAGCAGGTAAAGAAAGTTATAACTCTTGTTGGGTAATAGTGGATAGATTCACCAAAATGTGCAAATTTATTCGCACCCACAAAGATTTTTCCACAAAAGAATTAGCTTTCCTATGGTGGTCTTACATGTTTAATATTGTCGGATTTCCATAAGCCATTATCTCTGACAGAGCTCCAAAATTTACATCTGAATTTTGGATGTCTTTGATGGATATTTTTGGCTGTGTGTTGAAATTATCTACAGCTCACCATCCTCAAAATGATGGTCTAGCTGAAAGAATGATTCAAACTCTGGAGGATATTATTAGAAGGTATTTTGCCTTTGGATTTGAATATTAAGATAATGACAGGTTTATTCATTACTGTGTTACTCTATTTACAGGTCTTGGATTTGCTTATAATAGCACTGTTCACTCTGTCACTGAGAAAAAGCCTTTTGAGCTTTGGTTAGGTTATTTCCCAAACACACCTGCTAAAATTCTCAATAATATATTACCAAAGTTGGAACTACACCCTGGTGTAAAGTCTTTTATGCAAATGCAACAGCTATGGAGAAAAAATGCTCAAAGCTGTATTGATAAGGCATTTGAATATGAAAAGAAAGGATGGGATAAATCCCATAAAGAATACACATTTAACAAGGGTGATGAAGTGTTGATATATACTGTCCATTTCAATCTACAAGGAAACAACAAATTAAAACATCCTTTTGTGGGACCATTTGTTGTTAAAAGAATGGTTGGAGATAATGCAGTAGAAGTTGTATTGTATTGTCCATATGATAGAAAACATCCAGTTTTTCCATTTCCTTGCTTAAACCTTATACTTCCAACAGTTACTTATTTCCCAAAAGAAGGGGAAGAACTAAGAAAAACCCTCAGGAAGTCACAAAAACTGATAAAATTCTCAATGATAGAATTATCACTTCTGAAAGAGGTATTGAATATTTATTGAGATATAAAAACAAATCATCTGGACATGATGCATGGATACCTGGAAAAGAAAATTCTAGTCTTCCTACTCTGTTAAAAAAGTATAAAAAGAAAAAATCTTAGCATTTTTTGAATTATTTTTTTAGAGTGAGGGAGTGTCAGCCAGGCTATCTCAGGATCCCAGTAAGTTGTTATAATAAAATTATATAACTATTTTATAAATAAGTAAAATAATTATTATATTAATTTTATTATTAAGTAAATTATCTATTACATAAAAATATATTATATTCTATAAAATCATGGCACATTTTTATGTATTTAATATTTATAAATTAATAATTAATTATTTATAAAAATATATTATAAGTGTAATGATAAAATTAACTTATAATGTAATTAAAAATTAATTAATAAAATTTATATATTAAATAAAAAATTTTAATATATTTTTATCCATAAATATTGGGCGCAATCTTGACCCTTAACTGTGTCAGAAAAATTATTAAATAATTTAAAACACTTATTTAATAAAATGGTATTCAAATTCTCACTTTAAATTAGTAATATCATTAAATTAATTATAAGTTTCAATTAAACTAGTTATTGAATTACTTAATAGATAAAACAATTAATTAATTTTGCTTTATACTGGATTAAATTAATTACATGAATTTTCGTGTGAAAATTATTTTATTTGTTTTAATTAAACCTTTTTCAACTCACTGTAATACCTGTTTTGGATTATTTTTCTCAGAGTTCTTATGTTTCAGACTTACTTAGTTGCTGATTATTTTAATTAACTGTTTTGGCAACTTATGGTGGGAAAATTGGTTACTTACTCATGGGTTTAGTTTATTGTTTCATTTTTTTCTCTTAAATTTTATGTTTTAATAAAATTCTTTTGTCTTCTTGTTTCACATTATTAATACTTTGTATATACATTATTGTGGCGCTTCAGAGGTCCCCTTTCCTATAAAAAGGCCTTGGTTGTCCCCTTTAGCTTCCATCACTTACATTACTTTTATTAATTTAAATACTTTATTATTATTTTTTTTGATGTTACAAGTCTTATAAAAATATTATATAAATAAATTTAAGGTTGCTTTAATTCTTTTAGTACTTATAGTTGATATTTAAGCAGAAATAAAAATACTTACTTGATAATTATTCCCTATTAAACCAGTACTTCTTGTTGTGTCATTACTCACAAATTTGTTGTTGCATTTTCTTTAAATAGTTCTTTTATTCTTTTATTTCCCTCTTCTCCTTCTTCTTAGTTTCCTCTTCTTCTTTGTCTGGTTCTTCTAGATGACCAGCCGACATAATTACTGCATTCTTCTTATTTCCAAATTTTTTAATTTTTAATTATTATTTTGAAGAATTCAAATTATTCTATTTACATACATCAATATCACCACACAATATGGGGGCGGACTTGCTAGCAAGTCTGCAACCTTGGACCCAAACTCACCACAAATTGAACACACATTGAGCTTTTGATAAAGGAACCATACAATCAGGGATGAAAACCACTCAGAAGAACAGTTTTAGTTGGGTTTTCAAGTTGAGTTCAGTAGGGGTTCAATATGAGTTCAGTCTGAGTTCCATCTTTGTTCAGGTTGAGAACTTGCTAGCAAGTCCACCCCCTATATTGCGTAGTGTATTATATCAATTATAGCATCTATTTATATGAATATGATCAATATTTACTATTTAATACTTCTATTTTGAAAAAAAGATGTATTGGGTTGCACAATTTTCAAATGATTCAAAAAAATCTGCAGTTATTGCACTGGCTTTCTCCAAATGTGATGGAGTACAAAAGTCTTGAACATTTGAGGGATTTTTGATGATTTTGTAAGAAAAACCTATGATGTAGATATTGATATTCTTTCATATAGATTCTTTCTAATTAAATCTGTAATTAATTTTTTTGCAAATACAATCAACCTGACTTTTAAATGCTAAAAAATTAATAACAATTTCAAACCTATGATCATGAGAACATACAAATAAAACCCTCACTTCATCTATCAAATAAATGAAAAAGGTTGTAATTTTTGCTGCACTGAGCTTTGATAAATTTGCATCATTGAACTTTCTTCTGCATTGCTTGATCCTGACTGAATCAATTCTCCATTGTCTTTATTTTTTCTCTTCTGCTTTTCTTATTGTGTTTTTGGTTTTGCAAGTGATCTTGCATACATAGTCAAGTATGACTTCAAAAAGTTAACTATTACATTTTGAAATTGTAAAAGCAGCTTCATTGAGTTGGTCATGGCATTGTACTTCTTTATCTCACTTTCTGAACTCAAAATTGGTGGCATCTTGTTCATAAGATTGTCAAGATGATTTATTAATAGAAGGCTTTGTGTTATCAGATCATTATTCTCAATCATTTCATGTGAAGGTTCCTGATGTGCTTTGTTTGTCATTAACTTTAGAGATGAGGAAATCAGGGTCAACCCATAGTGTTGAGAATGGGGGCTGACATATTTACATTGACTGAGAAGATGAAACAGGTGGGTTTCTGGATTTGTTTTTTTCTTTTTGCACAAGTTGACATAAGTTTCTTTCAATGATTTTGCATTGATCTCTGCAAGTTTTGAAAAATGTATTGATCAGTTAAGTACCACAGTTGTGTGTATTGATTTAAATCCAAAAATTGAGGTCCTGAAATAAGATTCATAAAGTTATTAAGTAGAAAACTTATATTTTCAATAGTGATGAATTTACCCATTCTTCATGAGATAATTGTGTGAAATGAAACAACAATGTATCAAATGACCATGTTAAAATCTTCTCCGTACATCAAGATTCAGAAAGAATGTGATCTTCTCAATCACTGGCTTGTTACTAACCTGGTGATGGTGTTGCATTTTTCTTAGATCCTGAAAATGAGGTGGATGATTTCTGGGAGCATGTACCTGACAGGTTATAAGATTATGAAAAATTTGAATGAAGAGCACAATAATACTTATTAATAGATGAACTATATAAATTTTCATAATTTATCAAATGGAGAAAATCTTTGAGACCAATGAAAAGCTAGACCATCAGTCTGAGGATGTTGAGCTGTAGAAAATTTTAACTCACAGCCACAAATATCCATCAAAGAAGTCCAAAATTCAGATGTAAATTTAGGATCTCTCTCAGAGATATTGGCTTTTGGAAATCCAACAATATTAAACATGTAAGACCACCATAAGAAAGCCAATTCTTTTGTGGAAAAATCTTTGTGGGTGCGAATAAATTTGCACATTTTGGTGAATCTATCCACTATTACCCAACAAGAGTTTTAACTGTCTTCACCTGCTACAGGAAGACCAGTGACAAAATCTATGTTAATGATTTGCCAAGGAGCATCAGGTGCTTCAATATGTTGTAACAATCCTGCTCTTTTACCTGTCAATATTTTAGATTTTTGACAAGAATCACAAGATTCAACATATAATTTAGTGCCTTAAGACATATTAGCCCACCAGGAAGTGTTTTTAATTCAGATAATGGTATTCTCAAGATCAAAATGTACTGCTAATATGTCATCATGACAAAGTTTTAAAATGGTTTCTTACATAGAAGGAGGAATAACAATGACATTGGTCAGTTTTCTCCTGTAGTAAATATAACTATCTTCAACGGAAGACTTTCCTTTACTCAAAGCACTCTGGTACTTTGGAGGAAGATTTTTTATCAATGCTTGAATAGAAGCATTCTTTGGATCTTTCAAGATTTTAACCAATTTATTTAAATCAGAATCTTGATCATATGAATCCAGAATTAATTGTAACAGTTCCTCTTCCATATCAACAATGTATATAACATGTATATGTACTGTATCATCCTCAGGTACATAGGCTGGATTGGATGCATCATTTGGAAGAGGTAATCTGGATAACATATCAAAATTTGAATGAACCTTTCCAGCCCTGTGAATAATAGTCATTCTACCTCTGTATTCTTGAAAATCTAGTTGCCATCTAAACATATGTCTATTTGGTTTTTTCAAGTTTAAGAGGGATTTCACAGCACAGCAATCAGTAACTAATTCAAACTTTTGATCATCTAAATAGTAATGAAGCTTCTCTAAAGCCCAGAAAACTGCAAAGCACTCTAATTGAGTGGCACCATACTTCAATTCACTTTTAGTTAAGGTTCTTGAAATACAACAAATTACTACTTCTGAAACTTCTTCATTAATAATTTGTTTTTCATGAAGAGCAGCTCCAAGTCCAATAAAACTTGCATCTATATAAAGAACAAAAAGCTTATTAAAATCTGGAAGGGCAAGGATTGGAGCTGACATTAAAAATATTTTTAATGTATCAAAAGCTCTTTGACTGTCCTCATTCCATATATAAGCCACATATTTTCTAGTTACTTTGGTAATTGGAAACTCTATGACTTGATAATTTTTTATGTATTGTCTATAGTAGCCCACATTCCCAAAAAACTCTGTATTGCTTTTACAGAAGTTGGTGCTGACACATTTTCAATAGCAGCAACTTTACTTTGGTCCACACAGATCTGTAAGCCAGATACAACATGACCCAGGACTTTCAAGGATTGAAACCCAAATTTAAACTTTTTTAACAATAAATTCATGTTAATTTCATCCATTTTCTGGAAGACTCTATTTAAATGTTGGATATGTTCATCAAAAGTTTTAGAAAAAACTATGATGTCATCAATATAAACCATTAACCAAACTTCAATTATTTCCTGATGAAATATGTTATCCATTACTTTTTGGAATACTGAAGGGGCATTTTTAGGGCCAAAAGGCATCCTAACATATTTGTAACTTCCCATATGGGTTTCAATTAGAAAATAATTTTGGTAAGACTGTTCAACAGGTAATTGATGATAACCCTTATTACCATCTAGACAGCTTATGAATTTTGCACCTTGTAAGGTAGCATTTATAGAGATAATTCTGGGTAATGGGTAAATATCATCCACAGTATAACTATTTAATGCTCTATAATCTCCCCAAAGTCTAGCTTTACCTTTTTCATAAGAGATTAAAACTGGAGATATGAATCAATATTTGGGTGTAACATCTACTTTTTTAATAATATTCATACTTAATAAAGTTGAGATATTATCTTCTATATCTTATCTCTTTGTGGGAGAAGCAGGGTGAGGGTTTTTCTTTAGGCTAGGAGGTATTTCATCCAAATTGCAGGATAGAGAAATCTTCATTTCATCTTTAACCAAGACCAACACATGGGAACCATGAGCAAAAGCCATTGGGAAATATTTAATTAAGACTACTATTTAATCTTTTTGGTCATCAGTTAATTGATCACCAAATGAAGCTATTTCAATTTCAGACAATAATACATTCATTTCCTCTGTTTGTCTACCTTTGAATTGGATCAAAGAATGACAAGATTTTAATAAGGGTGTAAAATGCTTTTTAGAAGAAGAAATTTTAAATTTTCTCTTCCCATTCATTCCCAAAGTAAAAAAATTGTTTTCAGGATCCAATTTAATGCCAAACATGGTTAAAATGTTATTTCCCATGATAAACCAATTGCTTAAATTGTCATTTTTCATCACAACAGATTCACAAATAGCTCTGACAAAACCACCATTATATTTAAAGAATACAGTGTTTTTGTATTTTCCAATGAGACATAAAACAGAACCATAACCTTTCCATTTTTCAGATGTTATAAGTAATAATTTGCATTGATAATCTTTATCTACAGAAGCAAGTGCTTTTTCAGACCCTAAAATTCCTCCAGCACCAGAGTTGTCAGCCTAAATATCCTTAGGACTGAGTATTTCTTATGCTTTAAATAAGATAACCTTAATTAAATTAAGCTTATATCTTAAAAATAAGGTTAAAATAATAATATTTATTATTTTATTATATATATATATTATTTTATTATATATATATATTATTATTATTCTATTATATAACTTATAATAGTTTAAATAGCTTATCCATGGCCTAATAATATTTATTAAGGTGTTAATGGAGTCATAATATACTTATCTTAAGTGAGATGAAGTAATTATTGACATACATAAGCTTATATGTATACGTAAATCTCATATTCAGTGAAATATGCAGTATATTATGTATATTTAGGTATATAAGTGGGTTTTAGCCCCTTAATAGCCTATAAACTTTGTTTTTCTGCTTATTTTAGGTCATATGGACGAAATCAGTGGGCTCACAACGCCTACAGAAGCATAGACACCTATTTCAGGCGCATACACCCAGTTTGGACAACTAAAATTACTTCCTTGGATGGTTATTCACGGATTTATGGGTTGGAAGGATATTTCTGGGTTAATGTGGATGCTTGGGGATGTTATTGGGGGCTTGGACATTTTATTTGTTTCTTTTATATGCTTTTGGTTTCATTAAATCTCTTTTTGACTGTTTATTTTACCTGTTTCTTTATGGTATCCGCTTTTATCTGGGTTTTCTATTTATGGTATGGATCTGTGTTATTATTAATAGTGATGGAGGGTCCTTACTGGAGGTCTGGGTGTTGAAACTTCTTGAAGTGGACTCCATGGGGAGGTGATGGGCCCTCACAGTGCTGTAATTGCTGGGGATAGCAGTGACATCATCTGGATTGAAGGTCTGTGCACTCCAGTGGATTTGGGTATAAGTAGGGGGGGATTTTGACGGTTATTTATCATCATTCAATTACTACAACTCCAATAAACACTACTATACAATTATTAACATTTAGAAATATATTATAAAGCCATTATAAATTGATATTATCTTTATATAAGCTATAACTATATTTTATTCATCTATTTTCCACCACTAGCACGCATTTAAATCCAAGTATTGTGAGTTTTATTTGAGTATAACTATTTTATTAGTCTTCCCCTGAGGTTTAATCACTAAATAATTTATCAATAAGTAGTAGGACCATAAATAAACACTATTATATCATACTTATATACTAGACTATACTGACAAGAGTCAAGAATAACCTCAACATTTTTACCATTTATGATTACTGGTGCTCTCAAAGGTGATATTAAAATGGAACTGTCAGTAATATCTCTAATTCTTTCAGCATTTTCTATAGAAGATAATTCAACATCATAATTATTGGACCAATTATCTAAATATTGGATATCATTTTCTAAAACCAGAACTTCCTGAGAAGACTCATGGTCATAAGAGATATTGCTATTACAGTCACTGAAGGAATCCTCAAGGTCAGCTTGAGTATTTTCAGATTTCTCAGTTTGTTCACAAGATGAATTTTCTCGTCACAAATATTTCCTTTTTTCCATGGTTTTTTACATTTAATGCAAGTATTAGTTGCATATTTCTTTGGAGCAACTGGGGCAGAGGGTCTACCAGTTTTGTCTGGAAGTTTTGTGGAAGGCTTTTGCTGGTCATGATAAGATTTAACAATATAATTCCTTGCTTCATATCTATGATTTAGTAGGACTTCATTACAGATATTAATAAAGGAAGAATTCTCTCTCACATGCTCAGTCCTTGCCACAATTAAATCTCTCAGAGAATTTTATCTCTCCAAATATCATAATCCATTTTAGGATCCATGGCTTTAAGAATTTTTGTAATTTTCATAAGGAAAACAATAGTTTTTTCAGGATAGGAGGACACATATTTAGCACTCTCATATAATCTCTGCTGGGAAAGCCTGAATTTGGAACCACCAAATTGATTTTCAATTAATGTTTTCCACTCTTTCCAAGTATAATGTTGATTTTCCAGTAAGACAGATTCATACCACATCAAAGCTACATTGGAAAATAAAGAAATTAATTTAGAGACAATTTTTTCATCTGGAAATTTATAAGAGTTTTTCAGATTATCAATTCTCTGAACAAGGTGTTGCCAGTCAGATGAAGAGTCACCATCAAAAGTGGGATATTGTTCCAGTTTTGGCCAATTTTTCTGGCTACTGGGATAGTCCATCTTTTGGTTTGAATTATTTAACACCAATAATTCTTGAAGTTTAGCCAGGTGTTCAGATATCTCATTGTTTACAGAAGCAGCTGGTTCATTACAATTAAAAGATTTTTTGCTAGTAGCAAAAGATTTTACTGACTTGTTGTCAGTTTGTTTAATGGCTGAAATATGGGGAAGAAAAGAGCTGCTTTGTTCAGGCTCCTTTCCTTTATTCTTATGCATCTTAAGGGAAGCACTTTTATCTACACCATAATGATTGATGTTAAAGACTGAAAAAATTTCCTGTAGGTCAGACACATAGTTTCTAATCCTTGAAATTTCAGACTTCTGGTCATTAATTTTGCAAGGGATAAAACATTTCTGTCCTTTAAAACTGTGTGTTTGGTACTCAGTGCATGGAAATCATTTTTTAGCTTTTTCAACTCATTGTGCAGAGACTTAATTTCACTTTTCAATGAATAATGTTCCTCAATAAGGGGTTTTAATTCACTCAAGGTTTTATGCAGATTGATATTCTTATCTGAGATAGCTCTATGGTCACTCCTTATTTGTTTTTGTTGGCTAAGAACAATATTCAAAGTTTGTTTGATTTTAAAATAAGCTGTATCTTGTAAAGAAGAGCTCACTTTAAAATGCAAGTGCAAATTATTCAATCTATCACTCTCATGCACTAATACATCTCTCAAATGTTTGTCTTTCACAACATTATAATCAAGTGTATCTTTCAATATTTCCTCAGAAGTTTTCTCAAGTAAGGTATAGACTTCAGGGGAGACAGAATAATTCTTAATTGCAAGAGAAGGATTAATTAAAGAAGTAGATTTCAAATGTAAAGTTTCATCAAATGATAATTTGAAAATTAAATCATTGTGGCTACTCATTAAAGGAAGTTTTCTTTTTATGGGTTTAACTGTTCTTTTACCATGATCCACAATATTACCTGTGGAAGAAGATTTGTTATTATATATACCAAAATGTTTATCAAACAAATTAATTACCAGGGAAAGGGTGGAAATTTCCCCTGTGCCTTCTTTCTTCTGCCTCCCTGAAAATCATGGGGCTGAGGAGATGGATGGTAGGTTGGTGTCCTGGATAGGCAAGGGTGTTGGGCTGTTGGTTTCTGAACATTCTGTTGGTAACGGTTCATCAAGTAATCCCATTTCCACTGCTCTACCTGTAGAGTGATTTGATTTTGAGTGAAGGAGCTGGGTTCCTGATGGGGCTGAGGTTGAGGCTGAGACTGAGGCTGAGACTGAGAGGCTGGGAAAGGAGGAGGTTGAACCTGTTTGTGATTTAATAGCTCCTGCATCTGTTGCCAGAGTGTGTCTACTCTTGCCTTGTATTTCATACTTTCTGCCTTCAGTTCTTTTATGTGACTGGAAAGGCTGTTTATTTGTTGAGTCAGAGGTATATTTTTTATTCTTATACCCTTTAGTGGATTTTCCTGATTTATCTGAGGTTTTTCTTCTTTCAGAGGTGTTTGGTGAGGGGGGTTTGCCACTTCTCCTGAAATTTCCACATCCTGAAGGTCTTTTGTCAGCTGAATAATTTTTGTAAGTTAATTTAGAAGAACCAACAGATTCAGTGTCAATATGCACTTCAATTTCATCCACATGTAAGTTATCCATGCTATTAGCCAAACTACTGGACATAAAAGCTGTGAACAAAGAATCAAAATGATTTAATGATTCAAATTAGTAATTTCAAAATAAAATATAATAAAATGATTTTTTAACAAAAATAAAAAATTTAAATTCTATTCAAAAATCAATTAATTAACAAAAAATGTAATACAAAAATTATGTAATTACAATTGTTTTATTAAGAAATACTAATAATTATTATGGGACTAACCAAATAGGTTTAATAAGTCAACCAAAAATAATTAATACCAAAAAATAATTGGCAATATTGGGACTAAGCACTGAGTACTATTTTGGTCAACCAATAAATCAAAAAAATATTTAATAAAAATTAATTTATTAATTTATTAAAAATTTTAATGATCCTCTAGAACTAAAAGTATAACTCTATTATGGTTAACTAGGAATAAAAAATAAAAAATTTGAACACTTACACTCAGTGATTCAGCAATTAAGCCACAATCACTGTTATTGCAATAAAAATTTAATAATATAAGTGAGAGGCGCAAAGGTTAACTTACTATAGTGATTGAGAAATCACTTAAAAAGTATATATTATTTAAAATATTTTAAACAAAAAAGTTTGAACCCAAGTTCAAAACACGGCCCCAGAAAAAATCTGCTTTTTTGCTCTAGGTGGTCCGTGTGCAATGTTGTTTGTCACAAGTTGGTGTATTGTTGTTGTCATTTGGAAAGGTCCTCAATTGTAAGCTGTTTGTCTAGAAGATGGATATGAAGTGGAGAGGAGGATAAAGAAATGTATTACAAAATACTTAGAAATGAAAATAAAGAGATTAATAGAAATGTTTAAATGAAATAAGGAAAATGCAACGACTATTTATGAGGAATAACACAACTGTGAGGTTTATTTTATTGATAAAATATTTATTTAAGTAAGTTAATTTCTCTCTGTGCGTCTAAAAATTATAATTACTAAAAAACCTAAAGCAACCTTTGATTATTTTTGTAATATTTAGATTAGATTTAATATACTAATAAAAATAAAAATAAACATGTTATATATTAAAAAAATATGTTATAGTTGAGTTTAATAAGTGATGAGGCTACAGGGGGTTATCCAAGGCCTTTATATAGGGAAGGGGCCCTCTGAAGCGCCATAATAAAGTATATACTAAAAAATAATGAAAACACAATAACAAATAACTAATGTTGAGTAAATGTAAGGGGAAATATGACACAATTAACTAAGACACATGAGTTAGAGCCCAAATATCCACCAATTTAAACCCAAAAAGTTACCATGGAATTAGTGAGTAATTAAATAAGTGTGAGACACATAAAAATAATTAATTTAATTTAAAACATGTCTTATAATCTTTTAAGTAATAACCAATTTAAATGAAACATGAAAATTAAACTTGTTTTAACATGTAAAAATAATGTAATTAATTAATTTAGTATAAAAAATGAGTAATTAACTATTTTAACTACTTTTATTAGTGTAATAATTATTTTAAATTAAAAATAATACTTATCATAACAAAATTACAAAATTTTAGAATAAAACATTAATAATTTATTTAATAAAGTGTTTTAACTTGTTTAATACTTTGATGACACAATTAGAAATCAAAAAAGTGCCTAATATAATTTTTTAATAACATATGTAAGGTTTTATTTAATATATAAATTTAATTAATTAATTTAATTACATTATAAGTTAATTTTATACTTATAATTATAATATATGTTTTTAATTAATTAATTATTAATTTATATTTATTAAATACATAAAAATGCGCCATAATATGTAGAATATGACATTTATTATTCTTAATTTAAATGTATATATAATTTATATAATAATAAAATTAATATAATACTTATTTTACTTATATTTAATAAAATACTTATATAATTTCATTATGCAATATAATATTAATTTATATACATAATATGCATATTTTTATGCCCTCTTTTTGTTCCAGTAAATTGACATAACATTTACTGGGCTCCTGGTATAGCCTGGCTGGCAGTTTCCATTGTTACAAATTAATGTAGTTATTCACTATTTTAATTAATCGGGTTAGGCATCTAGTATGGGAAAATAATTTATTTTTTTAGGATTTAATTATTTGTTTCATATTTATTTATCAATATCCAGGTTTCACTATTATTCTTTTATTTTCTTGTTTCATTCTATTATCATTTTGTATTTACAAATTTTTGGCACTTCAGAGGACCCCTTGCCTATAAAAGGGCCTTGAGTAACCCCCTTCAGCTCCATCACTAACAATACTCACTTTATTTTTAAATATTATTATCTATTTTATTGTTTTGGCATGTCTGTCCCTTAACCATCAAATAAATATTCAAAGGTTGCTTAAGAGTGTTTTAATTATTAGTGATTGATATTTATGAAGAGTGAAATAAAATTACTTACTATTATAAATCTTTTACCCATTTTCATTAGTCCTATCTAAAGCTGTATATCCTTTTCACTTTTATTTTTTAATCCTTTCTTTTCCCTCCTCTTTAACCTTTATATCTTTGCCTTCTTCTCCTTCTTCTTCTAAACAAACTGGCCAATAATTGGAGGCCCTTCTGAATGCCGACAACAACTTTTCTGGATGATCAACTTGACGCATGGACCACCTTGTGTGACTTTTCAAACTTTTCCCGCAACTTTTTTTTGAACTTGTGTTAAATATATTGGGTTTTTATATTATTAAATACATACATATTTTGAAGTAAATTTTTTATCACTATAGTAAGTCAAAATTTGCACCTATCAACTTTATAATTAAATTTTTATTGCAATAACAGTACCTTAGCTTTTTTGCTGAGCTACTGAGTGTAAGTGATCAAAAAAAATTTAAGATTTTTTTTCCTAGTTAACAATACTAGAGAAAACCTCTTAGTACTAGAAGATCATTAATTTTTTGATTAAATTATTAATTTTTTTCATTAAATTTTTGAGATTATTGGTTGACAATAATAGTACTCTGTGCTTAGTCACAATATTGCCATTTAATTTTGTATTTTTAATATTGGTTGACAATAATAGTACTCTGTGCCTAGTCCCAATTATTGTCACTTATTTAGGTATTATTATTATTTTGGTTGACATTTATACTCTGGTATTTGTCCCATTTTAATAATTTGTGGTTATTATTTTATATTATAAATAAAATAACATTAGAGTGAATAAATATAAATATTTTTTAAATTGTTATTTCTCACTTATAAATAATAATCTCAATAAATTTTTATTTTCAATTTATTTTTAACTCAAATAATATATTAATATTTATATTGTTTTAAAATATTGAAACCACTTTTTGAAAGTGCAACTCACTCTTGTTGATATTTATTTGATTTTTTAGTTATCATGTCAAGTAATTTAACTGAGAGAATGGACAACTTAAATCTGGATGAAATTGAAGTAGAATGTGAGGTTGACTTTGTAGGTTCTTCTAAGTTGACTTATAAAAACTCTTCTGCTGACAAATATAAATCAAATTCATCAGGAAATAGAAATTTCAGGAGAAGTGGCAAACCCCCCTCCCCTAACAACTCTGAAAGAAGCCAAGCCTCAAATAAATCTGGAATATTCTTAAAAGGGAATCAAGATAAAATAGATTCCACTGTCACAGCAGGTATACAATTTATCTAGTCACATAAAGGAGCTAAAGGCAGACAATATGAGATACAAAGCAAAGGTAGACACCCTCTGGGGGAAAATGCAGGAGCTCTTGAATAAAAGAAAGGCACATCCTCCTCCCTCACAGACCAACCAAACTCATCAGTCCCACCAAACCCCCAGCTTTCCCCAGAAAAATCAAAAAACCCTGGAAGTGAAGCAGTGGAAATGGGACTATCTCATGAGCCACTACCAGCAGAATGTACAGCATCAAATAGCTCATCAACCTGGCCCATCCAGGACACAAACTTACCATCAACAGCCCCATCCCTATCAGGGAGGCAGAAAAAAGAAAGAACAGGGGAAGTTTCCTCCCTTGCCATGGTGAGTGATTTGTTTGATAAACATGTTGGTATTTATAATAATGAATTTTCCTCTACAGGTAATATTGTTGATCATGGTGAAAAAACTTTTAAACCTTTTAAGAGACAAATTCCTGTTATTAGTAGCCCTAATGATGTAATTAGTAAATTTTCATTTGATGAACCTTTAGATTTAAATTCAACTTCTTTAATAAATCCTTCTCTTGCAATTAAAAATGATTCTGTTGCCCCTGAGGTATATATCTTGCTTGAGAAAGCTTCTGAGGAAATATTAAATGATTCTCCTGATTTTGGTGTTATCAAAGATAGACTACTGATAGATTTGTTGAAACATGAGAATGACAGATTAAATAATCTGCATTTACATTGTAAAGTGAGTTCTTCTGCTCAATATACTGCTTATTTTAAACTGAAAGACACCTTGAATACTGTTCTTGCTCATCAAAAACAGTTGAAAAATGATTACAAGTCTCTTGTGTATAAGGTTTATAATTTTCACAAAAATATTCATGATTTAAAACCCATTGTAGATTAAAATGCTTTATTAAGAAATGAAAATTCATCCTTACCTAAGGAATTAAGAACATTGAAAAATGATTTGAAAGCTTTGAATAATAAATTCTCAGTATATGAAGACAGTAATTTTTTATCTCTTACAAAAATTAATAATCAACTATCTGAAATTCCTAGGCTGAGAAATTCTTTGTCTGATCTTGAGGGAAAATTCTCTACCTTACCTCTTATCCTTGATGAACATGTTTGTCAAATTTAAACTACAACTCATAAGTCCTTCAAAAATAAGGGCAAAAAACCTGGGAACAGTAGTTCTTACACCCCTTTAAATGTGTCCAATAAACATCCTGACAATGTATCTATTACTTCTTCTGTGAACCACAAAAAGATATTCAATACTCATCATGAGCCAGCTGTTTCTGTCAATAATGAAATTTCTGAACACCTATCCAGGCTTTAGGAATAAATTGCAATGAATAGTTCTAAAGTTGAACAGCCAAGTAGCCATAAAAATTGGCCTAAACTTGATCAATATCCCACATTTGATGGTGATTATTCATCTTACCAGAAGCATTTTATTCAAAGAATTGATAATTTAAAAAATTCTTATAAAATTACAGATGAAAAAATGGTCTCCAAGCTGATTTCTTTATTCTCCAATGTTTCCCTGATGTAGTATGAGTCTGTCTTGCTGGACAATTATCACTATAGTTGGGCTCAGTGTAAAACATTGATTGAGAATCAATTTGGTGGCTCAAAGTTCAGATTGGCACAACAAAGATTATATGAGAATTCTAAATATACATCCTCTTCTACTAAGAGACCTATTATTTTCCTCATGAAAATAACAAAAATTCCAAGAGCTATGGATCAAAAAATGGATTATGATATTTGGAGAGACAAAATTCTCTATAAATTGCCAAACTCACTGAGAGATTTGATTGTAGCCAGGACTGAGCATGTGAGGGAAAATTCTTCTTTTATTAACATCTGTAAAGAGGTGTTGCTCAAACACAGATATGAAAAAAGGAATTATCCTTCAAGGCCTTCCAATGACCAAAAACTTCCAAAAAAATCTGGTAAGCTCTCTGCTACAGTTACCCCAAAGAAATATGCAGCTAATACTTGTTATAAATGTAACAAAAAATGGAAAAAAGGACACGTTTGTGAAAAGAAAATTCATCTTATTGAACAAACTGAAGATCCTGAAGATGCTACAGTTGACCTTGATGAATCGTCAAGTGACTGTGATAGTAATATCTCTTATGAGGATGATGCCCTCAATGATGTTTTAATGTTAGAAAAAGATGTACAATATTTGAATAATCTATCTGAAACTTGTAGCTTGAATTTATCATCAGTAGAAAATTCTGAAATTATTAAAGATATTTCTGATGGTTTCATATTAATCTCCCCTTTGAGAGCACCAGTTATCATTAATGGTAAAAATTTTGAGGTTATTCTTGACTCTGGTGCTGGTGATAGTGTGGTTTCTGAAAAGGAACTTGCTTCAGTAGATAATAATTATCATAGTAAATTGTTACCTATAACATCTGAAAAATGGAGAGGTTATGTCTCTGTCTTATGTCCCATTGGCAAGTACAAAAATATGGTATTCTTTAAATATAATGGTGGCTTTGTCAGAGCTGTGTGTGAATTTGTTGTAATGAAAAATGAAACTTAAGCAATTGTTTTATTATGGGTAATGACATTTTAAACATATTTGGTATCAAATTGGATCCAGAAAACAAATGTTTCACATTGGGCTTTAATGGAAAAAGAAAATTTAAAATTTCTCCTCCTAAAAAACATTCTGAACAACAGTTAAAATCTTGTAATTTATTGATTCAGTGTAAAGGAAGACCAACAGATTAAATGGAAGATTTATTGTCTGAAATAAATAATGCTTCATTTGGTGATCATTTAACTGGGGACCAGAAAGATTCTATAATTTCTTTAGTTACTTCTTTTTCTATGGCTTTTGCTCATGGGTCCCATGAATTAGGAGTTGTAAAGGAATAAATGAAAATTTCTTTATCGTGGAATTTGAGTGATATTCCTCCTAGTCTGAAGAAATAACCTTATCCAGCTTCCCCCACTAAAAGGAAAGACATTGAGGATAATATTTCTATTTTTTTGAAAATGAATATTATTGAAAAAGTAGATGTTACTTCAAAATATTGTGTCATCTCTCCAGTCTTGATCTCTTATGAGAAAGATAAGGATAAATTGTGTGGAGATTATAGAGCCTTAAATACTTACACAGTAGATGATATTTACCCTTTACCAAGGATAAACTCCATACATGCAACCTTAAAGGGTGCAAAGTTTATTAGTTGCCTAGATGGTAATAAGGGTTATAATCAAATACCTGTTGAAAAATCCTCACAGAATTATTTTCTAATTGAAACTCATATGGGAATTTATAAATATGTTAGGATGCCTTTTGTCCCTAAGAATTCCCCTTCAGTTTTCCAAAAATTAATGGATAATACATTTCATTAGGAGATGATTTAAGGATGGATAATGGTTTATATTGATGATATCATAGTTTTTTCTAAAAATTTTGATGAAAATATACAACGCTTAGGAAAATTCTTCCAAAAAATGGATTACATTAACATGACTCTATCCTTAAAAAAGTGTAAATTTGGCTTTCAATCCCTGAAAGTCTTGGGTCATGTTGATTCTGGCTTACAAATATGTGTAGACCAGGGTAATGTTGCTGCTATCCAAGATGTGAAAGCACCAACTTCTGTAAAAGAAATACAAAGTTTTTTGGGAATGTGTGTTTACTATAGAAAATAAATTAAAAATTATCAAGTCATAGCCCTACCTATAACCATATTAACCAGAAAGGATGTAGCTTATATATGGAATGAGGATACTCAAAAAGCTTTTGACACATTAAAGAAATGTTTAATGACTTCCCCAATCCTGGCTCTCCCAGATTTCAATAAACCTTTTTTTCTCTCCACAGATGCAAGTTTTGTTGGACTAGGAGCTGACCTCCACCAGAAACAAATTATAAATTATAAATTTTCAGAAGTAGTAATTTGTTATATTCCAAGAACCTTGAGAAATAGTGAATTGAAGTATGGTGCTACTCAATTGGAGTTCTTAGAAGTTATATGGGCTGTAGAAAAGCTTCATTATTACCTTGATGATCAAAAATTTGAACTATTTACTGATTGCAGTGCTGTAAAATCCCTCTTAAACTTGAAAAAACCTAATAGATATATGTTTAGGTGTAAACTTGCTGTTCATTAAAACAGAGGTAGAATGACTATTATTCCTAGAGCTGGATATGTTCATTCCAATATAGATATTTTGTCTAGATTACCTCTTCCAAATGATTTCTCCAATCCAGCTTATGTACCTGAAGATGATACAGTTCATATACATGGTATATATATTTTTTATATGGAAGAGGAACTATTACAATTAATTGTGGATTCATATGAAAAAGATTCTGATTTGAAAAAATTAGTTACAATCTTGAATGATCCAAAGAATTCTTCTATTCAAGAATTAATAAAAACTCATCCTCCAAAGTACCAAAATGCTTTGAATAAAGAAATTTTTCCATTGAAGATGGTTATATTAACTACAGGAGAAAACTTACTAATGTCATTGTTGTTCCTCCTTCCATAAAAGAAACCATATTAAAGCTTTGTCATAATGACATATTAGCAGGTCATTTTGATCTTGAGAAAACCAATATCTGAATTGAAAAAACTGCTTGGTGGGCTAATATGTCTAAGGACACAAAATTATATGTTTAATCCTGTGATTCTTTTCAAAAATCTAAAAGATTGACAGGTAAAAGAGCAGGATTGTTGCAACATATTGATTGTAACATGATTACCCATTGCTGGGAAAGGCAGTTATAACTATTGCTGAGTTATTGTGGATATATTTACTAAAATGTCTAAATTTATTCCAACTAACAAAGATTTTTCCACTAAGGAGTTATCTTTCTTGTGGGGGTCTCATATGTTTAATATTTTTGGATTTCCAAAAGTCATCATCTCTGACAGAGAGCCTAAATCCACCTCTGAGTTTTGGATGTCAATTATGGATATATGTGGCTGTGAGTTGAAATTATCCACTGCGCACCATCCCCAAACTGATGGTTTAGCTGAAATAATGATTCAAACTCTAGAGGATATGATTAGAAGGTATTGTGCCTTTGGTTTAGAATATTAAGATAATGACAGGTTTATTCATTACTGGGTTACTCTATTACCTGGTCTTGAATTTGCTTATAATAGCACTGTTCACTCTGTCACTGATAAAAAACCTTTTGAGCTTTGGCTAGGCTATATCCCAAATAATCCTGCTAACATTCTCAATAATAAATTACCAAAGTTGGAATTGCACCCTGTTGTAAAATCTATTGTGAAAATGCAACAGCTATGCAGAAAACATGCTCAAAGCTATATTGATAAGGCATTTGAATATGAGAAGAGAAGATGGGATAAATATCATAAAGAATACACATTTAATAAGGGTGATGAAGTAATGATATCTACTGTCCATTTCAATTTTCAGGGAAATAACAAATTAAAAGATCCATTTGTAGGTCCAATTGTTGTTAAAAGAATGGTTGGTGATAATTCAGTAGAAATAGAACTGTATTCTCCATATGATAGAAAACATCCTTTTTTCCCCATTTCCTTACTTAAACCTTATACTTCCAACAGTGACTTATTTCCCAAAAGAAGAGGAAGACCTAAGAAAAATCCTCAGGAGGTCACAGAAACTGCATAAATTGATAAAATTCTAAATGATAGAATTATCACTGCTGAAAAGGGTATTGAAGATTTATTGAGATATAAAAATAAATCATCTGAACATGATAAATGGATACCTAGAAAAGAAATTTTTTACCTTCCTACTCTGTTAAAAAAGTATAGAAAGAAATAATCTTAGCATTTTTTTATTGTTTTTTTAGAGTGAGGGAGTGTCAGCCAGGCTTTCTCAGGAGCCCAGTAAGATGTATAATACTTTTTTGGAGGGAATAAAGTGATGTATTATATATAGTTAAATTAATATTTTATTACATAATAAAATTATATAAAATTTTTATTAAAAATAAGTAAAATAAGTATTATATTAATTTTATCATTAAATAAATTATTTATAAACTTACATCAAACATAATATATATTATATTCTATAAATCATAGTGCATTTTTATGTATTTAATAGGGGATATCAATGTTTGGGGATCTGCAATTAGGGATCAGGAATTTTGTTTTCCTGGGATCAGACATTATTAATTGTGGAAGATTCTTATCCACCAGCCCTGGGGCTAGTGGATAAGGAATCCACAATAATGCATTATCCGGCCTCTTATACCCCAATTTCCATTCCTAATTCCTGGTCCCAAACTCATCACATCCATGATTGATTTGTATGCAAGTCACATGACATATAATTGCAGATGTTATGAATGAAAGTAGGCCAAGATGTGGTTATTACAGAAAGTTGTCCAATATGTGGTTATGAAAAATTGAGTAGAAAAATTTTGGATAAGAGGTGAACATTGACACTTAAAGTGTCTAATAACCCAATTATTAGCAAAAATAATTGTGGAAGATAATTGGGGTATAAGGATTTTTATCCACAATTAAATTAATAGTGGATCCCTGAACATTGATACCCCCTAATATCAATAAAATAATGATTAATTAATTATTAACATATATTATAATTACAATTGTAAAATTGAATTATAATGTAATTAAATTTATATATTAAATAGACTTTCTCATATTTTATAATCCATAAATATTGGGCGCTTTTTGACCCTTGATTGTGTCAGAAAATTCATTATATAAGTTAAAACACTTATTTAATAAAAAAAATTAAAATACTTATTTTGCATTAGTAATTAATTAAATGAATTAATTGTTTTCACTTAAATTAGATATTACTTAGATTAAATAGTTAAAACAATTTAATAATCTCTGTTTTGGATTGAATTGATTACATAAATGTTTGCATCAAAATGACATAATTGTATTGGTTCAATTAAACCCATTTTAAGACTCATTGTAATGACTATTTTGGATAAATTACTCACAGTTTCCATCATTAAAAATTTACGTAGTTACTCACTATTTTTGTTAACTGGTTTAGGAATCTAGTATGGGAAAGTTATTTGTTATTTGAGGATTTAATAATTTGTTTCATATTTTTCTCTCAATATCCAGGTTTCACTATTATTCTTTTATTTTTTTGTTTCATTCTATTATCATTTTTTATTTACAAATTTTTGGCATTTTAGAGGACCCCTTGCCTATAAAAGGGCCTTGGGTCAGCTCCACCACTAACAATACTTACTTTATTTTTAAATATTATTATCTATTTTATTGTTTTGGCGTGTCTTTCCCCTTAACCATTAAATAAATATTCAAAGGTTGCTTAAGAGTGTTTTAATTATTAGGGATTGATATTTATAAAGAGTGAAATAAAATTACTTACTATTATAGATCTTTTACCCATCATCATTAGTCCTATCTAAAGCTGTATATCCTTCACCACACAATATGGGGGGCAGAATTGCTAGCGAGTCCTCAACCTTGGACTCAAAATCACCACAGATTGAACACAAATTGAGCTATTGATAAAGGAACCATACAACCAGGGATGAACACCACTCAGAACAACAGTTTTATGTGGGTTTTCAAGTAGAGTTCAGTATGGGTTCAGTATGAGTTCAGTCTGAGTTCCATCTGAGTTCAGGTTAAGGACTTGCTAGCAAGTCCACCCCCTATATTGCATAGTGCTTGTCACTTTTCTTTTTTAATCCTCTTCTTTTCCCTCCTCTTTTATCTTTATATAGTTTCCTTCTTCTTCTTCTTCTTCTTCTTCTTCTTCTTCTTCTTCTACTTCCTCTCTATTCTTTCTCCTTCTAGACAAGCCAGCTGATACCTTTCTTGAAGTCAGCTAGAGGGGGCCAGGGAGAGAAAGGAAAGAGTCTTTAGTATGTACTTTGAATTTTAAGGGATTAGGTATTATAAATTTTTACTTTATTAAAATTATATTTAAATTATTTCATATTATTAAGTTCTGTTTATTTTATCAAACCTTAACTTAAACCTTTAATTTATCTTCTCAATTCATTTTAAATTAATTTTATATTAAAATTTTAACTTAATTATCAATTATTGTGTTGACATCAACAAATTTCATATTGTATTATAATTTTCTTATAATAGGTGTTTCCTTTTTTTGATTTTAGACCATCTTTTTATGTAATTTTACTTCATATATATGTTACATACAATAAAAATCAAATGCAAATAATTTATTAATTTACTTAAACATTTATTTGGTAGAGAGCTGTTCAATGTGAAGAGAAGAAATAAAATATTATTTAAATTACTATACTGTTTTCATTTAACTAGCAATTGCAATACATAATCATTTTTACTTACCATACAAGCTGATAATATACCCATTTATTCATTGTAAAACTTTTTTCAAAAACTTAAATACATTAGATATTTTTAATGTTTAAGTTAAATTTAAGAATTCTCATGATGATATTTGCATTGTGAGTTCAATAACAGACTCATCAAGACTGAGATACACCTTGTTCTAAGATATTTAATAATCTATAAATATATGATTCTATTTACTAAATTTTTTTGAAAACATTATACTTTTAATTATGCAATAGAAGGATGAATATTAAAACAATATTTGCAAATAATGTATTTGGATTTATTGTAAAAAAATTTAATTAATTTTTTGTAAATGTTTATATAAAAATTAAAAGTTGAAGCTTAAATTTAATACATGTAAAAAGGTGTTGTATGAAATTTCAGGTGGAATGGTACAGAAATTAGGAGCAAAATTTGTAACTGACAATCAGCACACACTAGGAGGTTCAAATTCAATAACTTCATCCCAAAACTCATGTTTAAGTATGTGGAATAGCATTTATTTTAGCTTTTATTAAATATAAAGGCATTCTTCTAATTTTTTCTAAATATCTTTAAGATTTTTGAATTTATTATAGGTTTTTTTTCTCAAAATATGTCAGCCAGGCTGTCCCAGGAGCCCAGTAAATAAACATACAATTTATTGGAGTTAAATAGAGACATAATAATTTCAGAGTATGCATTTAAAATTAATATTATATTACATAATAAATTTATATTAATATTTTATTTATATAAATAAAGTAAATATTATTCTAATTTTATTATAAGATAATTTAAAAGCATTTAATTCCATAACAAAGGGCACATTGTTTATTTAATAATTATAAATTAATTAATTAAAAACTTATAAGATAATTATATTCAAGTGTTTATCTTATACTGTAATTACTTTTATTAATTAAATTTAATTATTAAAATATACCTTTTTATATACTATTATCCATAATTATTGCCGCTGTTTTTTGGACCCTTAATTGTGTCAATAAAAAATTAAATAAATTATAATACTTATTTTATAAAATAATATTATAATTCTCAACTTAATTTAGTAATAAATTAATTACTTGTTTCATTTAAATTAATTATTTAATTACATAGTTGGAACAATTAATTAATTTCTCTATACTAAATTAAAATTGATTACATATTTTGTTGCATCAAAATATTTTTTCTTGTTTCACTTAAAAACCCTTAAAGCAGACTGTACCATCTGTTTTGAATTATTTTTCCCATAGTTCCTATGTCACAGGCTTGTTTAGTTACTCACTATTTTTACTTACTGAGTTGGGAATTAATTGTGGGAAAATTTGGTTCTTATTTGGGGTTTTAATTATCTGTTTCATATTTTTCTCTAAATTGCTATGTTTCACTTATTCTTTTATTTTTCTTGTTTCATCTTATTATGATTCTGGTATTTACAAATGTAGTAGCGCTTCAGAGGGCCCATTGCCTATAAAAAGGCCGTGGATATTCCCCTGTAGCCTCATCACTTAATATACAAACCAACTCTGAATAAACTGTCAATTTAATATGTTTTATTATTATTTTTATTAGCATTAAAATTCTAATTTAAATTTTATATCACAATTTTCAGGTTGCCTTAAGTCTGATAGTAATTACAGTGTTTGCCACACATAACCCTTACTTTAAATAATATTGTTATTAAATAAAACCTCATTTTGTGTCATCCCTCAAATAAGTCGTCGTTGTCTCACTTTAAATAAATTAAATCTTTATTTCTTTTACTCCCTATAAGCCTTTATTGCCTTTTACCCTTTCCTCCTCTATTCCTTTTTCCTTTTTTCTACCTTCTTCTAGACGACTGGCCGACAAAATACTTCATAGATAATAAAATTTGACTGGTTTTTCAATAATATGTATAATTATTAACCTCATAAAATAAAATTATTGGAAAGAAAGAAAGTATTACTATGTATTGATTAATTTCAATGCTTATTGTGTTGAGAAAAAATAAAATAAATTTTTAACAGGGGAATAATATTGAAGATAATTTCTTATGTAAGACAGAAGGTAGGAATGGAGAGGTAAGTAATAGTGTTCTATAAAATAAAATAATAATAAAACATGAAAAATATTTTCTATAGCATGGAAAAAGGAATGGACTCAAGTCAAAAAAAAGAAATCAAACAAACTATTTTTATATTATTCATTCTAATAAAATTTCATTTTACATCTTTCTTTTTTCATATTTTGAAGATAAATGGTTAATATATTGTAAAAAATACTTTTACATAAATATCTTTTTTATTTATTGAATAGAAAACAGAATAGATATTTATATTAGTGCTTAATTTTGTCACCAAAGTATTATTCCCTTCATTTTTATAAGTGTTTTATATTTTTTAGATATTTTAAATATTAATAATGGTTAATAAAATCTTTTTGAATAGTTAGAATTCAATTTTTGTTTCAAGTTTTTACTGGGAAAATTTTATGGAATATATTAATTCCCAAAATATTTTTCTGGAATGACTTACTATAGTGCCTTATAGTTTCACCATATATTAACATTTAGGTTAAACTCTTTGAACATATAAGATCAATTTCTTTTCAGTTAAAAATAGGGAGTGTCTATTTTTAAATTCAAAAAATTAAAAAATTATTTTAAACATTATGTAGCTTTCCAGACTGGCTTAGCAGTGAGGAGAGCTGATTTCAACATACCATTACAAAATTGTATTTTTAATGCTTCAACATTGTTTCAAAAATGTTGTTGGCATGTACTTCAATAAATAATCAAGCTAGCTTCATCAGAGATTCAATGTATTTTCACAATTTATTCCTGATTGTTTCATCAATACCTCAATGTGTGCTCAATTAGATATGAATTTGGGTTCAAGGTTTCCTACTTGCTAGCAGGTCCACCCTCATATTGCATGGTGTGACTTTAATCTGATCCAATAGGAAATCGCACTTGAGAAATTTCTCCTCTTTCTTTTATTATTGAATACTTATAGTTAGCTCATGTATCCTCTCCTCCAAGTCTTGTGCCCTATTATCCCTCCATAAAGAGTGGTCAAATTTTTACTATTAAAAGTTAAGAGTCTCTTGTGAAACTTCAACTTTACCTAGAGTTTTAAGAGATTTTAACCAAAAATAAAACAAAAGTAGACTAAATTATTTAGAGTTATCCTGCCACTTACCAGTATCACATTTCTCTGAAAAATAATAAATAGAAGACATAGGGGTTTGAGATATACTATCTCTTTTTTTCTTTTCTTTGACTGCTGAAATTCAGAACAGTTGAAAGTGTTTCCTTTTTGTTGGAGGAACTTGGTATATTGTTGTCATCATCTTTAGTTTTGCTAGCTTCAGAGTTTCTTGATTGTGGCTCCTGGATTTTTTCATTGGCTTTTTTAGAAATAGGAAATAGAGAAGCAAATAAAACATAAATAAATCAACTAGATACAAGAAAAAAACTCACTGGATCTCAATTGGGTTTGTTTATATCACCATAAAGTTCTAAAGAGAAGATATCTTGATTGGTCAAACTTAAAGAGGGGAGGCTTGAGTTGCAGAAAAGGATTCAAAAAGATTTCTCTTGATATCATTTTTGGAGATAGCATCCTCTCCATCCAACATGTTTTCAGGATTAACATCAGCTTGCTCTCTAAATATAGAATAAATCTCTTTATAGTAAGGACGTAATGAATCAAGTTTATCATCTATAGATTTGATGCCCTTACTTATATCAATGTCAGTAATACCATAACCAGTGGAAGATGAAAGAGTCTTAGCTATCTTGTATTTGGCTCAATAGTGCTTGAAGCATTCAGGCATCTGTTTTGGAAAAAGATCAATCCTTCCTTTTTTCTTTTTTCTTGATTTGTTGGACATTTGAAGATAGCCATTGACTTTTGATGTGTGAGGGTATCCTACTTTAGTTGCATTCTAAATACCAAAACAAAAATCATAATTAGTTTTAGTTTTTAGCCAGTTGATAAGTATAAGGTGATCATCTTTTTTTAGTTGACATGTCTTTGATTCCTTAGCTGAGTGGGGAAAGAGAGAGTAGTTGGATTTGAAAAAAAAGTGGAAGGAGGATTCCTTTGAGAAGATATGTGACACTTAGGCATGTTAAGATATTTGATGATGAAAAGGAGCAGAAATAAGCAGATGAGATGGGGAGGGATCTGAATAGATAGAAAGAATAGACAGAATGGGAGTCTGGAGCAAGTTAGGGAGGCTGCCACATCCAGAAAGTTGTCTAAGATGTGGTTATGAAAAATTGAGTATAAAAATGTCTGATAAGAGGTGAACATTGACACTTAAATGTCTAATAACCCAATTATTTTCCAAAATAATTGCAGAGGATAATTGAGGTATTAGGATTTTTATCCGCAATTAATTTAATTGCAGATCTGCTAATATTAATACCCCCTATTATTTTCTAAGGGCATCTACCACCATGTCTGTAAGTTGGGTCGGTATGCATACTTTACTGATAATTGAGGTTATATTCATTCACTGTTGCATTATCACCCCTCATTAACTAATCATTTCTGTAAATTTTGGGTAAAAGTAAGTATATATACTTACAGATACTTACTTTAGGGGGTATCAATGTTCAGGGATCCACAATTAGGGATCAGGAATTTTTTTTCCCGGGATCAGACATTATTAATTGCGGAAGATTCTTATCCACTAGCCCCAGGGCTAGTGGATAAGAAATCCACAATAATGCATTATCCCGCCTCTTATACCCCAATTTCCATTCCTAATTCCTGATCCCAAACTCATCTCATCCATGATGGATTTTTAAGAAAGTCACATGACTTATAATTGCTGATGCCATCCTTAAGTATTTCCTCACTCTATGCTACTTAATTTTGGTGGCGAACACTTAAGTTTTTTTTCTATCTACACACCCCAACTGCACATTTGGAGGTGAATTCCCACTTCCCTCATCACATAACCCTTCCACCAGCAACAATGAAACACCTCTCTACTAGGAATCTACTTCACTCAACAATGAATGCTATCACTTTTCTTTTAGTTCTTTACTATAAATCTGACTCTGATTTGGAAGATGCTTTAGCTTATATGTGTTTTCTTTCCAAAAAGCGTTACATCATCACCAGGGGGCCAAATCTTTATCATGATCCCCGATATGATCTGGCCTCTATTCTCAACATTCCTCATTTAAACTTCACACAACTTTTTAGAACTTCTCCCGATTCTTTCTTCAAACTTTATCAACTCATCTCCGATCATCCTATCTTCCATAACAATTCTCATAACAAACAGCGTAATCCTGCCATCCAACTTGCTGTTGCTCTATGTCGCTTTGGCTCAAATGGAAATGGTGCTGCCGTAAGACATTTGGATAATCTCTTTAACATAGGATATGGTACCGTGATATTATACACCAAGCACTGTATGATTGCTATCCTTTCCCTCAAGTCTCAAACTCTTGCTTGGCCAACTCCAGAACAGCGACTTGAATCCTCTCAAGTAATGAAAGCTGAAGGTTTCCCTGGCTGTATAGGTTTTGTTGATGGCACAACCATCCCTTTGAGTCAAAAGCCTGCTCATGATGGCAACCATTATTTTGATAGCAAAAAAAGGTTTCTTCAAAATCTCCTCCAAGTTCTCATCTTTCACAATCTAACTTTTTATCTTCTTTCTAGATACTCTATTGCTGTTCAACTTGTATGCGATGTCAATAAAAAATTTATTGCTTTTCACAGTGGCTGCCCTGGATCATGTCATGACTCTTCCGTCTTCCAAAGAATGAGGATTTCTCAATCCCCTGACTCATACTTTGATGAATCTCAGTACCTCCTTGCAGACTCAGCATATGCAAGTGGAAAGTACATTATACCTGCTTTCTGTGGTGCAAATTCAGAAAATGACCCCAAAACTAAATTTAATTATCACCTTGCACAATCAAGAGTACGAATTGAACATGCTATAGGTATTTTAAAGGGACAATTTTCTAGTCTTTGGGAGCTCAGAATCCAATTTCAAAAAAAATTGAAGATCAAAACTGCAAATCATTGGATCTTGACTTGCGTAATACTCCACAATATTCTAGCTGATTTAAAGGATGAGTGGAATGATCTTTATGAAGAAGATGATCCTGAACCACCACTGGCACTCCCCTCCCTTGATTCACAAATCATTCAATCAACCGGCATATGCCCCATTATAATGCCAATTACTCTCCAACATTTCTCTTCACCCTTTTAATTTTTTATTTTTATGTTTTCATACTTTCCAAATGTCCTCTTTGTGTACTTTAATCACTTGGTTTTGTATTTTGGTTTGTTGCATATTCATTTTTTTTTGAATTTTCGGTGAATATCTTTTTTTTGGATGGCTCATTGGTTTTCTTTCACCAGCTCAACATGAAATCGCATATTTTCTGAAATTGCATATTTTGTCAGTGATTTTTTTTTTCATTCATCCCTCATATCCTTTTCCTATTCTCCTCCAACATCCCTCAAACAATTTGGTTTCATTCATTTTGTCATCTCATCTCTCCAGGTAAGTCATTTTATTCTTTTTTTTTTGATTTTTTGATTACTAATTATAATTTTTTTTGTTTTTTTCTGTTTATTTTATTTTTTTTATCTAAATTTTTTTTGTAAGTGGTTATTTTGGATTTCAATGGTATAATTAACCTTTTTTTTCTCTCCCTCTTTACTTTATTTTTTAGCTCCATCACCCTACTCTTCATCCCTCCTTGGCATTGTCATTATCCCCCCTTTCCCTTATTTCACTTTTTTTTGGCTCCATTTCATTGAAACACATACATTGCACATTCTTTATGCATGTTACTTACTCCATATTCAATTTCCCCACAATTCCAACATCAATCTTTCTCACTCTATTTTTCCTACTTTTCAATCAAGGTAAGTTTCATCTCCTTTTTTTCATGCCTATATGATATCTCATTTCTTTTATGAAAACTTCATACTTAAATATATGTATGAATCTTATCTGGATAACAGTGAACTTATAAAACTCCTTTTGATCTCATCTTCATTACCACTTTTCAAGTTTTTGTAAAATTTTGAAAATCAGACTCGGAATTAGGGTTAGGTTTATTCAAATCTAATGTTCTTTTTACTGAAGATTCTCCTGAAGGCTACCTTTCATTTCCTGCAAACAGATTTGAATTTGATTCAGTGGTTGCTGAGATATTGACCGTTAAAGTTGAGCCTTTTTTTTCCCAATTTAAATTTTTATTTCATTTTTTTATGTAACAAATTAGGGTTAGGTTTATTTAAATCACATGTCCTTTAACTGAAGATTCGACTAAAGCCTATCTCTCATTTCTTACAAACAGGTTTGAATTAGGTTCAGTGGTTGCTGAGATTTTGACCTTTGAAGTTGAGCCTTTTTTCCAAATTTCACTTGTCTTATTTCACATTTTTATATTGCATATTTAGAGGATAAGGATTCTGAAACTCTTATATGATTATTATCTAGGCATTTCAATCATATAGGCATATATTCATTGGTCAAGAATATCACTAAAGCTCAAAAAGATGAAGATTTTCGCTTATGGGACATTTTACCTTCCTTTGACTCTTTTCTTGCTTTTCGACTCAACAAGCTCTGTAATAAAGCATTTGAAGAAAATCATGAACTTGCAACCAAAGTTGGAATACCGAATTGGTGTGACTCCGAATGGGAAGATATCAGCCACGAATATCTTTTATTTTCTAATGTTATTATCACTCATTCTGGATTCCACAATAGGATTCATATCGATAGGAATGATGCCAATTTTCTTACTTTTGGAATATTCTCATATATCAATTGGATAACTGGCCACCCAATACCATCTCCAGCTAAAATCAAAGGACATGGTTTATATTTTCCAGACCACCGGTGCATCATTGATTTTGGTTTAGGAAATGGTATCATTGAAACTATTTGGAATTCTTCTAAGGATAATCATCAAACGACCAAAGCTCCTCCTGGTTTGGAATCCTGTCAAGATTTCACTCATTTTGGTTGCTCATTTCAAATCAGTAATAAGTTGATACAAAGAATCAATAAGGTAAAGAAAGAAGGTAAAGTTATTCAATTTAAAAAAACTTAATCTAGATCCAAAAAGTATGGGGATTAGAGTTGTCATCGAAAATTTTATATTTTTTCATAAATTTTTAATAAATATTTTTTATATATCAATTTTCTCAAGTAATGTGATGAGCCATTGACCTTGTGTTGTATAACAGGTAATCATGATAACATTTATTTGTTTCATGGGGTTCCTCTTGCCTATACCTGTGAAAAGTCCCAAACTTTTGTTTCTCGACTTGGTCTGCATTTTGGCTTGAGGGATTGTCATTACTTTAAACTAGGGAAATTGATATATATTAGATATTTATTTAATAATTTATGTAATTATATTAAATTTAGATGACTTCCACCCCTTACTTCAATAAAATGCAGGGGGGGGTATTGCCAAATTTTCAAATCTGACATGTGAAATTGATGACTTAGAAGAATTTTGGTGATACCCACCCCTTGCTTCAATAAAATGCAGGGGAGAGTATTGCCAATTTTTTTAAACAGATATAGAATTTTTTTGACTTGTAAATATTTTTGTGATACCCGTCCCTTACTTCAATAAAATCCATGGGGGGTTGTGCCAAAATTTCTTATAAGACTTGTGAAATTCTTGACATGTAAGAATTTTTGGGATACCGGTAAAATGCAGGGGGTAGTAAAGCTAAATTTTCATATAAAACTTTCAAGATTCATGACATGAAAGAATTTTTGTGATACCCACCCCTTACTTCAAAAAAATCCAGGGGTGGGGGATTGTCAAATTTTCAAAGGAGACTTGAAAATTTTATTTAAAAAAAGAATATTTAACATTAAAATACGATATTTCAAGAAATACAGAAAATAATTGTAAAATTTATGTACAAATAAATATGAACACATGAAGTGTGAAAGAAATAAAAGAAACTAGTCAACAAAAAATTTCATTAAACGTTCTATTTCTTCAACAGATTTGTTTGCTTTAATGCATTCGATCAAGAAATCTTTCTTTTTAGAACTTTCTTGGAGATCATGCTTATACTTCATCTGTTCCATTAAGTTTTGATGCTCGAGTGTTTTTTCCTTATTTTTGGATTTTTCAATACTAAGAGTTAACTCAAACTTCTTCTCCTCCAAATCTTGGGCCCTACCATCCTTCTGTAAAGAGAGCTCAAACTTCTTCTCCTCCAAATCTTGGATCCGATCATCCTTCTGTAAGGAGAGCTCATACTTCCTCTCTTCCAAATCTTGTACTCTGTCATCCCTCCTTAAAGAGAGCTCGTATTTCTTCTTTTCAAAGCTCAGTGTCTCTTTAGCAATTTCCACTTGTTCTAGAGTGAGAATAAAAATTAACATAAAGTAGAAGAAAAGCAGAGTAAAGTAATAAGAGGTATGATATCACTTACCAGCATCACGTTTCTCTAAAAACTGTTCCATCGAAGAAAAAGGTGTTTGTGATGAAGTATCACTTTTTCGTCTTCTTTGGGAGAGGAAATTTAGACTAGTTGAAGCCCTTCTCTTTTTGTTCAACATGGAATTTTCCTCCTCATCATTGTCACTAGCTTCAGAATCAGTTGATTGAGGATCCTGGGTTTGTTCATCAGCCTTTTAAGAAATAAGAAAAAGATAAGTAAATAAAAAATAGAATTGATAAGAAAAAAGAAACAGACCTGAGTTAGATTTGGTTGGGTTAAATCACCTATAGGATCTACAGAAAAGCTATTTAGATATGTCTCATTCAAATGAGGGGAGGCTTGAGTGGAGGAAGAGGATGGGAAAAGATTTGCTTCGACATCATGTTCGGAGATAGGATCTTCTCCATCCAACATGTTTACAGGATTAACATCAGCTCGCTCTCCAAAAATTGCATCCATCTCTTTAAAGTAAGGACATAAAGAATCAAGTTTATCGTCTATGGATTTTATGCCCTTAGTTATATCATTGTCGGTAATCCCAAAACCAGTGGAAGATGAAAGAGCCTTTGCCTTCTTGTATTTTGCTCGGTAATGCTTGAAGCGTTCAGACATCTGTTTAGGCAAAAGATCAATCCTTCCCTTGGTCTTATTGCATAATTCATTTGCCATTAGAAGATAGCCATTAGCTTTTGATGCGGGGGGCCGTCCTACTTTAGTGGCATACTCAGTACCAAAACAAGAATCATAGTTAGATTTGGTTTTCAGCCAGTTGATAAGAATGAGATGTTCATCTTTTTTTAATTGAACGGTCTTTGATCTCTCAGCTGAGCGGGGGAAAGAGGAAGTAGTGGGAATTGAAGAACAACTGGGTGATGGCTGCCTTTGAGAAGATCTAGGATGACGAGGCATGTTATTATAAATGAAGATGAAAAGGAGCAGAAACAAGCAGATGAGATAGCGAGATGAAAAGGAGAAGAATCAAATAGATGAAATGGGGAGAAATTCTGAGCGGATAGAATGAACAGGATGGGATGAGAATGGAAGTGCGCAGCAAGGTAGAAGGCTGGGATATCCAGAAAGTTGTCCAAGATGTGGTTTTGGAAAATTGAGTAAAAAAATGTCGGATAAGAGGTGAACATTGACACGTAAAGTGTCTAATAACCCAATTATTAGCAAAAATAATTGCGGAAGATAATTGGGGTATGCAGATTATTTTCCGCAATTAATTTAATTGCGGATCGGTCAACATTGATACCCCCTTTTGCGTCATTAAGTCACCCCCCTGTCTGCCAATTTTTTTTGATTTTGTATCCCACTTGCCGATCACTTACTTGCCTCCTTCCTGGCTCCTCATTTTTTACAATTTTCATTCCAAGCCACTTTACTCACTATTAAAACCAAATATCACTTATATATACTTCATTACACTTCTTTTTTGTGGCGTTACTGTTTTTTCATGTGAAAGAACTGCAACCTTTGGTGGATCAGCTGCATGTCTGTTGGTGAGCTCCGTGGTCTTGAAATATTGGAAAATGATGGGCATAGCAAGTGGTGCACCCCAATCAACAATCTTCCTATGTGGCACAGTTAGGAGACCCTTCTCTCTTTTCAGTCTTTGAATTGGAGTTGATTGGAGTTCTCCTGGGCCTCAGTCTCTTCCTTGCTAATCCCCTTCACCAACTCGTTTCCTCCCTCACTATATTCACGGACAACCAGGCGGTTATTTGCGCCCTCTCCTCCTCTTCCCCATCCACCTCCAACTCATCTATCTTCCTTTCAATCCTCACTATCACTCATATATTAAAAAGCCATCGTCACAACTTAACACTTTCTCTCCATTGGTGCCCAGGCCATATGGGTATTGCCAGCAATGAAACTGCTGATGCCCTCGCCAGTGGTTCCCACCCAATGTCTGACCAGGCTAAGTCATTTCTGCACTTTCAACTTCCCCCCCCCCTCCATTTCCCATCTAAAATCATGCTTAAAAACTCATGCAAAATCCTTGCTTCTTTCCACCCCAAGTGCTGCTACTCTCAAAAAATTAAGAGGAAAATTTGACCCAAATGGCATGCTTAAAACTTTGGTAGGCCTTCCCAGAGCGCATGCCACAGCTTTTTTGCAATGTCAATCAGGCCACTCTCCCCTTAACCACTACCTCTATCGCTTTAAAGCATCTCCCTCTCCCCTTTGCCCTCTCTGTTCCCTATCATCTAATGATACTCCTGAACACTTCCTTCTCCTCTTCCCCTCTCATAATGATCATCGCTGTAGCCTTTTAAAGGCAGCCCAAAAACATAAAATCCCATTTACCACCTCTAGCCTCATTTCAAGTAATTCATCAACTATGTTAAAAGCCATGAGAAGGAAAAAAATAATTGAGTTTTAATGAATAGGAGCCAAAATACGATGGTTGAATATTAACTAAATGGAGTGAATAGTAAAAGATACTGCATAGGGTGGTTGAATATGGCAATTCATTATGAAATGACCCAAGTAACATGCAATTATATACTTATTTTTTACCGACACGATGGTAGATGCCCTAAGTATGAAAAATTGATGGTTTGAGCTTGATAAAATTGCATGTGTAGATAAGACATGTAGAAGGATATGTTTATCATTCCAAACAACATTAACAATCATATCCAATTTTACAAGGTTTAAATTTGGTAGTTGCATTTCAACTGAGCAGCCAGGTGAAAAATCGTAAATATTACCTTTGGATTATAATGATATCAAAAATAAAAACAATTTAAAAGTGAAAAGATGTAGATATGTGCATATCTATACCGCACTCATAAAATAAAATTATATTCTTCCTTATTATTACTTTTCTTATTCATCTCACTTGTATCTTATCATTGACTGCCACATGATTAAAATTAAGGTTATGACATATTTTCTTTACTTGTAGTCATGGTCTATCGTAGGCCTGTATAACACAAAATGAAACTATTAAAATGATTTATTTTTTTGAAAATTATAAGTGTGTCTGGGAATCGATTTCTTCAAAATGAACTCCATGTAAGGTCATCCAGGTTGAAATCAGTTAATTCTCTGGCATGCTTTTTGATCAACAATTCCAGTAATACTGCATCATCGGAACGAAAATTAGGAAACCCCTTTCTTTTTAATTCAATTAAACGAGAGCTGTATGAATTTGGGACTGTTGGGTCACTTCTTTTCCACATTTCGTCAAGCATCGTGAAGAGCAAAGATCTGTCATAGTCAGCTTGGTAATAACTTTTGCCTCCGACTTGCAATAGTTGTATCAAACTTTCTTCCAACTTTTCTAGGTCTTTTGGTTCTTTCTGATCCGATAGTTCTCTTTTAAGATCCTTTGCGAATGCCCTAGCACGATTTCCTATTTTTTTGTTCTTGAGATGACGATCAATGACTAAAATGTTTAACTGGTAAGCTGGAGATTTAAATTGTATTTCCCAATTCAATTGAAATTCTCTAAAAGATAGCTAAACAACTTACCCACTTCGGTAGACTCACCCGAGTGGAGTGGGGAACCTGCTTAAATACACGTGCCGTCTTAATTCTTTATTGCACTCCAACAATAAAATATGAGGTGTAAAAGTTAGAAATCTGCCATTACAAAATGGCCTTTTTTTAACCAAACCAGCCATGAGTATTTTCTCATATATGACACATCTTGCACCAAAAACCCCTTTTTTCTGAAAATAAAAGTTGAGTTTGTAGTTGTATTCTTGCGGCAAGAAATACATTTTAATTTATGGCAGATTTCTAACTTTGACCCCCTCTATTAAGTGCTTTTTTTATAAATACTTACCAGCAAAGTATCTCCATGTCAGCTTCTTCAAAGTGGCAAATGTTAAATTCCTCATATTGATAGATCCTTTATCAAGTAGATTCATTAATTCTTTGATCATATCTGCAATCCATGGAGCTTGTTTAACCTTGACCTGAGGTGACATTATTGACCATGCAGTGATTTCAAGCATTCTACGAAAAGTTTCCTCCTCAGAATCGATGTACTTGGGTTCAAATGACTTCAAATGGTTTATCCACAAGAACAAATCTTCCTTCTTGCACTCATTGCTTTTAAAAGCATCAATGAACCGTTTTGATGGTTTATCAAGTCCAGTTTGTATCTGGTAGTGATGTTGAGTGATTATGTTGAGATCCACTGTTGAATTCAACTTGTATTTAGTTGTGATGAAATTCTCATTAATGCGCTTTGCGACTCACATTTTTTGAATTCCTGAACAAGATCATGAACTGCAGGTTTTATTTAATAAGCCCGTGAAATGAAGTTAAGTCATGTGTGTCAATTAGCTTCACGTCCTGGAAAAGCGAAAATTAAAATAAAATAAAATACCAGGAAGGTAATCTTTTGTGAATCGTTCTCTAATTTCTTTGTTCATTAGTTTTTTAAAACTTTGTCTATCTGACCACAGAAAAGCTAATGTGTCTGGCCTATATCTAAAATGTACGCCTAGGTCTTGCTGCTGCGGTTGCAAGTGTCCTGCCCGAAAATGATTTTCGCGGTCCCTTTCTGTAACCAAATTGGCCAAAATCTGCTGCATAAGATTAAATTTTTCCTCTGCAGTTTTGACAATATTTTCATCAGCTCCAGGATTACTCGATGAAGCTGGCCAATATCCGAGTTGTCGATATGCGGGCTCCAATCTGAGTCCTATCACCTCGGTAAATATTCTTCTCAAATATTTATATGCTGGTAAATAAAACTAACCTCTGTGCTGACTTGAGCTGACACCCCTTTCTTCATTCCGGCCTGAGTGGCCTCCTCGAATGTGAGCAAGTTCTGATTTATAGAAAATCATAGAATTAGTGAATATCATCATTACGTTTTCTCTCCTTATATGAACAAAACAAACCACTATACCCGCTGTGGCCACCTATGTTTGCGTCATTCCAATCTGAAAGGGCAAGATGTTTACGTGTACGATCTATTAAATCGAAAGACCAGTTGTAAAATTAGTGAAGATCAACATTATCACCTTTCTGATCGGAAAGACAGACCTACAGTTCCCTTATGCTTAAAACCTTTTTTACCACCCAAGCCCGGAAATTTATTAAACCATTCGCTATAACCCTGCGAATCGGCACACAGAACGCACAACATCACGAAGCTCATGGTGAAAATCATTAGCTAACTTTAAAAAAATAAGATAAAATCTTTACTCTTTATCGACTACTTAGATTTTTACAATGACTGTGCTGAAAATTAAAAGCTTATTTATTCAAATTTATAGCTGGAAAGGATGAAGATTTGTTGCTGTAGGTGATTTTTTTCAACGGTTTTAAAAATTCTTCTGTAATTTTTTCAAGTATCTTTAATACCCATTCGATAAAAAAATAAGTACCGATTGAGACTTTGGTCAAGGTTTCAAGTCCAAGTCAATTAGTTCCGCCCATCTAACACCAGGGGTAGATTTGAAACCGAATCAGGGAAAAATGAACCAAGCTTATCCTGGGTAAAATTTTTAAGAATATATGATTTACGCAAAGCCTAGAAGTGTGCTACAGACTAAGTGGATCATGTGTCATTCAGTTGCTTTATTACATTTTTTCTTTAAAAAAATAGGCTATAATTGCCCTATGAATCACAGTTCAATACACTGTACAGATTAAAATAATACTGGCTTGAAACATTTACAAAATTTTAGTTACCACTAGTGGAATAATTTTTGACTCCTTAGTACTAGACTTGATAGCCAGTAACGTTTAGATTCAGCGAAGCTGGCCACTCGGCACTTCCTAATCTTTAAAGTATACCTTCCCCACCAACACTATCTCTGTGATCTCCTTACCTTTCTTACTGGGAAATGAATTTATCTAGATAGTTACGTGAGTTAATTACTATTCTTTTTTTCATGCCGAAATAGTACACTATTCATAAAAAAATGAACTATTCATTTATTAGTATGATAAATATAAGAGAAAAGAAAAACATAAAATTACACAAACATGAGAAAAAATAAAAATGGTGACAAAACAGGGAACAGGGGGGCTTCTGTTTAAAAAAAAATAAATGACGGGTGGCTTCAGCGTATTGAAATAAACTTTAAAAAAAATCTAGTATTAGTTTTAGCTATAAAAAAATAGAGGGAAAGATTGGTCTGAGTTACCTGAGAGATTTCTGCAACACTGCCGGTTGACCTGAAATGGTCAGCAAGCGGTGAGAATGATCAAAAAGTGTTCTTGGACCTAGTGTTAATTTTTTTTTAACAACTCCGCTTGTGCGAAGCCTGGTAGGTTATTCAGCATAAATATTAAGTAATAAAATGTAACGAAGAGACTGTGGAATAAAGACCAGTGGATAAAGAGAGAAAACAACGTGAATATTACCTGAGAGTTTAATGTCATCTTTTTCCCAACTGTACGATGATTAGTTGATTCATGAATTCCACGAAGTTGTTTGGCTGATCCTTGAGGGGGGGCTTTCCACGCAAATTTGAATGTATTTTTGTAAGCTTGCTTTAGGCTAAATGGTCTAGCGATAACTGCTGTCCTGGATGACTGCTCCAAGAGAAGAACGGTTTTTGGCCCCAACACTATAATTTTCCTCTTTTATTTACCTGCCACATACTGTCTGTGGCTCTGATGGGCTTAAGTTTCATGCCCTTGCCACTATGATGAAATAGATGATGTTTGAAAATGATGAACACCCTGTTTGCGTTTTTTTGACTTAGCCAGCTAGTTGCATCTGATACATAGAGATGTGAGTAAAGCTCATGGACCCCATCAAGGTCAAGAGGATGGTCTTCATCAAAGGCTAACTGTACGTTGGTAGTTTGGTGACTTTGTGCTTCGTCAGGTAAGCCCATCTAAGAATGAGACTACATGAAAGCTAGAAGAGATCCCCCCATCCCACTAAACTGCGCTGGCAAACTTTACCAATTGTGAGCACCTTTAATTGATCGTGTCCATCCTTGAACAAACGTTAGCTGTTGTGCCTAAACTCTTGCCTGTGCACACACAATACTTAATAAATTATCTCTCATGAGTGATTTATTTTTCTGTTTTTAAATTTAATGGCCAAGAATTCAATTTCGGACAAAAAAAATCAAGATTTCACTCACAAAAAAATGATTTTCCTATTTAAAAGAAAGCATCCCTAATCTATCCCCGACCCTTTTGAATAGGAAAATCATTTTTGGTAAGGGCAACTTTTATTTTTTTCGTCAAAAATTACGCATGCTTTTGTGATTTGGCTGTAACTTCGCTTAGCACCTCTTGAATTCAGAGCAGTGAAACTTAAATTATTACTCTTTCTGCCACCCCACCCCCCTTCCCAAAAATAATAATAATTTATTAATTAAATTAAATTAAATTAAAAGCAGTTGATTTGTATTCGAGGCCGTTAGTTAGGAATTTAGAGCTGTATATGTTTCAAATCACTATTTTTCTTTTGCATCGAAACCGTTGATAAAGTGTTGAAGTATTTATGAGCTGCCTTCTAATTTAAAATGGAATGTGCCAAGAATATAGGATCAAGGATATTTGGTAGTATGTCCTGGAGTTTTTGTATTTAATCTATGTTCTTCTACTTAATAGTTTTTTAATTTAGAATCGTTAAAATCTATTCCCTCTTAATACCACGAAAATCAAATTAAATTAATACATTTGACTCATGATCTTAGACAGTTGAAATCTCAGTAAGATGTCCTGACGGCCGGGGTAGTTTTTCTTTTTCTTTTTTTACTACATGTTTCATGATATAGCAGATGGGTTTGAAGATATGATTTTAAAAATCTAACATAAAAAAAAGAATATAATAAGGTGTAAAGACTAAATTTTTATGTCGAGTTTTGAAATTACTCAAGCTGCCTCATAATACAGATAAATCAAGAGACACATTAGGTGGTATAAAAGTTGGAAACTTGTAGTTATTTAAAAGGTATTTCACGACACAAAAAGAAAGCCACAAACTTGCCATTAATTCTCAGTAAAAAGGTGTTTTGGGGGCACAATATGGAATATTTTATAAAAAAATCATGGTTGACTTGGTGTAAAGAAGAGGTATTTTCAAATTGAAGATTTCTAACTTTGATAACCCCTATTGTATTTAGGATGTTACAAAACGAAATTTTTCCAATCCAACTAAAAAGGGCGAAAAATTGGAAAAGACCAGCGATCTGTCAATATAGCTGTCATTTTAATCATATTATCTTTGGAATGTGTTGAGAATGGGGTCCCCAGCTCATTGTTGGGCTAATGGTTCTAATGCAAAAATCTTTTCTTTTCTGATTCTTGAAATCGTGAGACGATAAGAAAATAATTATAAACATTTACAATATTTTGAAGATATAAAATATTTAATCAAGATTTACATTTGACACAGTGAAATTATTATGGAATTAATTAATGTAACTTACGGTTGCAGTAGTAGTTTAATATGTTTTATTAGCCATTAGCTAACGGTCAGTTTAAATATTACAGTTTCTCAATTCTACAATCATCAGGAAAAAAATGTTGACACCTGCACTACCCACTAAGTAAGATAATGTTGAGATTAGTAGTTTCCATATGCTATGCTTCAAAGGTCCTCCAATCTAACATCCTTTTTACCATGATGATGTGCCAAATTGATGTCTAATCTTATTTTGTTGACCAATTTATTTACCAATATTATATCTCTGGTACATCATCATCTGAACATTTCGTAGCTGTCAACTCAGAATTATCATCCTAATTCTTAGATAACCTTACTGTTAATTATAGTAGTTTACCACAAGTAGTACCTGTTCCGTTTTACTATTTAGATATACTTTTTATTTTGCTTTTAATTATCAATTTCGTCATTTGTTGGTCCCGAGTGGCCTTTACTTAAGTCGGTTATGTTCCCTCTATAATGATCTCGCTGCCTCTGTCAATTACCCTAGGCTTAAAATCTTTACAGACATCCCTGATGGAGATATCCAGCGCGAGTCGAGGATATTGTAGGGGGGGGACATAAGGATAAAAAAATATGTGTAAGAAAAATATGTGTAAGGATAATATGTGCAAAAAAAATGTGAGAAAAATGAGTGTAAGAAAAATATCTGGCAACCATGGGAAATTTTGTTTTTTAATTTTTTTCTTTCAAAAAAAATGATTTTTTATTTTTTCCTTTTTTTATAAAAATTTTTTTTGGAAAAAAAATTCTCATGGGAACAAATGATTTTTCTTAAACTTCCTTTCTTGGTGAGAGAATTTGGATTCCTTATATAATAAAATAAGAGCTAGATCAATAAAATGATCTGCCCCAGTATGTGGTCTATGTGCCGCCTTTACCTATTAATCAAAACAAAATAAGCAAATAAAACAAATATAAATATTATTAATATTATTTTTGTTGAGCAAGAGAGAAAGACAAGGGACAAATGGGACATATGGAACCCCAATACATACATTAGTTCCTCACTCAACAGTATTGGTATGAATGAATAGCACATAGATAGAAACGCCACAAAAAGGAAATGTGCACGTCCACGTCTAGACACTTTTCAGAAGAAAAAGGAATTAACTATTAAATAAAGAAAGAAAATACAGCTACTGATAATTGGTATTTTCACACCCCTGCTTGTTAACAATCATACCAACTAAACCAGTTTTTTAACAAAATTTAGATTTTTTCCTTACTAAGAGCTTTGGTGAAAACATCTGCAATCATGTCAGATGATGGAGTGTTTTCATGCAGAGATCAAGTACAAAGGCATGAAATAGCTTCAATAGTCAGTTTTCTAGAAGATTTTAATGGTCTTATATGAATACTGTAGTACAAATTCAATAAGTATTAAAATATAACTCAATATAAGGGTCTCAGTAATTTTAATCTCAATAATTATGAATGGGTTACAATCTTATAGTTGGTAGAAAAATAGATGTAATAATTTAGATACTATTCAATAACTCTGTAAGTGCTATTGATATTTATTGTAATTGTATTGGTTATATATTTGATTGTAATGATAAAGAATGTAGAAAACAAGACCAAAAACCCCCTCTTTTATACCCAATAACTTACCCAATGAACCCCTTGATTTACCAGCTCTATAAACGGTTAATTACTCCTCATTCCAAATAATAGACATTTCCAAAAACATAAATAGTGACCAGTAACATAATTAGAATGATATCACCCACCAGAATCCTGTAGTAATAGGGATAATCCATCAAAAATAAAGAATAAGCAAAAAAGAGTGTGTATGTGTGTAATACCTTAAAATAAAAGACTAAAAAGTGAAATAATAAGACTAAATATTACACATTATTAAGTAGTATCAACAGTAGAAATTATGGGGCTAATTATGATAATAAACTACATGAAATCCCCATTTAAAAATAACCAATATTGATTGAGAAATCACTTAAAAACCCAAAAAAGGGTGTGAGATGTGGGGTACCTACATGCATTCCTTGTAAGTTGCTTGCCCAGGTAAATCATTGACTAAATTAAGCAAATTTAAGCGTGGTAGTAAATTAAGGGCACCAAACTTGAGGTTATTAATGAAATTAGTGCATATAATAAGGTCAATGCACCTATAATTAAATTAGGACACTAAATAAGTGCCTGTTGCCTACTTTAGCATGTTTCCCCACAGTAAGAATAGAATGTGGGGTAATTATAGTGTGAAAAAGCTAACTTTTCTAAAATTGAAGCTATTCGTATGGGAAAAATGCAGGAAGTATGTGGCCAGTACACAGAAGCCATTTCTGGCATAAAAAACACCAAATTTGAAAAGTGTTATTTTTATGCATTTGAGTAGCCAAATAGATATCACTAATTAAGAAAAATTGATCTGTCAAAGCACATTTTAAATATTATTAAATTTATAGCGCATATAGTCAACTTTTAAGTGATTTAAAGTGCATTTCTTGTTTTTCACATAAAACAATGAAAACAACAGCTTTAAGTCTACTTAAAAATTATGTAGCCTTATATTTAAAGCTCTTAAGATTACCCTAAAATATCCCAACTTAATATTAAGTACATAATATTTATAAAAGGTGGATATATGTGTGTATACAAGGTGTTATAATGGCATATATTGTATTTTATCATAATTTTTACTTATGTATACAACATGTGTACTTTTATTTATTGTTCCCATTTATTGTCCATGTGTTTAACATACTTTATTAGTACTTTTTACTCAGTCCTGGGGATATCCAGGCTGACACTCATCCACCCAAAAAAATAATAAAAAAATGATAATTTATACATTTTTTAAATTTTATTTTTCAGGTATTCAGAAGATTCTGTAGCATTAAAGATTAATTCTTTAAAGAAATAAAACATAATAAAATATTATGAGTACTGGTTTTTTAACCCCTCAGTTGGTTAAACAGAAATTTATTTCTGTCTAAATTTCTTGAGAAGGGAGGATAAATTTGAAGTTTCTTTTTCAGGTATCCATTTATCAAATTCATTTGATTTTCCCTTAAATCTTAATAAATACTCAGCTCCTTTTTCTTTAGTAAGGTTTCTTTTCTTGAGATTTTTTCAATCTCTGATTTTTCCACAATTTTTTCAGGCTGCTTTGTAGGCCTTCCTCTTCCTTCTGGAAATAAGTCAGGATCATTTGCATGGTAAGGTTTTAATAATGAGATAGGGAAATCCAGATGTTTCCTATCATATGAGGCATATAATATGACATCCACAGCATTATTACCAACCATTTTGTTTACTAAAAAAGGTCCTACAAAGGGGTCCTTTAATTTAACATTACCTTGTAAGTTAAAATGTAGTGTTGAAATTAGGACTTCATCTCCTTTTTTGAATTCATATTCTTTATGAGATTTACCCCACCTTTTCTTTTCATACTCAAATGCTTTTTGGATGCATTCCTCTGCATGCTTTCTACACAATTGTTGCATATGAATAAAGTATTTAGTACCAGGGTGTATATATAACCTTGGTAATCTGTTTAAATGATTTAAAATCTGGTTGTAACCATTGTTTCTATCCAGACAGGAAATATCTTTTTCTCCTTTTAAGGTAGCAGGGATATAAGCTATTCTTGGTAGAGGGTAAATATCATCTACAGTGAATGTATTCAGAGCTCTGTAATCACCACATAATCTTGCCTTATCTTTTTCATAAGAGATCAAAACTGGTGAAATAACACAATACTTAGGTGTTGTGTCCACTTTTTCAACAATACCCATTTCTAAAAGTATTTAAATGTTGTCTTTAATGTCTTTCCTTTTTGCAGGAGAAGCTGGGTAAGATTTCTTCTTCATGCTCCCAGGAATATTATCCAAATCACAACCTAAAGAGAATTTCATCTCATGGTCTTTGACCAATCCTAGTTCATTTGAACCATGAGCAAATGCCATAGGATAAGATTTTATCAATCTCAAAATATTGTTTTCTTCAATTTTTGAGAGTTGAGGACTGAAAGAGGCTTTTTGGATTTCATTTTCCAATTCTACCATTTCAGAGGTGGTTCTTCCACCTTGCTGTTGCTCTTCTTTAGGAGAAATGGAATAAACTGAATTTTCATAGCAAATCTTGAATTTTCTTTTCCCATTCATTCCCATTGTGAAGCAACTATTTGCAGGATCTAGTTTAATGCCAAATTTGGTCAATAAGTCATTGCCAATAATTAACCAATCACTACAATTATTATTATCCATTACCACAAATTCACAAACTGCTCTTACATATCCATTATTATATTTAAAGAATCTAGCAGTTTTGATTTTCCAATTGGATTTAATACTGAACCAAAACCCCTCTATTTCTTTGTCTTTACAGATTCAAGCTTTTCTTTATACTTAACATCAAGTTTCATTAATGTGTTAAGAGAAACTACACCACCTGCAGCCCCAGTTTCAAGAATGGCATTCATTTCTTTTCCACATAAAATAACAGGAGCTCTAATAGGTTTTATTTTTTAAGTATCATGAGATAAATCTTTACTAATTTCAGCTTCTTCAATGGAAGTTAAAGATGTATCTGTATGAGGTATTGCATCATTCAGGAACATAATATCCTTTTCTAATACATATATCTCATTTTCATCATCCCTGTAAGAAATTTTACTTTTACAATCCTCACTGGATCTCTCATTTTCATCATCATGATTACTTGGTTCAGAATCTTGTGAGTTTTCAATAACATTTATTCTTTTCTTACAAGTATGACCTTTATCCCAAGGTTCATTAAATTTGTAACAAGTTTTATTTTCTTGTCTTTTAGTGACAAGGGGAGATGAAGGTTTTTTCTTCTCCACTGGTACCTTATTTTTACTTGGGTTTACTACCTCAACACTTTGCTTGTAATTATTATAGCTGGTTTCATATTTGTGGTTCAATAATATTTCATTGCATATATTAATAAACCCAGAAGTATCTCTGATGGTTTCAGTTCTAGCTACAATAATGTCTCTGATTTATATAGGCAATTTATATATTATTTTTTCTTTCCACTCATCATAATCCATTTTTGGGTCCATGGCTTTCATGATTTTTATTAAATTCATTAAAAATACCATGGGTTTATCTCCAGCATTTGGATTATATCTGGTTTTCTCATACAATCTTTGTTGAGTGATTATAAATTTTGGGCCACCAAATTTCCTTTCAATTAGTGCCTTCCATTCATTCCAGGAGTATTGATTCCCTCAATCAATACAGATTCAAACCATAATAAGGCCACATCTGTAAATAAAGATATCAATCTTGATGTAATTTCCTCATCTGGCAATTTGTATGAAAAATTTTAGTTATCAATTTTCTGAATGAATTGTTTCCAATCAGACTTTGAATCCCCATCAAAAGAAGGGAATGATTTAAATTACGCCAGTTCTTTTGGTTAGTTCTTGCTTCCCTAACCTGAGGAATATAAAGTAATTCACTTACCTTAGAAAGATGATCATTTATTTCATCCTTTACTGATTTTATATTCTCAGAGCCCATGACACTATTTTTGTCAGCATAGATATCTCTAAGACTGAGTATTTCTTATACTTAAAATAAGATAACCTTAAGTAAATTAAGCTTATATCTTAAAAATAAGGTTAAAACAATTATATATATGATTATAATACATATATATATAATTATTACACTATTATATAACTTATAATAGTTTAAATAGCTTATCCATAGCCTAATAATACTTATTAAGGTGTTAAGGGAGTCATAATATACTTATCATAAGTGATATTAAGTAATTGTTGACATACATAAGCTTAAATGTATACATAAAGCTCATATTCAGTGAAATATGCAGTATATTATGTATATTTAGGTCTATAAGTGGGTTTTAGCCTCTTAATAGCTTATAACCTTTGTTTTTCTGCTTATTTTAGGTCTTATGGACGTAATCAGTGGATTCACAATTCCTACAGAAGCATATACACCTATTTCAGGTGCTTACACTCAGTTTGGACAACTTAATCTGCTTCCTTGGATGGATATTCACGGATTTATGGGTTGGGAGGTCATTGCTGGGTTAATATGGATGCTTGGGGATGTTATTGGGGGATTTTACTTTTCATTTGGTTCCTTTATATGCTTTGGGTTTCATTTTATTCCTTTTGTATTAGTTATTTTACCTGTTTCTTTATGATATCTGCTTTTATCTGGATTTTCTAATTATGGTTTGGGTCTGTGTTAGCATTAGTTGTGATGGAGGGTCCTTACTAGAGGTCTGGGTGTTGAATCTGCTTGAAGTGGACACCATGGGGAGGTGATGGGCCCTCACAGTTCTGTAATTTCTAGGGATAGCAGTGACATCATCTGGATTGTAGGTCTGTGCACTCCAGGGGATTTTGGTATAAGTAAGGAGGGATTTGACGGGTTATTCATTATCAATTACTTACTACAATTCAATAAAACACTTAAATACAATTATTAGAATTTAGAAATATATTATAAAACCTTTATAAGTTGATATTATCATTATATAAGCTATAACTATATTCTATTCATCTATTTTCCACCACTAAGCACGCATTTAAATCCAAGTATTGTGTGTTATTTTGAGTATAACTATTTTACTAGTCTTTCCCTAAGGTTTAATAACTAAATAATTTATCAATAAGTAGTAGGACTATTAATAAACTTAATAAACACTATTAAATCATACTTATATACTAGACATACTGACAATTTTCATGTTCAATCATTGATTTTTCATCTGAGTGTCTCATAAAAACTGGTGCTCTATCCACATAGGAGGTATTATCTTTTACTTTCTCAGTATTTTTTAAAATTTTAGATATTTCAATTTCTACTCTTTGTAACCTATCCTTTATTACAGGTACATGTGTTAAGGTATCATTCACATTTGAAAAAGACAATTTTACATGTCCCTCTATGGTAGCCATAATATTCTGAGAATGTTCTAATTTATTTTGTAAATTATTAATCTCAGAGTTTAATCTTTTATTTTCATTGATTAAATTCATTATTTGAATTTCCAATAATTTATAACCTATTGGCTGTGGTACTCAATGATTGTGTGAGGTTTAAAAATACACTTTCTGTATTATTGTTTGACTCTCCAGAGAATTCTTCTAATTTTTCAATTCTTAATAATAATTTTCTAATGATTTTTGATTCCATTGGATTTTCTTTTTAAAAAATATTTAATTTTTTCCATGTCCAATTCAGAAGACTCACCATCAGTGTCAAGATCTGCTTCATTTGGTTCCATTTTAATGTGACTAGTATTATCCTGGTGATCAATAAAACTATGTATATTGTCATCATGTAATGGCAAGTTTAACATGCTATTTTCAAATGAATAATTTTTTAAATCTTTATAAATTATATCCATTAACTCTCTATCAATCTCATTACCTATAAGTAATTCATTGTTAGTATTATATAATTGATCCTGAGAAGATGGATGACTTACCAAGGTCTTATTCCATTTACCCTGCCTCTCCTTGGCTTTCCCCTGTAAGGCTGACTTTTGGAGCCCTGTTGTTGACGGTTGTTGTAGTTTTGAGCATACTGGTCCCACATATATTTGCTTACAGTAATCTTTTGGTCCTCATCTTGGGCTGGAGGTGTGGCTGTGGAATATTTGGGTGCAACTGTTTTTAATTGAGCTTTTATTTCCACTAGAGCTTGGTTAACTTCTATGAACCCCTGAGAAGCTCTTTTCTCCAGATTGTTTATCTGGTCTACTATGATTTTGACTCTTATTGTTAGAGTGTTTAGAAGAGTGGATAGGGAGTGAATTTGTTCTTGTAAAGTATTTTTTGTTTTCTTTATTGATACTTGTTTTAAAAGTCTTTCCCTTTCCTCCAGAGACATCTGTGGAGTGTTGCTGTTGGTGGGAGAATCCTTGACCTCCATTTGAATGTCCTGTAAAAGGTCTTTGAGCTCTAGGTCTTAAGCTATAAGGTTTTGCCTTATGACTCACAATATCATTGTTGTTGTCACACATTTTTATGTGGAATTTAAATCAAAAAATTGAAATTTGAGATATTAAAACTTCAAAATGAGTTTTATCAGTAGTAATCAATACCACTGAAGACAATTTTATTGCTCACTTGTAGGTACTAACTGAATCTATAAGTGCCAAAAGTCAAATATGCTTTTATGTGGTCACTTGATTTAACTGGTCTACAATATGTAGCCATGTTTTTATATTTAAAAAAGGAAATCTGTAAGTAAGATTCTTTCTAAATATCAAAAGAATTTTACAAACCAATTAAAAGGGATTAAGAGTCCTTTTAAAAGAAAACAAGTAATCAGTTTTTATTAACTGTTTTATTATCTGCAAAGATCACAAAATTAATTGGTCTATTGACAGACTCCCACTAATAACAATTTGTATGTTAAATTAGTGGTAAAATTTTTGATTCAATATCACAATTTTATTATATAACAGGGCTTCTTTTTCTGAAATCACTATATAAGTGACCCCAACCTGTTGTAATTATCCAAATATTTCTATAGGGATTTTATTTACTTGTAGCCTCTTTTTGAATTTTTACTTACTGGAAGATAACCAACAGAATTCTTGAGGAAAGGTCCCCAATTGTCAGGCTGAGGTCAAGTACAGAGATGTGAACTAGCTTGATTGGTCAGTTTTCTAGAAGATTTTAATGGTCCTATATGAATACTGTAGTACAAATCCAATAAGTATTAAAATATAACTCAATATAAGGGTTTCAGTAATTTTAATCTCATTAAATATAAATGGGTTACAATCTTATAGTTGGTAGAAAAATAGATGTAATAATTCAGATACTATTCAAAGATTTTATAAGTGCTATTGATATGTTTTGTAATTGTATTGGTTATATATTTGAATTGTAATGATAAAGAATGTAGAAATCAAGATTAAAAACCCCCTCCTTTTATACACAATAACTTTCCCAATGAACCCCTTCATTTACCAGCTATATACATGATTAATGATGCCTCATTCCAACTAATAGACATGTCCAACACCATAAAGAGTGACCAGTAACATAATTAGAATGATATCACCTTCCAAAAACCTGCAGTAATAGGGATAATCTATCAAAAATAAAGAATAAGCAAAAAAGAGAATATATGTGTGTAATACATTTGAAATAAAAGACTAAAAGGGAAAATTAAGACTAATTATTAATACATATTAAGGGGGATTAACAGTAGAAATGATGGGACTAATCATGAAATTATACTATGTGAAATCCCTATTCAAAAATAACCAAAATTGACTGAGAAACCACTCAAAAACCCAAAAAAGGGCATGAGATGTGGGGTAACTACATGCAGCCCTTGGCAGGCACTTGCATGGATAAATCCTTGACTAATTTAGGCAAATTTAAGCATGGTAGTGAATCAAAGCACCAAGCTTGAGGTTATTAATTGAATTAGTGCATATAATAAGGATCAATGCATTTGTAATTAAACTAGGACACTAAATAAGTGCATGTTGCCTATTTTAGCATGTTTTTCCACAGTTGGCGTAGAATGTGGGGAAATTATAGTGTGAAAAAGCTAACTTTGCTAAAAATGCAGGCAGTATGTGGCCAGTACACAGAAGCTATTTCTGGCATAAAAAACACCAAATTTGAAAAGTGTTATTTTTATGGATTTGACTAGCCAAATCAATAGTCCTAATTAAGTTAAATTGATCTGTCAAATCACATTCTTAATATTATTAAATTTATAGCGCATATAGTCAACTTTAAGTGATTTAAAGCACATTTCTTGTTTTTCACATAAAACAATGAAAACAACAGCTTTAAGTCTACTTAAAAATTATGTAGCCTTATATTTAAGGTTCTTAAGATTACCCTAACATATTCTACTTAATATTAAGTACATAAGACTTTTAAAAGGTGGATATATGCATGTATATAAGGTGTTATAATGGCATATTTTGTATTTTATCATAAATTTACTTATGTATACTACTTGTGTACTCTAATTTATTGCTCCCATGTATAGTCCATGTGTTTAAGATAACTTATAAGTACTTTTTACTCAGTCCTGGAGATATCCAGGCTGACAAATGAGATGATCATCTTTTTTTAATTGAATGGTCTTTGATTTCTCAGCTGAGCAGGGGAAAGAGGGAGTAGTGCGATTTGAAGAACAACTGGGGGAAGGCTGCCTTTGAGAAGATCTATGATGATAGGGCATGTTAAGATAAATGAAGATGAAAAGGAGCAAAAACAAGTAGATTAGATAGTGAGGTGTTCTGAATGGAGAGAATAGACAGGATGAGATGAGAATGGGGGTGTGCTGCACAGTAGAAGGCATATCCAGAGAGTAGTCAAAGATGTGGTTATGAATGAAAGTAGGGCAAGATGTGGCTATGACAGAAAGTTGTCCAATATGTGGTTATGAAAAATCAAGTAGAAAAATGTCAGATAAGAAGTCAACTTTGACATGTAAAATGTCTAATAACCCAATTATTAGCAAAAATAATTGTGGAAGATAATTGGGGTATAAGAATTTTTATCCACAATTAATTTAATTGCAGATTGGTCAACTTTGATACCCTCTATTACAATCACTAGCTATAACTGGCTCATTTATTTGATTAGGTTGCACATTACTGATTTATTCATTGGTTTTATACCAAAGGTCCTTTTTCATTGATGTATTTACTTCTTATATACTTATTGAAATTTACTCAAGCAAGTCCATCCTATTTACAGGTATAACTGGCTCATTTAATTGAATAAGTCGCGCATTACTGATTTACTCATTGGCCTTATACCAAAGACCAAAGACTTCTCCTTCACAAAACACTACATAACAATATTTGTTGGCACTATTGTATTTTTCACACCATCTTCTACAAAATTTATAGCCACATAAACTTGAGTATGTCGGAAGATACTATTTTTGTGACATATGTGAAATTGCCAATAAGTTGCTCTTTGCTGAATCAGTGTCAGAAATGATGGTCAAGAATTCAATCTACCTTTCCAGTAGTAAATGTTGGTGCATACGGTGGCGATTTCAGTCGACTCATTAACCAATGTCCTGGCATTTATTCATTTTGCTACTGAAAATTTAATGCAACAGTGGTAGATACTTTTAGTTTGAACAATTTTGAAGATAATGATAAGAGACCTATGTATAAAACAGATAGACGTGAAAGAATGGATTTGCGCTATGGATTTTGCTGGCATTTTGTAGAATTGGAAGTGATTCTTTGGAAGTTTTGTAAAAGGTTTTTATTACGCTAAGGCGACCGAGCCTCGTATATAAACAAATATATGACCATGAAACGCGCACAACCAACACAATGTAAAAGGTTTAAGGTCCAGAAGTGAGCAAGGCTAAAACATTATCAGTGCAGCATTAAAATACAAGGACAACATAGCTTCATCAAGTTGAGAGACCAGAGTTTTACTAATGAGTGTTACCCTACGCAGCTTGCAAGCTACCTCCATGTTAAACCAAGACCACCCTAACAATAATTCTCTAAGTGAAGGAGAGACCGAGAGAGGAACTGGGGTTTCAACGAATTGAGGAAGAGCTCCAGACAGACAAGCTACAAGGGAATGACAAGGATATCTACATGTAGAAGAAACCAAGCTTGTTCTAACGCGGAATTGACTCGAATCACGACCATTCAACACCCTGGTAGGGGTGGTTATGAGAAGTCTGGGCAGAAAAAATCCCTCAAGATGAGTTCTTTTGAAAAAAAACCGATCTGAAGAATATTCTGGACAGATAACCCCCATAGATCGAGCGCCTTAAGGACCGCGTGTGCTATAAATTTAAAGAATCCAGTACAATTAGAACTATGGGCTACATGTCAATGTGAAAATGAGGTATCACAGGGTCCAAGGTTTCAAATATGAAGAATGGATTGCACAACGCTAAGTGGAGAAAGATATGTATTCAGGGAACGTGAAGGGAAGTTAAATTTTGAAGGTGAGAGAGGTTCAGATGTGGTTAGGTGCCTTAAGGGTGTGAACAAGACGCTAGGTGGCTTAAAGCACGTGCAAAGAAATGACGCTTAGCAGATCTTGACAACCAAGGATGAGACGCGCATCCTGAAAAAATATTCGCGTTCCCCCAATGACATTATCCCCTTCCTTGCTTCAATTCAAAAATTTAAGTCTTGTGCAATAAGACCATTCTCAATCATTATAACAAATGAACACAATAAGGATTGGTGAAGTTGAAAATCTCCCATCACAAAATCCTCTTTTTTTCATCAAATCAGCCATAATTATTTTGAGAGGCTTTAAAGGGACCACCTTTTTTGCTGCTTCGGAGACCATCTTTCTATTTTTAGTCTCATTTGAACATTTCACCTTAAACAGCTACCAAAACAGTAACTCCAACTTCAAGAATGAGGAAAAGTAATGGTAATCTAATACTAGCCTTTAGAGAATTAAATAGTGATAGGAATTTAACACTAACCTTTGCAGTAGGAAAAAGCAAAGGCAATCTAACACATTATCATCAGTGGTGGTGAGTCACAAGTGAGAGATACTGCTAACTTAATAGGGGTAAAACACCAAAAATAGAAAAGTGGTCTCCGTTGCAGCTCAAAAAGGTGGTCCCTTTTGTAATGCCCTGTGCACCCAAATCCCAAAGCCCAAATGGTAAGCTCGCTCTCTTCACTCGGTGTCAGAATGAAGAGAGGAAACTCGCGTGCACAGTCTACATACATAGAAGGCCGCAGTTGCGGTTTTCATTAATCTACACCTAACACCCCCCCTCGCAACAAGGCCTCTACATCCAACAGACTAATATAAAAATAGTAATAAATGAAAGAAAAATAAATGATTAAAATATAATAAATAGTGAAAAAGAAAAAAATTATGGAGGTCCAATTGAAAAATAAGACAAACAATTATGAATGTTCATACCACCTAAAGACTTCGTCACACAATCTGCCCTTTGATCTCTACTAGGCACCCAAGTAAGATTTACATCCTTGTTAAAAATTAGCTGGTTTACAAAATAAAAATCTCTTTCTGAGTGTCTGGTACAGCCAAGTCAGCAAAGCTTGGTGATTTTGCAATAATAATTTCTATTTTTTTCTCCTGGCTGCCACTTTTTTGTACTGTCAAATCATACCGGCTGGGGGCCAACCCAGCCGCAACTGTCTCACATCAGACAGCAACTGTCTGGCATTAGATGACTTTTTTTTTCTGACATGTGATTTTCCCAACCAAGATGCCCCAATTTCACCATTGATTGATTTCTTATCCCCCCATTTCATTCTTGTTCTTGTTCTCATTCTCATTTTTTTCATCATTTTTTTCTTTTCTTCCAGGTATCACATTTAACTCAATTCTTGCTCTGCCTCTTGACTGTCTTATTTGGCTATTACCCTTCTCACAAGTTTTTCCCCAACCAACACTGTTGACCGCGAGTTTCTTTTTCTTTTTTATCTTTTTTTCATTCTTTTTTTTCATTCTTTTTTTCATTCTTTTTTTCATTCTTTTTTTTTCATTCTTTTTTTTCATTCTTTTTTTTTCTAGGAATATGCCATATATAAAATATATTAGTAATTTAAAAATTTTGGTAGTAATGGATGCTTTGAAAGGTAAATCATTGAAAGAAATAAATGAGAAATATTTGACACAAATTCATCCAAATTCTTTGTGTCGGTGGATGAATTTGTACAAAAGAACAAAAGCTGTTATCACTGATCCTGATACTTTCCTTAAACGTGGCGCTCCATTCAAGCTAGATGAGGAATGTCGGTCAATCGTCTAGAAGAAGGTAAGGAAAGGGGGAGAAATGGAGGAGGACAAGGAGAAAAATAAAAGAAATATAATATAATAGATTATTTAGTTTATTTAAAGGAAATCAACGACGAGTAACTTGAGAGGTGACACAAAATTGGGTTTTATTAATAATAATATTATTTCAAGTAAGGGCTATGCGCAGCAGACACTGTGATTACTATCAGACTTAAAGCAACCTTTAAATTGTTATATAGAATTTTAATTAGAATTTTATTACTAATAAAAAGAATATAAACGTAATGTAAAAGTATATTAAATTTGTTGAGTGTATAGTAAGTGATGAAGCTACAGGGGATTATCCAAGGCCTTTTTATAGGCAATGGGTCCTCTGAAGCGCTACTATATTTGTAAATACAAGAATTATAATAGAATGAAACAAGAATATAAAAGAATAAGTGAAACATAACAATGTAGAGAAAAATATGAAACAAATAATTAAAAACCCCAATTAAGAATCCAATTTTCCCACAATTAATTCCCAAATCAGTAAGTAAAAATAGTGAATAACTAAACAAGCCTGGAACATAGGAACTATGAGAAAAATAATTCAAAACAGATGGTACAGTCTGATTTAAGGATTTTTAAGTGAAACAAAAAATATTTTGACGCAACAAAATATGTAATTAATTTCAATTTAGTATTAATTAGTTTTTTCCTGACACAATTAAGGGTCAAAAGAAGCGTCATTATTTATTGTTTAATACTATATAAAAAATGTTATTTAATATATAAATATAAATAATTAATTTAATTATATTATAAGTCAATTTTACACTCATAATTATAATATATGTTTTTAATTAATTAAATATAAATTTATAATTATTAAATACATAAAAATGCGCCATTATTTGTAGAATATAAAATATATTATGTTTAATTTAAATGTATAAAAAATTTATATAAACAATAAAATTAATATAAAACTTATATGTAATAAGATACTTATATAATTTTATTATGCAATAAAATATTAATTTATATACATTAAATACAATTCTTACGCCCTCTTTCAGGTCCTATAAGTTAGCATATCATTTACTGGGCTCCTAGAATAGCCTGGCTGACACTCCCTCACTCTAAAAAAAACAATAAAAAAAATGCTAAGATTTTTTCTTTTTGTATTTATTCAACAGAGTAGGCAGATTTGAAATCTCCTTGCCAGGTATCATTGCATCATGTTCAGATGATTTGTTCTTATATCTCAATAAATATTCAATACCTCTTTCAGAAGTGATAATTCTATCATTGAGAATTTTATCAATTTCTGCTGTTTCTGTGACTTCCTGAGGGTTTTTCTTAGGTCTTCCCCTTCTTTTGGGAAATAAGTCACTGTTGGAAGTATAAGGCTTAAGCAAATAAATGGGAAAAACAGGATGTTTCCTATCATATGAAGAATACAATACAACTTCCACTGCATTATCACCAACCATTCTTTTAACAACAAATGGGCCTACAAAAGGATCTTTTAATTTGTGGTTACCTTGTAAATTGAAATGGACAGTAGAGATCAACACTTCATCACCCTTGTTAAATGTGTATTCTTTATGGGATTTATCCCATCTTTTCTTTTCATATTCAAATGCTTTATCAATACAACTCTGAGCATGTTTTCTGCATAGCTGTTGCATTTGCATGAAAGATTTTACACCAGGGTGTAGTTCCAACTTAGGTAATTTACTATTGAGAATCTGAGCAGGAGTATGTGGGACATAACCTAACCAAAGCTCAAAAGACTTTTTCTCAGTGACAGAATGAACAGTGCTATTATATGCAAATTCAAGACCAGGCAATAGAGTGACCCAATCATGAGTAAATCTGTCATTGTCTTTATATTCTAAACCAAAGGCACAATACCTTCTAATCATATCTTCCAGAGTTTGAATCATTCTCTCAGCTAGACCATCAGTCTGAGGATGTTGAGCTGTAGACAATTTTAACTCACAGCCACAAATATCCATCAAAGAGGTCCAAAATTCAGAAGTAAATTTAGGATCCGTATCAGAGATAATGGCTTTTGGAAAACCAATAATATTAAACATGTAAGACCACCATAAGAAAGCCAAATTTTGGTGGATACATCTTTGTGGGTTGGAATAAATTTGCACATTTTTGTGAATCTATCCACTATTACCCAACAAGAGTTAAAGCTGTCTTTACCTGCAACAGGAAGACCAGTGACAAAATCCATATTAATGATTTTCCAGGGAGCATTAGGTGCTTCAATATGTTGTAATAACCCTGCTCTCTTACCTGTCAACCTTTTAGATTTTTGGCAGGAATCACAAGATTCAACATATAATTTTGTGTCTTCAGACATATTAGCCCACCATGCAGTGTTTTTGATTCTAATCAATGTTTTTTCAAGATCAAAATGACCAGCTAATATGTCATCATGAAAAAGTTTGAGGATAGTTTCTTTCATAGAAGGAGGAATAACAATTACATTAGTAAGCTTTCTTCTATAATATATATAACCATCTTCAATAGAAAACTTTCCTTTACTCAAAGCATTTTGATTCTTTTCAGGAAGAGTTTTTATTAATGCTTGAATTGAAGCATTCTTAGAATCATTTAAGATAGTAACCAATTTATTTAAATCAGAATCCTTTTCATATGAATCCAGTATTAATTGCAATAACTCTTCTTCCATATCCACTACAAATATACCATGGATATGAAAAGTATCATCTTCAGGTACATAAGCAGGATTTGAGTCATTATTTGGCAGAGGCAATCTGGAGAGCATATAAACATTGGAGTGAACATTTTCAGCCCTATGGATAATTGACATCCGTCCTCTGTATTCTTGAACAGCAAGTTGCCACCTGAACATATGTCTGTTAGGTGTCTTCAGGTTTAAAAGGGACTTCACAGCACTACAGTCAGTTACCAATTCAAATTTTTGGTCATCTAGATAGTAATGAAGCTTCTCAAGAGCCCAAACAACTGCTAAGCACTCCAATTGAGTGGCACCATATTTCAATTCACTATTTCTTAAGGTTCTTGAAATATAACAAATTACAACCTCTGAGGATTTATCATTAATAATTTGTTTCTGGTGAAGGGCAGAACCCAGACCAATAAAGCTAGCATCTGTATACAGGAAAAATGGCTTGTTAAAATATGGAAGAGCCAATATAGGGGCTGTCATTAAGCAACTTTTTAATGTATCAAAAGCTTTTTGACAGTCATTATTCCAGAGAAAGGCAACATCTTTTCTGGTCAGTTTTGTAAGGGGCAAGGCTATGACCTGATAATTTTTAATATATTGTCTATAATAGCAACACATCCCCCAAAAACTTTGGATTTCTCTTACAGAAGTTGGTGCTTTCACATTTTGAATGGCAGAAACTTTGTTTTGGTCTACACAAATTTGTAAGCCTGACACAACATGGCCAAGGAATTTCAAAGATTGAAAACCAAATTTACACTTTTTTAAGGATAAGGTCATATCGATTTCATCCATTTTTTGGAAAACTCTATTTAAGTGAATCATATGTTCATCAAAAGTTTTAGAAAAAACAATGATGTCATCAATATAAACCATGAGCCATCCTTCAATTATTTCTTGATGGAAAGTGTTATCCATGACTTTTTGGAAAACTGAAGGAGCATTTTTAGGGCCAAATGGCATCCTAACATACTTATATATTCCCATATGAGTAGCAATAAGCAAAAAGTTTTGAGAATTTTTCTCAACTGGAACTTGATGATAGACTTTATTACCATCCTGACAACTAATAAATTTTGCACCTTGCAAGGTAGCATGTATTGAATTAATTCTGGGTAAAGGATAGATATCATCAACAGTATAAGTGTTCAAAGCTCTGTGATCTCCACATAATCTAGCCTTATCTTTTTCATAAGAAGTTAAGGCTGGGGAGATGACACAATATTTGGGGGTGACATCTACTTTCTCAATGATATTCATTTTTAATAATGTTGCAATATTATCTTCAATATCTTTTCTTTTTGATGGAGAAGCAGGATATGGTTTTTTCTTAAGATTAGGAGGAATATCACTCAAATTACAGGATAAGGTAATTTTCATTTCTTCCTGAACAATTCCCAAGACATGAGAACCATGAGAAAAAGCCATAGGGAAAGAGGTAATAGAGGCAATAATAGAATCCTTTTGTTCACTAGTCAACTGATCACCAAAAAAAGCAGTATTTATTTCATTTAATAAATCATCTATTTTAGTTGTTGTTCTGCCTTTACACTGGATTAGTGAGTTACAAGACCTCAACAGATTCCCAGAAGGTTTTCTAGAAGAGGAAATTTTGAATTTCCTTTTGCCATTCATTCCTAAGGTAAAGCAATTATTTGCTGGGTCCAATTTCACACCAAACATGGTTAAAATATCATTTCCCATAATAAACCAATTGCTTAAATTATCATTTTTCATGACAACAAATTCACAAATAGCTCTGAAAAAACCACCATTATATTTGAAGAATACAGAGGTTTTGTATTTGCCAATAGGAATTAAGGTAGAACCATAACCTCTCCATTTTTCAGAAGTTATAGGTAATAATTTAATCAAAATATTCCTTATCCACTGAAGCTAAAGCTTTTTAAGACACTACACTTCCTCCAGAACCAGAATCAAGAACTACATCAACATTTTTACCATTAATGATAACAGGTGCCTTCAAAGGGGATATAGGTATAGAATTGTTAGTAATATCTTTAATTATCTCAGCATTTTCTACTGAAGATAAATCCAATACACATTCTTCAGATATATTATTTAAATAATGGAAATCCTGTTCCAACATTAAAACATCTTTAACAGAATCATTGTCATAGGAGATATTACTTTCACAGTCACTAGAAGAATTATTGACATCAAGTTCAACTTCATCAGTGTCTTCATTTTGTTCAACAAGATGAATTTTCTTGTCACAAACATGACCCTTCTGCCTCGGTTTGTTACATTTATAACAAGTATTTGTTGCATATTTTTTAGGTGCAACTGGGGCAGAGGGTTTACCAGATTTTTCTGGGAGCTTTGTAGAAGGTTTATTCTGTTCATTATAAGATTTACCAAGGTAATTCTTTGGTTCATATCTATGGTTGAGTAGTACCTCATTACAGATATTAATGAAAGAAGAATTTTCCCTTACATGCTCAGTTCTAGCCACAATCAAATCTCTAAGAGAATTTGGTAATTTATACAAGATTTTATCTCTCCAAATATCATAATCCATCTTTGGATCAATTGCTCTTAGGATTTCTGTCACTTTCATAAGAAAAAGAATGGGCTTTTCAACAGAAGAGGATACATATCTAGTATTCTCATACAGTCTTTGCTGAGCTAACCTGAATTTTGAACCACCAAACTGATTCTCAATCAAGGATTTCCAATCATTCCATGTATAATGACTTTTATCTAAAAGAACAGATTCATACCACATCAAGGCTACATTGGAAAATAAAGAAATTAGCTTAGAAACAATTTCCTCATCAGGTAGTTTATAAGATCTCTTTAAATTATCAATTCTTTGGATAAAGTGCTGCCAATCAGAGGAAGAATCACCATCAAAGGTAGGATATTGGTCTAACTTAGGCCAATTTTTCTGACTACTGGGATGGTCCACTTTTTGGTTTGAATTATTCATCATTAATAATTCCTGAAGTTTAGACAGGTGTTCATAAATTTCATTATTTACAGAAACAGCTGGTGCATGACCATCGCAAGATTTTTTTCTAGTAGCAAAAGATTTTACAGACTCATTTTCAGTCTGTTTAATGGTTGAAATATGAGGAAGAAAGGATGAACTTTGCTCAGGTTTTTTTCCTTTATTTTTATGCAGCTTATTGACAGCATTCTCATTCAAATCATTATTGATGGTTAAGGTTGAGAATTTTTACTGCAGGTCAGACAGATAGTTTCTTATTCTTGGAATTTCAGACATCTGGTCATTTACTTTTGCAAGAGATAGAACATTTCTGTCCTCAGAAACTGTGTGTTTGGCACTTAGTGCATGGAAATCATTCTTTAGCTTTTTAAACTCATTTTGTAGAGATTTTATTTCATTTTTTAATGAATAATTTTCTTCAATAAGGGGTTTCAAATCACTCAAGGTCTTATGTAGATTGATATTTCTATCTGAGATAGCTCTATGGTCATTCCTTATTTGTTTTTGTTGACTAAGAACAATATTCAAGGTTTCTTTGATTTTAAAATAAGCTGTATCTTGTACAGAAGAACTCACTTTACATTGCAAGTGTAAATTATTTAATCTATCATTTTCATGGATTAACACATCTCTCAAATGTTTGTCTTTCACAACATTAAAATCAAGGGTATCTTTCAATATTTCCTCAGAAGTTTTTTCAATTAAGGTATAGACTTCAGGGGGAACAGAATCATTTTTAATTGCAAGAGAAGGATTAATTTAAGAAGTAGAAGTTAAATGTAAAGGTTCATCAAATGACAATTTGCTAATTACATCAATAGGGCTACTAGTTACAGGAAGCTGTCTTTTAACAGGTTTAACTGTTCTTTCACCATGTTCAATAATATTACCTGCAGAAGAAGTTTTATTAGAAAACATACCCAAGTGACTATCAACCAAATTACTTACCATGGCAGAGGAGGAAACTTCCCCTGAGACTGAGTTTGGGATTGTGCTTGGGCCTTTTTTCTCCTGCTTGGTTGGTAAGGATGAGGAGGAGGATGGAAGTTGGGTGTTCTGGATGGGCCAGGCTGATGATGAGGAGGATGTTGCACATTCTGCTGGTAGTGACTCATTAGATAATCCCATTTCCATTGCTCTACTTCCATAGTACTTTGATTTTGTGTGAAGGAGCTGGGGGACTGTGAAGGTTGAGCCTGAAACTGAGGCTGATTGGGAGGCAACTGAGGAGGGGCCTGGACCTGATTTTGGTTCCTGAGTTCTTGAACTTGATCCCACAAGGTGTCTACTTTTGCCTTGTATTTCATGTTTTCTGTCTTCAGTTCTTTGATATGACTGGACAGATTGCTGATTTGTTGGGGCAGAGGAAGCTTTTGTATTTTGAATCCTTTTGGAAGATCTTCTTGAGGTACTGGAGGTTTTACTTCCTTCTGTTGTGCTGGGGGAAGGGGGTTTGATTTGTTTACTTCTCCTGTCATTTCCACATCCTGAATTATGTGAATTTTTCTTTTTAGCATAAGATTTTTTATGTTCAACTTTAGAAGAACTCACAGTATCAGCATCATAATCAATTTCAATTTCATCCACTTGCATGTTATACGTTTTTTCAGCCAAATTGTTGGACATAATAGTGGGAAAATTAATTAACTTCTTAAAAAATTAATAAAAGTCAGTTAACAATTGCTCCAAAAATTTTTTTTTATTAATTTAATTATATAAAAAAATTTTTTTTAATATAAAGTAATATTTATAAAAAATTAATTTAGAAAATGGATTGCAAAGTTAAATTGTGAATAAACAATTAAGTTAATTCAACCAATTAAATTACCAAAATTAAATATGGCAATATATGGGACTAAGTACAAAGTACTATTTAAGTAAACCAAAATGAACAAAATTAATAAAAAAAATTAATTTAATAATTCAAATTTTATTAATAATAATGTTAATTTTTTCAAGGACTAAGAGGAATTAAACACTCTATAATAGTCAAATAGGTAAAAAAAAATTATAATAATTGAACACTTACACTCAGTGAATCAGCAATTAAGCCACAATCACTGTTATTGCAGTAAAAATATAGTAATAAGAGTGAGAGGTGCAAAGGTGAACTTACTATAGTGATCGAAAAATCACTTCAAAATAATATAAGAATTAAAATAATATAAAACTAATATATCGAACCCAAGTTCGAAACACGGTCGCGGCAAAAGTTTCTTTTTTGCTAGGTGGTCCGTGTGTTTGTTGTTTGTTGCCAGGCTCAATCGTCATCGTCGTTTAGGAAAGGTCCCCAGTTGTCGGTCAATTGTCTAGAAGAAGGTAAGGAAAGGGGGAGAAATGGAGGAGGACAAGGAGAAAAATAAAAGAAATAAAATATAATAGATTATTTAGTTTATTTAAAGGAAATCAACGACGAGTAACTTGAGAGGTGACACAAAATTGGGTTTTATTAATAATAATATTATTTCAAGTAAGGGCTATGCGCAGCAGACACTGTGATTACTATCAGACTTAAAGCAACCTTTAAATTGTTATATAGAATTTTAATTAGAATTTTATTACTAATAAAGAGAATATAAACGTAATGTAAAAGTATATTAAATTTGTTGAGTGTATAGTAAGTGATGAAGCTACAGGAGATTATCCAAGGCCTTTTTATAGGCGATGGGTCCTCTGAAGCACTACTATATTTGTAAATACAAGAATTATAATAGAATGAAACAAGAATATAAAAGAATGAGTGAAACATAACAATGTAGAGAAAAATATGAAACAAATAATTAAAAACCCCAATTAAGAATCCAATTTTCCCACAGTTAATTCCCAAATCAGTAAGTAAAAATAGTGAATAACTAAACAATCCTGGAACATAGGAACTATGAGAAAAATAATTCAAAACAGATGGTACAGTCTGATTTAAGGATTTTTAAGTGAAACAAAAATATTTTGATGCAACAAAATATGTAATTAATTTCAATTTAGTATTAATTAGTTTTTTCCTGACACAATTAAGGGTCAAAAGAAGCGCTATTATTTATTGTTTAATACTATATAAAAATGTTATTTAATATATAAATATAAATAATTAATTTAATTATATTATAAGTCAATTTTACACTTATAATTATAATATATGTTTTTAATTAATTAAATATAAATTTATAATTATTAAATACATAAAAATGCGCCATTATTTGTAGAATATAAAATATATTATGTTTAATTTAAATGTATAAAAAATTTATATAAACAATAAAATTAATATAACACTTATATGTAATAAGATACTTATATAATTTTATTATGCAATAAAATATTAATTTATATACATTAAATACAATTCTTACGCCCTCTTTCAGGTCCTATAAGTTAACATATCATTTACTGGGCTCCTAGAATAGCCTGGCTGACAAGGAACATCTGCAATTTATTCTTAACTTGGTAACACAAGATCCCACTTTGTATCAAGATGAGCTCCAAGCAAAATTTCTGGAGCAACATGGTGTACAGGTCTCAAGATCAACATTGCAACTGAATTGGTTGAATGTCTTAATCTGACCAAAAAGAAAACACAAAAAGTAAACCCTGCTTGATATGATATTCAATGAGCAAGATATTTCTCTTTGATTTCAAGGATTGATCCCACTTGTTTGGTGTTTACCAGTGTTTAATTTTTTTTTTCTTTTTGAATTTTTCTAATTGCTAATTATTTTTATAAATTAAATAAGAAGAGTCTGGGATCTTGATTGAAGGTGCAACTCGTGACTCGGGGTGGTCAACTAAAGGCAAAAAAACTAAAATAATACCTCTGATCAAAAAACTACACAATTCAACATTACACCTAGCATCTCACTTTCTGGTTTGGTTGGCAGCATGATCCAACAAGAGATATTCACTCGTTTTCATTTTGAATTCATTTTAGAAAGAATTTTGGTACATTTAATATTTCTTTTATTTCTGCACAGGCAAATTTACTGATACCTTGTTTGTTATGCCTGTAGATGCCAATGATTCAGCCATACCCAAAAGCAAATAGTGTTTTGGTGCTAGACAACATGTCATTTCATCATGGAGGAAGAATAGCTGAGATTGTTGCAAGGAGGGGTTGTAACTTAGTGTATTTACCTGCTTATTCCCCTGATCATAACCCTATAGAAAATTGTTTTGCTGTCTTTAAGTCAACTCTCAAACTTCATGTCAAGCTGACAGGTGGTCCTAAAGATGAGGATTTAATTCTTGGTTCGGAAAAGGTGAAATTCACTTCAATTATGATGAGAAATTTGTTTTGGGGAACAGGAATTACTGCTTAATCACATGATCTTTAATATAAATATTTATAATTCTCATACACATTTTTCTAGTCATCAAGTCTGATACGAAATAGCCGAGAAATTTAAATAAAATAAGAAACAGCACACAAATTTTTGAAATTCAACTTAAGCTTTACTTACCTAAGACATGTTTTTATGACAACAAAGATGTGCTCCATATCTTTTGCATTTAGGCACGCATGCACATGCAAAGGCTACAGGAATGCCAACATCTACTAATTCTTGAGCAGTAAAATCTTTAAAGAATGACCAATGCGTCAGATTTAACTTGTCCAAACCTTCCAATAGATCTTCATTGCATGGATTGACTTTTGAAAATTAAAAAAAATCCAACAAATTTTTGCCTTCATTATCATTGCATTTGGAAGAAGGTGGTTGAGAGTTCTCTCCCTTTTCTTAAACAGCAGAACCTTGTCTCATTGCACTAAATGAAGAACCTAAAAAAGAAGCGACAGTTTCCAACACCACAGCTCCCTGACCAGATAAAAAGTCCCCCAAAACTGAACTTCCAGTGTTCCCAACAAATTTACAATGCTCAAATCCAAAAAACAGAGTCTTTGGAGGTACCAAATGTGTAACTTCCAAAGGATTTGAATGCTAAAATTAAAAAACCATTAATAAGTGTAGAGAAAAATCAAATAAAAAATGAAAATAGCTTACAATAGTTCTAGCCCACATTTCTGCTAGAGTATGTGTTATGATAAAGAGTTCTTGAGGGTTGCCAGGATTAGCACAGCAATAAGAATTGGAACTTCCTGCTAATTTTTATGAGGTGGATGGGATTCCTGGATCAAGCAGACCATATCCAAGTGTTCGGCTTGTAGTTCCGGACCAATACCAATTTATGGACTTTCATCATTGCGTCCTTCAAAAGCAGAGTTTTCTCCAAGGCTTTGAGAAATTTTCTTATTCTGAATAATAATTAGTCATGCAAAAAAAGAGTGAAAATAAATGCTAACCTGAGCTTCCCACTTTGGGTCTGTCTGTTTAAGACAAAAAACAATTTTACAATCATCAGGTGTTTTCCCAGCCACATCAAGAAATTTAACGAACATTTCTTTTGAATCCAATGAAGCATTTTTCTTTCCAGAGAATTTTCAGCCATGGTGAATTGATACAAACCATGTAACATCATCTGAGGCAACCTGCTTTTGGACATAATCAGCCCAAACTTTATCTTTTTTACTGTCAATAATGGTTTGTACTGATATATATTTTAATTCATCTAAATCATTATTTTCAGCATCCCAAAGAAATTTCAATTTTTTGGGTTGTGATTGAACTTAAGTAAATTTCAGAGAAGTTAAATTGGTAGTTGATCATTGTCTGTTGGAGTCCTTAGGATAGTTTTTTTTTGGTAAGAAAAATGTGAGCTCAGTATAAATTATACAGATTTCATGTAAGTATCATTTTTCCCTGAGGAACTGTAAGATCCTTCATTCCAGGATTCATCAGAGTCATTGTTTTCAGGAGGAAGGTGATGGGGGGTGGAAATAAATTATCTGTTGTCATATTTCTGAGCTTTAAACCAAGAAAAAATATTAGAAAATAAACTCTGAAAAAAAATATTAAAAAAAGAAAAAGAAACTCACAGTCAACTGTGTTGGTTGGGGAAAAACTTGCGAGAAGGGTAATCTCTAAATAAGACAGTCAAGAGGCAGTGCAAGAATTGAGTTAGATGTGATACCTGGAAGAAAAGAAAAAAAATGAGAATGAGAAAAAGAATGAAATGGGGGGAAGAAAAAATCAATCAATGGTGGAATTGGGGTATCTTGGTTGGGAAAATCACATTTCAGAAAAAAAAATTTCATCTAATTTTGGACATTTGCTGTCTGATGTGAGACAGTTGTGGCTGGGCTGGCCTCCAGCTGGTATGATTTGACAGTACAAAAAAGTGGCTGCCAGGAGAAAAAAATAGCAATTATTATTGCAAAATCACCAAGCTTTGCTGACTTGCCTGTATCCATATTTGAAGGTTGATCCTTTCCAGTTCTTACTTCTTTCTGATTGTCACAATAAAGATGAATTGGACCTTTATAATTGATGAAATCTTCAAGTAAGTTTTTTTTCCATAACCCAGTCTTTTTACCTGATGAAAAAGCCATATATTTTGCTTTTGAAGTAGAACGTGCCACTGTTTGATGCCACTTGGCACTCCAGCTAATAGGAACATCAAAGAAATAGATGACATGACCCTGAGAAGCCCTATCCCCTTCAAAACCACTCCAACTTGAGTCAGCATATACTTCAACTTTATCCACCATATTTGAATGGAAAGGAAATATATTGAATGTGAAGTGAACTGTTGCTGAAACATATGCTAAAAGATGTTTAAGAGTCTTCCAGTGATCTTCAGATGGGTGTCTTGAAAAAAATGCCAAACAATTAACTGAATAAGCAATATCTGGCCTAGTTCCTTGTGCCAGGCAACTTAAAGAACCAAAAAATGACAAGAAACCCAAGGAATCTATTGGAGTGGATGATAAATCTGCTGAAACCAAATTAAATTTACTAGGAAGAGTAGCCTTTGTATGCCATTAAAAAGGATTATGAAGCTTCCTGATCTTCTGAGAAAGAGACGTTGTAGACAATCCTATAGTACTAGCTATAGGCCTTGACCAAGGGAGTTGTAGTAAAACTGGAGAGAAACACCCCTGTCCCTTTGAGAAATACCAGTTGAGATTTATTTGCTACAGCAAATTAGAGACTGTTACAATACCCCTCCCAACACACTTCTTGACTCCTTTACAACTCAAGACAGTAGCCAATAGTAGACCACTGAGAACAAAAGAACCGGAAAACCAGAAATGCAGAGAAATCAACACCAGAAACCAAAGACAAGATGCACTTGTTGCACAAACACAGCAAAAATACTTGATGTAGGTTGCAAAACTACAACAGAGAAATCAGTTGCTAACATTGTAGACAATCCTATAGTACTAGCTATAGGCCTTGACCAAGGGAGTTTGAGAAAAACCAGAGAGAAAATTTCCTGTCCCTTTAGAAAAATAGAGTGAGGTTTACTTGCTAAAGTAAGTTGGTTCCTGTTTGCTAAAGCCCCTTTTTCAACACACTTGACTGCTTGATGAGCCAAGAAAGAAGTCCCCAGACAGACTACCAGACCAAAGAACTGAAATGTAGACCAATTTCCACACCAGAGAAAGCAAAGATACTTGATGTAGGCTGCAAATCCACACCAGAGACAGCAATAATACTTGATATAGCTTGCAAGACTATACCAGAGAACCTGTTGCCAAAGTTGAGTTGAATGAAGAACTAACCTTGCAACAAACACAGCCAATTGTGGCCAAAAACACTGAAAACTGAGTGAGGAACAAGGATATCACCTCCAGATGGTTGTATGATAATTAAAGTTGCCCCAAACTGTCTTATTCACTATGTACACACAGACCACTATCTAAGAGCCAATGCACACCAACGAATTTGGTGCCTGTACCAGCCAAATTGAATAAAAAACCCTCCAGAAGTGCTCTCCAACCTTCTAAAACAGAGGTGAGTGGGCTGCCCAATGTTGGAGGTGCTGCCTGAAGTGGCATGGCCTCCCTGAAGCCAGAAAACCAATAAAAACACCTAATCTACTTAGAAAAATTAACTACAACTACTAAAACCCTTAAAACATGGAATTACACTATAACAACATTGTGACATGAAATATAGATCTAAATTAGCCCTATCCAATGGTACTAAGTACTTAACCCTAAGACATAAGGTTAGCCCGTAAAACACGAAAAATAAAATTAAACGGCTATCTTTTGTAACTGAAGAATGAGGAAATGACCCCTTAAAACTTAGAATATGAAAAATATTATCAAGACATGAAATATATAGAAAAACCGGGGCTATTCAATGATAGTACTCACATATTAGCAGTCCCAATATTCATGGAATAAAACCAGAAAAACACCCAATTCTCCAACAGATGCTAATTAAGACATGCTCAAACAGCGCCAAACTACACAACAAAGGCCCCTGCCAATGTTGGAAGACCACATCCTCCCTCCAATTCAGAATGTCCACATTCTTTCTTCATCAAACCACCATGTTCAACCTTCTTCCCAAATCTACCTCTGGAATGGGTCCTTGCCAATACTGCATTGACAATAATCTAATCTGCACCATCACACCTCCTGTCCATCCATACAGAACGTCCTGTGAAGTCTGCCAATCTAGAAAGAAGACCTGCTACAGACCTGGTACATTATCTTATGCAACAGCTTCACCTCCACCTCAACCTGGTCCATCTTCTACCAGCACCAAAAGATCTGGGCCGTCCATCTTAATTCCCAGATTAATCAAAAAGCTACAACCTTCCCAGAAGAGTTCCAAAACCACTAAAACAACAAGTTCCACCATCCCTGGTCCATCTGATGGTAAAAACTTCCTTTTCTTCTTTCCACTTTATAAAACTGATGACTTCTCAGTTCCTTAATCTTCTCACAGTGATGATAACAATGTAGGATCCATTGAACCAACAACACCAAACCACTTGCCCACCATTAAGGCCAAGTTCCAACAACACACGTCTCAACAGAAACACCTTTGGCTAAACTACTTCCAATCCACTCCTGCTAGAGATCCACAGGACATTGAGAACAGAAGACACCTCATTCACCAGTTCAAGGCTAATTCTGAACACTTCATTTCATCTCTTTATTCCCTCTGTAATTCCACTATTACTTGAGTTTGATTCAGAAAAGAAAAATTTACCACACCCTCTATAGGATGTAACCACAAACAACCCTCAGTTTTAAGGCTTGGGAGACCATCCACATTTTTTAGTCTTGGGGGACTCAAAAACCCTCAGTTTAAAGTCTTGGGGGACTCAAAAGCCTAAATTATAAACCCAGAACCAGAGATCAACCACATTAAGACACAGAGATAAAACTAACATTCTGGGGTAATTGTGAATAGAGCTGCCAGCCCATCAATTACCCCCAAACTTGCCTTTGCTAAATTCAGAGGCTCCCTCTGTGGATACCCTCTGCCAATCTTTCAAAACCATTCCAACAACAAAAACCCATTCCTCAGTTTATAGTCTTGGGGGACTACACCATCAAACAATCCTCAGTTTAAAGTCTTGGGGGACTAACAGCCCTCAGTTCAAAGTCTTGGGGGACTATTCTTGAAACCATAGATTTTTCAGTTTAGAGTCTTGATGGACTATTCTTGAAACCAGCCAGTTTAAAGTCTTGGAGGACTGGCAGAGTTTCGCATAAAATAGATGCAGCCCATTTCATACAGAATACACCTACAGCCAAACTGCTGAAATTCCACCTTCACTTCATCATCTACCCATCACTGACAAAATTCTCCTTCTTATCTCTTTCCATAATCTTTGCTCACCACAGATCATGGCTGGATCCCCTGATGTTGACCCCTTCAATCTTCCTTGCTTCACTGCTCCCAAGAACTATGCCTGAAACAGTGCATCCACATGTGCAGACCTTGCACATTCACTCTTCCGACTCCTGAAGCCAAATTCTACAACAGGGCCTGTGATTCTTGCTATTCCAAAAAGAAGAAATGTGACAGAGATGCCAACTACCCTATTCCACCTCCTTCACCTTCTCATAAATACCTCTCCAGATCCCCTACCAGATCCCCAGAGCTTGGTCCAGCCTCTTCATCTTTATCCTCAGCACCATCCAGAAGATCCCAAAACTCAGTTTCCAGAACTCTCCGAAAAAGGCCTGCTTTAAATTCCCAAGTAACAGCTTTTATATCTTCTAAATTAGCTCCAAAAGATCAAAATCAGCTCCTAGGCTTCTAGAGAGCATCCAGGTAGCCCGCTCGCCTCACTAGACAGTGAAAATCAGGCTCAAAACCTCCAAAAACAACCAGAAAACAGCCAAATTCCTCCAATCAACAAAACAACTCGACACAGCCACCTACCACTGCTCCCAAAGCAATGCAGCCAACCTTTCCAAGGTCCAAATCTCCAAAATTTCCCAAACTTCTAGGAGACCTGCCAGAAGACCCCAGGAAGAAACCAGAGCACCCAACACCACACAAAAGCAACAAATTTGCCCCCAGTTAAGGAAACAAAACTACACCTCTCCTCTGTCAGCCAACTATTCCTCTGACAGTTCCATTCCTTCAAAATCTCCATCCAGAAGAGATCAATCAGCTTCCAGATCACCCTCTCCTGCCCCATCTTATAACAACCCTGGTACTCCATCACCAGCACCTCATCCAACTGAATCAAGAAGAAATATTAACAACAGCAACAACAGGCCTGCTACTCCAAATAGGCCCCAGGAACGTCAGCCTCCTAGTTCACCTTCTCAATAACTTTCAGAGGAAGACCAAGAGAATCCATATCTTTCCCTGATTGATCCATCTACTATCACCATTCCAAAATCTTCAGAAGTCCAAATTCCAGCCGCTTACAAATTTGATAAGCTTCCAATCTTTAAGTACCACATTAATTCATCCAATTTCTTCAACAAAATAATTACTGATCCAATTCTTCTTGTCTAGTTGGCACCCCTCCTCCTGAATCTACTATTGGAGTTGGCCAACCTCTAGAAACTTCTTTGACCCTGGATTAAGGAGACATGAAACAACACCTCAGCACCGTGTGTTCAAACATGCTGAAAGCCTTTGCCCTTCATGGAACTTTGAATGAATTTGAGAAAACCATGAGGAAACAACTATTGGACAACCACTGGAAGATATCTAGGATCATTAAGCACACCTTCAAACAATCCATTCCTGCCTCTTCTTCTTCCTCTTCTGAACTTCCATTCAAACCCATTCCTGCCCATTATAATCCATATAATCTCTCCAGCAGGATGCATTTCAAAGAACACAGTGCTTCCCACAACCCCAACAAAAAAAACAAAATAATAATCCAGACCAGCCTCCAGAAACTTCATCATCCAGACATTGAGCTCCTCCAAAAAGATTAAAAACATAATAATAAATAAATAAATAAAATTAATAACTATAAATTCTTACAAAAATTTTTTTCTTCTTCTTTTTTTAAAAAATCTACTAACATACTAAAATTAAAATTGATAAATAAAATAAAAAATAAATGAAATAAAATAAAAGATAAAAAATAATACAAATGGTATCCCCCAGCCAATTGATGAGCTGATCCCCTGATACCTTGCCACATCCAAGTGCACCTTGATGTGGATACACCTTAAATAATTTAAATGATTTGAAATAAGAAACATAAATTAAGGGTAATAATGAGAATAAAAAAAATAAAAAAAATGACATTAATGAAAATAAAAATAAAAATAAAATAAAATAAAATGATAGAATAGCATTGCCCGGCCAATTGATGAGCCTTTCCCCACCAATGCTTGCCTGCATCCAGGTGGCCCTGATGTGGTAACACCCAATATTTTTGATTTTATAATTTTAACAATCCCCATAAAAAAATTAAAAGAAAAAAAGAGAAAAAAGAAAATAATCTGAAACTACTATCTAGCAAAATCATAACTAAAAAATCAAAGAAAGTCCAGCTCCATGGATGGTCCAGATAAAGAGAAGGTCCAGTAAGAGAAAGTCCAGTCCATAGAAATGATCACTGGGTGGGCTCCCTCCAATAAGTAAAAATGATGGGAGACCACCAGTGATCCACCCCAACCCAAAAAAAACCAAAGATAAAGAAGCCAGTCCCAAACCAGTTTAAAGTCATAGTGGACTTGAAACCTGAATAATAAACAACAGAACTAGAATTCAACTAGAAAAAACAAAAGACTTGAGACAGACATTGTCAGCCAGGCTATTCCAGGAGTCCAGTAAATGATATGTAACTTATAAAACCTGAAAGTGTGGGTAAGAATGGTATTTAATGAATATAAATTATTATTTTATTGCATAATAAAATTATATAAGTATTTTATTATATACAAGTGTTATATTAATTTTATTGGTTATATAAATTTTTATATACATTTAAATTAAACATAATATAATATATTCTACAAATAATGGCGCATTTTTATGTTACTTAATAATTATAAATTTATATTTAATTAATTGAAAAAACATATATTATAATTATAAGCGTAAAATTGACTTATAATATATTTAAATTAATTATTTAAATTTATATATTAAATAACACCTTTCATATAATACTAAAAAATAATTAATGACGCTTCTTTTGACCCTTAATTATGTCAGGAAAAACCAATTAAGTAATTTATACTAAATTGAGAATAATTACATGTTTTGTTGTGTCAAAGTATTTTTTTTGTTTCACTTAAAATATCCTTAAATCAGACTGTACCATCTGTTTGGAATTATTTTTCTCATAGTTCCTATGTTCCAATCTTGTTTAGTTATTCACTATTTTTACTTACTGATTTGGGAATTAATGGCGGGAAAATTGGATTCTTAATTGGGGTTTTAATTATTTGTTTCATGTTTTTCTCTACATTGTTATGTTTCATTTACTCTTTGATATATTTGTTTTATTCTATTCTAACTATTGTATTTACAAACATAGTGGCGCTTCAGAGGACCCATTGCCTATAAAAGGGTCTTGGATAATCCCCTGTAGCATCATCACTTATTACACACTCAACAATTTAAAGATAAATTTATTACGCTTATTATTATTTTTATTAGTATTAAATTCTAATTAAAAGTTCTAAATAACAATTTAAAGGTTGCCTTAAGTCTGATAGTAATTATAGTGCTTGCCGCGCAGAACTTTTACTTAAATAATATTAATATTAATAAAACCAATTTGTTGTCACCTCTCAAATCACTCGTCGTTGCTTTCTCTCAAATAAATTAGATAATTTCAATTGTTTTTATTTCTTTTATTTCTACACTACTATCTCCTTCTTGTCCTCCTCTCTTTTCTTCCCTCTTCTCTTATCTCTTCTAGACGACTGACCGACAGACATTATGGGGTAACTGTTCTCCAGAGCAGCCAGCTCATCAGTTACCCCCACACTTTCCAAAATAAAATCTAGAAGCCCCCCTGGGTACCTTCTAACAAAAACACAACATCCAACACAATAAACCAAAAACAATAAGAGTGAAGAGTCCAGCACATGAAAACCAAAGGAAATTCCAGTTTAAAGTCATAGAGGACTTAAACCTGTGAAAAGAAACCAATACTAGGGTTCAACCAAATAAACAGACAATCTGGGGTAACTGTTCTACAAAGCAGCCAGCCCATCAGTTACCCCCACACTTTCCAAAATAAAATCTAGAAGCCCCCCTGGGTACCTTCTAACAAAAACACAACATCCAACACAATAAACCAAAAACAATAAGAGTGAAGAGTCCAGCACATGAAAACCAAAGGAAATTCCAGTTTAAAGTCATAGAGGACTTAAACCTGTGAAAAGAAACCAATACTAGGGTTCAACCAAATAAACAGACAATCTGGGGTAACTGTTCTACAAAGCAGCCAGCCCATCAGTTACCCCTACACTTGCCAAGATAAAATCTAGAAGCCCCACCCATGGGTACCTTCTAACAAAAAATTTCCAACACAAAAGTTGCTCTTCAACACCAAAAATTCCAAAATTTAAAGAACGTTCCATAGTTTATCCTCATCGCGGAGTCAATCTTCTTAATGTCTAGTGCCTCTGGGATAGAACCTCTTCACCTGGTCTTCAGCCACTCTCTTCTTTAAGACTGCACCATCCAACTCTTTGAAAACATAAGAACTTCCAGATGCCTGAGATTTGACTCTATAAGGTCCATTCCATCTGTCAGCAAACATTTTTCCCCACTGACTCTCCAAACTTCTATTATAAACCAAAACCAAACAGCCAGGTTTCAAGGGATTCCTGAGTCTATGAGCCAACTTCTTGTCCCAGTATCTGACTGATTGATTCCTAATCTTCATCATTCTAGAGTATTCCTTCTCTTGACATTCCTCTCTACATTCAAACTGTTGCATCCTGGCACAGAGAAATTTTTCTGTTGAGTGCACCTCATCCCAATCAATTCCAAGATAAGAGACAGCTTCCAAGTCCACTGGTAGAACAGCTTTCTGACCAAACATTAACTCATAAGGAGAATAGCCAGTTGTTCTCTTCACAGTGACCCTATCAGAAAATAACACCAAGGGTAAATAATGCCTCCATTTTTCAAAACTATCCCCACAAAACTTTACCAAAGCATTCTTGATAACTTGATGGCCTCTTTCAACCATGCCTTCAGCTTCAGGATAATAAGGTGTAGCCACTCTAACCTTAGAACCAACACTAGCCACAGCTTCTTTAAATTCTGCGCCAAAATCTGGCCCGCCATCAACAGTCACCAACTTCATCAACCCATACCTATAAATCCACTCCTTCTTCAAAAAATCTTCCACATTCTTGAAAGTCAAATTAATTAGAGGCACTGCCTCAACCCAACCAGACAAATCATCCCTGGCATCAATTAAGTATTTATACCTGCCCTCTTTAATATGGACAGCATCCAGACTGACTCTTCCAAAAACAGTTGTTTCACCAGTAGCATGGCTGACCTCTTTAGGTTTCAAGTGACTTCTTCTTTGACATTCCTCACAAGATTGAACCCAACCCTGCACAGCCAACTTCATACCTGGCCACCCAAATCTTTCAGCTACTCTTCTATAAGTCTCCCCAAAGCCTCTATGACCAAGGTCTTTATGCAAAGACTTCAACAAAACTTTTTGACCCTTCTTCTGAGTCACCACAACTTGAGGATTAGGATGTCTCCTCCTCATCAACCTTCTTCCTGAAACATAAAATCCAGGACTCTTATTCTTAATTGCCAACCAAGTATCATCATCACAACTATCTTGCCTCTCCAAGGTCAGCAGATATTCCACCAAAATAAAATAAAACCCAGACTTATCCCAGGTCTCATCTTCAAAATCCAACAAAACAACATCCAAGGGTTCAATTCTGCCATCAAAATCACCAGTGTGAATATGAGCCAATTGAGCAGTCCAACCAGGATACCAATCCTTAAATTTTGGCACGTCCTTCTCTTTCCACTGAACGTTGTGAGAATCCAGTTCACTAACAAAGACACCATTTTCCAAATTTGATCTGTCCCAAACAACAACTCCATCTTTATCAACAAAAACATCCTGATCACCAGAATCAAGATCAGATCCAGCCAGTTTAGCCTCTTGGGGGAGGTCAGAAAAATCTTCAGCACCCTTTGTGCTGGCCCTAACCACTGGAACATCTTCAACAAACTCTTCAGCCTCAGAATCTTTATCTTTAGGGGCTTCCTTTGACTGAGACCACCCCTTCTCCTGACCAAATAAACAGGAGCCTTCCCCTCATTGGGCTTCACAAATGAACCTTCAGGGAACTTGAAAACTCTGCCATCAAACTCCACCTTTCCTTCAGACACATCTCTGTTCAATACCCAACAATCATTGGACCTGTGCCCCCTTCTGCTGTAATAAGAGCAGACCCAAGGATCACTCCTACCAGCCCTCCTATCAAAATCTCTAGGCTGAGAAGGTGCCTTATTGACCTTCTTAGCCTCCTGAACAAAAATATTCAGCTGCTTTGTGAGATCAGCCAACTGCTCCACCACTGGGTCCCTCTCCTGTTTGGGAACCTGCACCATATTCTTCTCCTCCTTCTTCACCCTAACTTCCTCTTCAGCCAAAGCCTCACTGACTTTGCTGAAATATTTTGCACACCCTTCCTGATAGGTGTCCACAGCCAATAACTTCAAATGGGCCTCAACAGCCTCCTTCACCTTATCCAAGGCAGGAAGCTTCTAGTCCCCATTAGAAAGAGTCTTCATCAAGTCCTTCCTTGACAGCTTCTTCAACACATCCATCCTAACATCTCTAGCCAGGGCAGACCAAAAAACATCCTTGGCAGCATTTTCATGTGCCAGCTCCTCCACTTCCACCAAGTGTTCCACCATAGGATCAAACTGTAGCAGAAACTTTCTGTAACTATGCAAGCTACCAACACCACCATAAGATTGCCATTCACTGACAACCTTGTTCAGATCCACCATAGTGAACCTGACACCCCATCTATCTACCATCTCCCTACACAATAACTTCCAATCCCTCTTCTTGTAGCCAGTCATGGCCACAACCTCCTTCTCCACTGCCCTATCACCAATGAAGAGGATAATCTGCTTCACCATGTCCAGGTAAGAAGCACCATCCACACCAGCAGCAGTTTCATACTTCTCCAGAAACCACTTGACATCCTCCCAATTAACCTTGGTACCATCCCAAGTTTTAATCCTTACACACTCCTTGACCATCACAGCAGGAGGACCATCTCCCCCACTGACAGTCACCACAGGAATAGAGGAACCAGAAGCCATTCCTCCAGACCAAAACACCAAAAAGATCCAACCAAAGAAAACAGAGATTCCAAAGAACTAGCAAGTTCTACCTCACATTGAGCGCCAGAAATTTAGACAATCCTATAGTACTAGCTATAGGCCTTGACCAAGGGAGTTGGAGAAAACCAGAGAGAAAATCCCCTGTCCCTTTAAAAAAATAGAGTGAGATTTACTTGCTAAAGTAAATTGCTTCCTGTTTGCTAAAGCCCCTTTTTCAACACACTTGACTGCTTGATGAGCCAAGAAAGAAGTCCCCAGACAGACTACCAGACCAAAGAACTGAAATGTAGACCAATGTCCACACCAGAGAAAGCAAAGATACTTGATGTAGGCTGCAAATCCACACCAGAGACAGCAATAAAACTTGATATAGCTTGCAAGACTATACCAGAGAACTTGTTTCCAAAGTTGAGTTAAATGAAGAACTAACCTTGCAACAAACACAGCCAATTGTGGCCAAAAACACTGAAAACTGAGTGAGGAACAAGGATATCACCTCTTGATGGTTGTATGACAATTAAAGTTGCCCCAAACTGTCTTATTCACTATGTACACACAGACCACTATCTAAGAGCCCATGCAAACCAATGAATTTGGCGCCTGTACCAGCCAAATTGAATAAAAAACCCTCCAGAAGCGCTCCCCAACCTTCTAAAACAAAGGCGGGTGGGCCACCCAACTTCAGAGGTGCCGCCTGAAGCGGCCCGGCCTCCCTGAAGCCAGAAAACCAATAAAAATACCTAATCTACTTAGAAAAATTAACTACAACTACTAAAACCCTTAAAACACGGAATTAAACTATAACAACATTGAGACATGAAATATAGATCTAAATTAGCCCTATCAAATGGTACTAAGTACTTAACCCTAAGACTTAAGGTTAGCCCGTAAAACACAAAAAAAAATTAAATAGCTATCTTTTGTAACTGAAGAATGAGGAAATGACCCCTTAAAACTTAGAATATGAAAAATATTATCAAGACATATAATATATATAGAAAAACTGGTGTAGAGTAGACTCCTACAGTCACCTTGCTGCAGGCAGAATCCAAGGGAGTTGGAAAAACAAAAAGAAATCCCTGTCCCTCTAAGTAAACGTAAGATTCAATCAACTAAGCTTGAAGATCTGCTTGAAGAGTTGGATAAGTTGAAAATCTGAGAGAAAGACTTTGAAAGTGTTGTAAACCTATAATATAGAAAAAAATAAGTGCAATAGATGATTACACCCCCAAAACAAATACCTAATACCAGATTACACTGATACAAGTCACAGCAAATACTTAGAACAAGCCGCAACACTTGCCCCAGAGACTGAAAAGTACAGTAAAGTACCCCAGAAACTACCCTTGGAATGATCTGTTCAAAGGTGCCTTATTAAAGGTCTGCCCCAGATTTACCCAGTTTCCCACCAAAATTAAAGAGTGTTCTTTATTATATTTTTATTTTATAAATTTATAAAAAAAGAAATAAATTTTAGTCACCCCCAGATGAGAGCTATCCAATGGTACCCTATATGTTGATATATTTTATTATAATTGTTGTTATATGTTAAATATTGTTAATTATCAAAAAAAACCCCCTATTATTGAAAATTAAAGACAAAAACATGTAGAAGACTAAGATTCTCCCCTCCCATAAGATTCTCCTGCTCCAGACCTTTCCAACAATACCCTACATGCATATGATCTACAATAAACTATAGATCTAGTAAGCATAATAACTTTCTAACCAAATTTTGCCACAATAGCCAAACTTTTGGAACAGTGACCATAATTTGCACTGGTGATCAGACTTTTCTACAGTGACCAAACTTTGCCACAGTGACTTCGCTTTTGCACCAGAAAATCACTGGAGCAAACCGTAGTGCACTGGAGCGCACCGGAAATAAAATGGCTACTCCATGAGCACACTGAATCCACCAAAAATACCAAGAGAGCCCTAGAAAATCCAGTAAAACCAATACCCAATCCATGAAACCATCAAATAACAATAGGAATACCAACATATATCCATTCCAAAACACCATAAATCCTCCAAAAAATCACCATAAATCCTCCAAAAATCACCATAAATCCACCCAAAAAAAAATTCAGTTAACTCCCTTCAATCAAATTAACACCTGCTAACACCATGATTTTCATCCAACCAAGGTCCAATCAAATTTTCACCTAAGTAGCCTACCCAGATTTGGAATGCCACATCCTCCCTCCAATATGGAATGTCCCCATTCCATTCTGAATCACATAAAAAACTTTTCCACCATCATTTAAATAAAAATTTTGCTTCTAAATATGACTCCACTTGATTTTTGATGCTTCAATCCACTGAGTATGAAAGAGTAGGCTTTAAAACCTACTGAGCTAGAACTGCAATAATCTAGACACAGCCATGAGGTCCTCCAAACTCCTCTACCATTCACCTCCAACAAAAAAAAGAAAATTAAGAGAGTGGGATTTCATCTCCACTGAGCCAGAACTGCAATGATCTGGACATCACCATGAGGTCCTCCAATTTCCAAAAACAACCTCCACTTGAGTTTTCTTGAGTCATCAAGCGCAAAAATAACCAGTTTATAGTCTTAGAGGACTTCCACCTGCATCACAAAACCAATGCTAGAGATCAACCTATAAACAATAAAGCATATAAACAAACTTTGTGGGGTAATTGTGTATAAAATTGCCAACTCATCAATTACCCCCAAACTTGCCAATATAAAATCTAGAAGGTTCCCCAATGAACACTTCTAACTAAAAGAAATCCTCCTCAAATCTTGACCATTATAATTCCTAGTTTTATTGACATCTTCAGTTTTCCATGGTCTTGAAGTTTAGGACCCATCATAAATGATCTTGAAAAGAATTTCAGTTTTAAGTCTTGATGGACTAGCAGAATAAATAAAACAAATATATAATAAAAGAAAAAGAGAAATAAAATTAAAGATAAATAAAAAAAATAAAAGATGTCCCCCAGCCATCTGGATGAGCCGAACCCCTGACATCATACCCACATCCAAGTGCACCTTGATTGTGGATACACAGGAAAGAAAAATTAAAAATATAACATAAAATGAAATTTTTGAAAAAAAATTATTTTTGAAAATAATAATTTTTTTTTTTGAAAATAATTTTTTTTTTTTAAAAAAAAAAATTAAATTTTGAAAATTTGAAGATTTGAAAAATGATAATTTAATGAAAATCAAGGAAACAAACTAATGATCACTGGGTGGGCTCCCTACAATTTGTAAAAATGATTGGAGACCACAAGTGATCATCCACCCCAATACAACAAAAAAAATGAAACAAAACAAAATTCTTGAATCCAGACTTCCAAAAGATTGTGCTGTGTTGACGTAAGGTTCCAGTTTATAGTCATAGAGGACTACCTATATAACAAAAAACAAAGCCAGGATTCAACTAGAAACAGAGAAGGGTTGGAAATGAACATTATGGGGTAATTGTGAATAGAGCTGCCAACTCATCAATTACCCCCAAACTTGCCAATATAAAATCTAGAAGGTTCCCCTGTGAACACTCCTAACAAAATTTGTTTCCCCCTCATATTTTCACCACATAATGAAATTTTAAAATTGGAGTAATGATTGATTTTTTGAAATACTGTGAGATTTCCTAAAAGATTGATGTTGTAGTTTATCCTCATTTCAGAGTCAAACTTCAGCACTCTTTGTGCCCCTAGGGTAAAACTTCTTCACTTGATCAGAAGCTACCCTCTTCTTTAAGACAACACCATCCAGTTCTTCCAAAACATATGAACCACCAGAAACCTGTTCTCTAATCCTATATGGTCCATTCCATCTATCAGCAAACATTTTCCCCCACTGACTTTCCAAACACCTATTATACACCAACACCATATCACCAGGCCTCAAAGGCTTCCTGAGTCTATGAGCCATTCTTTGATCCCAATACCTGACAGACTGATCCCTGATCTTGATCATCCTATTGTATGACTTCTCCAAATATTCCTCCTTCTTTTCTAACTGTTGAATTGCAGCACAGAGCAAATCTTCAGTAGTTTTGACTACATCACAATCAACACCAAGATAAGATTCAGCTTCAAGATCAACTGGTAAAACAGCTTTCTGACCAAAAACTAATTCATAAGGAGAAGAACCAGTTTTCCTCTTGGTGGTAATCCTGTCAGCAAATAAAACAAGGGGTAAATAATGCCTCCACTTTTCAGCACTCTTTCCACACATTTCAACCAAAGCATCCTTAATAACTTGATGCCCCCTTTCAACCATTCCTTCTGCTTCAGGATAATATGGGGTCGCCACCCTAACCTTTGAGCCAATTTTTGAAACAGCTTCCTTGAAGTCTGCACCAAACTCAGAGCCGCCATCAACAGTTACCAACTTCATAACACCATACCTATACACCCATTTCTTCATCAAAAATTCTGTTACATTTTTAGCAGATAAACTAATAAGAGGGACAGCCTCAACCCAACCAGACAAATCATCCCTTGCCACAATCAAGTACTTATATTTAACTTCCTTGATGTGAACAGCATCCAAACTAACCCTTCCAAAGATAGTATTTTCACCAGTAAAATTTCCAAGTTCTTTTGCCCTTAAATAACTTCTTCTCAGAAATTCTTCACATTACTGAACCCAAGATCTAACAGCCATCTTCATTCCAGGCCACCAAAATCTATCAGCAATCCACTTATAAGTTTCTCCAAAGCCCCTATGCCCTAAATCTTCATGAAGAGATTTCATCACCAATTCTTGACCTTTTCTTTGAGATACAACAACTTGAGGATTCGGATGTCTTCTTTTCATCAACCTTCTACCAGACAAATAAAAACCAGGCGACTTCTTTTTGATAGCCACCCATTCAGCTTCATCACATTCTTCTGGTTTTCCCGGAGACAACAAATATTTCACCATTAAAAAATAAAACCCAGTCTGGCCCCAAATTTTATCAGAAAAATCCAAAAATACAACATCCAAAGGAGCCTCCCTGTCCCCAATATCTCCCACTTTTGAATGAGCAATCATTCTCTGAGCATTCGGCTGTATGCTGAAATTCACATAATCCACCTCATTCAAACATTTTTCCATGCTACCACTATCCTCCTTCAGATCCCAAACATAAACACCATTAACCAACTTCCAATTATCCCAAACAACCACACCATCCTCATCTACAAAAACCTCATGATCAACTAGATCATCAACTTCATCAAATTCAACAAAAATAGAACCAGCCAGTTTAACCTCATGGGGGAGGTATGGAAAGTCCTCAGCACCCTTAATACTGGCCTTGATTATAGGTATATGTTCATCAAACTCTTCTGAATCGGAATCATCTACTGTAGGTGGTCTTCTTGACAATCCATCTGGCATAGTGAAAGATTTTCCAGGCCTGTGCACTAAATCGAATGAAAAATGTTGAATAAAAGCTACCCACCTAGTCATTGGAGCATTAGGTAAACTAGGTGAGTTAATCATCTGAATTAAAGATTTAGCATCCACTTGAAGTTCAAAATTTTGACCCCATAAGATATTTTGAAGTTTCTTTAAAAATTTTGCCACACCACAGAGTTCCAACTTTGGTTGTGAATATCTTGATTCCACCTCAGTAAAAAAAACTGATTCATACCTAACTGGTCTAATATAACCACCCTTATCCATCTGAGAAAGCACTGCACCAGCAGCCAGCTGACTAGAATCAACAGCTAAATAAATCCTACCAGCTCCTTCACCATAATCCAACTTATGAAGAATAATATCTTCACCAACCACCTTCTTCAACTTAACAAAAGCTTCTTCACAAGCTTCATCCCAATCCCAATCAGCATCCTTCCTAGTTAACCTTCTCAATGGAGTAGCCAATAATTAGAAATCCCTAATAAACATCCTAACATAAACACATACTCCCAAAAATCCTCTAACTTCAGTAGTGTTTCTAGGTCTCGGCCAAGATTGAATTTTGTTGAATTTCTTCTTTGACATAATTTGGCCTTCCCTACACACCTCATGACCAAGAATCTCTAAAGCTGGAACACAACAAGAAAATTTAGAACCGGAAATAGTTAAACCAGCTTCTTCAATCCTAAAAAACATCCTTTCCAAAGTTACTGCATACTCCCAAATAAGCCTCCTAATACCTGGATTCTCCTCCAACACTTCATTATCATAATCAGTTGAAGGACCTTTAATTCCATTATCATCAATAAATATTCCAGCATACTGTGGAATTTCATCTTGAAGAATCCAAGCCATTTGTGCCTGATAAACAGCAACAGAATTAGTAGCACCTTGAGGTAATCTAGTCAGCTGTAACCGTCCAAGAGGAGTATCAAAGGTTGTCAGAGGTCTTGAATCCAGATGTAATTCTCTTTCATCATAGCCCCCCATAATATCACCCAAACAATAACATACCCTTCCAGAAAAAGCATCAAAAAATTCCTCTGCACTTGGAGGAATACCAGCATCTTTTATAGTCACCCTATTCAATTACCAAAGATCATGAACCACTCTAAGCTTTCCATTAGGCTTCTTGATACAGAAAACTGGACTTGAATAACTTGATGACAATTGTTCATAAATTCAAGTCCTAATCCTTTCCCTAACAACTTCAATATAATCATCTTTAAGAGCAGCAGGAATCGGAATTGGCTTGAGTTGCCAAGGTTCATGACAAACAACTGGAATCTTGTAAGGTTCACCATAAGAATGCTTTAAAACACCCCTCTCTTCTTCCACAAATGAATTAGCCTTCTCCCTCAACACCATCACATTCAACAACAAATTCATCTACTCAGCAGATAACCAACCCTCTGGTCCAAAATTTACAACACCAATCCTATCAAAAGTAATTCTTGATGTTTCAGACAATTCAGGCGGATTCTTTCTTAAAGGAGTTTCATATGGATCTCTTTACAAAAGTGGTCTCTTCAACGGCAGATTCAATCCAGTTGGAAGCGCTTCATTGATTGGTTTAACTTTCACAGCAACCTTCTTATATTTTTCCGCTTCCACTTCCACATGTACTTGAGGAATTGAGCTCCTTTCATCAACAGAATCTTCATCTTCATCAGAATTTAGAGTAACAGAATTTTTACAAAAAGAATTATTAGAATCAGATTAAGAAATTTTATCAGTTTTATTTTTATTTTTATTTTTTTGAAAAAAATTTTTTAAAGTTTTTAGAAACAGAATTATTGGAATTTTCAAAAATATTGTTATCTAGTTTTTCATTATGCAGACAATTTTTATTCTGATTTTTATTTTTAGAAATAAGAAAAGAATAATCAAAAGTATAAAAAGTTGGCAGTTTATCTTCATGCAGGAGGTTACCAGCATGCCAAGTAGGCTCAGCCCTATTGAAAATATCTTTACATAAATAATTTTTTTGTTGATTTTCATTTATCTTGAGATTTTTTCTTGATTTTTGTCCAATTGTTTCTTTCTATTCCTAGAAAAACAACCAGAGGTGTCCCCAATGCTCACATGTGTGGCCATGGTAATGTTTTTGAAAGGTGTAGAAGAAACCCTAGCAGTGCACAATTGGGAGGAATTTATTTTTAGACCCATTTGCCACCACTCCAAAACTTTTCCGTACCAAATTCTTCTCATCCACTTCACCAGTACCCAAATCACAAACCAAATCAAAAATACCCCTAGGGCAATAATCATCATCATTAGGTTCAGGATTCTCATCACAGAGACTGTCCATGTTACCTTCAGATAGGTTCTGCACTGCAGTGAATGCCCCACCAGAAGCTAGAAAGTCATGCCTTTTATCCTCATTCTGGAGTAACTCTCTTCTGCAACTGGACACAGACACACCAGTGTTGCCAACAAAACCACCAACCAAATTGTCACCACATATCACAGAACCCAAATCAACAAACACCTTTTCTTGCTTTTTGTTATTCAGACTATTTTTTTGCATTTTCAATTTTTCTTGAGAGAAATCAGAATGAGATATTAGTTGAGAATTATTGTGCAGTTTATACTCATGCTTGAGGCCACCAGTAAACCAAGTAGGCTCCTTCCTACTGACAACATCTTTACATAAACATTTTTTTTGCTGATTTTCAGTTATCTTGAGATTTTTTTCTTGATTTTTGTCTAATGGTTTCTTGCTATATCTAGAAAAACAACCAGGGGTGTCCCCAATGCTCACATGTGTGGCCAGGTAATGTTTTTGAAAGGTGTAGAAGAAACCCTAGCAGTGCACAATTGGGAGGACTTAATTTTAGACCCATTTGCCACCACTCCAAAACTTTTCCGCTCCAACAAAATTTTCCCTAAAACATCTTCAGAACTTGAAATAAACTTGAGAGAAAAACTTGAAGAAAAACTGAAACCAGACAAATAATTTGACGAAAATTGATATAATAAAGTAATATTATCTACAAAAAGTTGAGATTCCACTTGATATATCTCCACTTGAGCTGACCTACGGCAATCCAGGATTTCTTCTTGAGGAGAGATTACAGCACTAGACTGATCAGCCCTATCTACCCTAAAAAAGAAGGGTCACCAACAAAATGATCACCACTATCCTCAAATACACCAGAAGAGGACTTCAATTCTTTTCTCTTCCTAGTGCAAGTGCAACACTGACAAGATGCAGAAACTCCAGGCCTAGTTTCCCAACCTTCATCAACTGGGGGTGCCAACCTCATATGTAACCGCCTCATATCCTCCCCAGTAATCTCCAAACTAATCCCAACACCAGACTGATAACCAATCTTGGCTACAAAATCTATCAAAAATGGCCCTCCTAAAACTGTCTTCACAGCTCCTCTAGCCACATAAAAATGAAATTTTCCAACAGCTCCACCTACACCTTACTTTACATGCTCCGCTGTACCAATCAACTCAGTAGCATCCCCACCTATCCCTCTGAGATTTCCTCCAACACCAGCTTTAATTGGCAAATCCAGACTAGTTGCTTGATCCAATGAGGTTAAATTTATTTGTGAGCCTGAATCAACCAATGCCTTCACATCTTTGCCATTTAAAAAAACCACCAAATATCCCAAAGGAGCAGAAAAATGAGTCTCCAACTCATTACCAAACTTCTCCACATTTTCACACATATACTCCACCTCACCGGTAGCCACTCTTCTCCTAGTCAAATTCTTCTTCTGCTTTTCAGCAAGGGCTGGACTGATAGTGAACAATTCACCCAAAGATAATTGAATTTGAAGCTGATTCACCCTTCCCAAAACAACATCCATAGCATTCTCTTGACCAGAAACCACTGGCCTCTCATAATGAGCCTTACTCCTAGCAACCTTTGCCCTAGAAGACTCCTGAGGTCCCACATTACCCACAACATCACACATCTCCACATCAGAATTATCCCCATGAACCTTTCCATCCACAGAGACCAAACCAGAACTATCAACAGTTGTTCTAACTCCCTCCATTGGCACACTAGAACTTGGCCTAGTCAAAGAAGCCAAAGGCACATCCTCCTCTGAATCTGAACCATCATCCAAAGGCATAGGATCACCATTAAGATCAAAAGCACCAAAACTAGGGGGACCCATATCAGCTATCCCCTTCTGCATCTGATGAATCTCTTCAGGCGTATAAATCTTCTTGGGATCTTCAGCCTTCTTAGAATCCGCCTTTCTAGCTCTTGACCTTAACTGATTAGAAATACTGCTTCTAGCTTTAGAAGCAGCCGTCCTCCTAGCAGCCTCCACATCATATACACCAGCAATACACTCACCATCCGCCTTAACAACCTTTAATAACTCCAAATTACCATATGAAGTAGAAAAAGTAACCTTACTAACCTCTTTTTCCTTCCCCTTATCTCCAGAATTATTTCCAGTACCAGAAGAAGCCACAGTAGGCAATTCCTCAAACCTAGCTCTCTTTTCACCCATACTATTCCTCCTCACCAAATCCGAAGGAGCCTGTCCTTCACTGGGCTTGATAAAAGATCCATCAGGAAACCTAAATACCTTTCCATCAAATTTTACTGTACCAGAATCCTGATCCCTATTCAAAGTCCAACAATCATTAGACTTATGTCCCTTCCGGTTACAGTAGGAACAAATCCAAACATCAACAGTACCACCATTCCTCCTGTCATAACCTCTACTTGAATAAGATGATGAAGAAGAAGCTGAAACCCTGCTGGCCTTCTGAGTTTCTTGAACAAAAATTTTCAATTGCTTCGTTAAGTCAGCCAATTGATCCACCATCTCCTTTTCCACATTCTCATCCACCTTAGTAACCAGTTTCCCCAACTGAGCTTTTCTTGCCTCCTGAGCCTTCTTCATAATATCGTTATTATCAGCCAAAACTTCATTAATTTTGCTGACATACTGTGTACAGGTTTCTTGATAACTGTCCACAGCCAAAGGCTTGAAGTGAGACTCCACTGATTCTTTAACCACCTTAAAAGCAGGCAAATTCTGCTCCCCATTAGGTAAGGTTTTCATCAAACTCTTCCTAGACAACTCCTTTAACACATCAATTCTAACATCCCTCCCAAAAGTGGACCAAAATAAATCTTTGACTGCATTTTCATGAGCCAATTCCTCTACCTCCACCAGATATTCCACCACAGTTTCAAAACTACCAACAAATTTCCTATAACTCACCAGAGAAGTTATTCCATCCTGCACTTGCCATTCTCCAACAACCTTATTTAAATCCACCATTGAATATCTGACTCCCCATCTGTCCACCATTTCCCTACTAAGCCTTTTCCAATCCCTAGTCTTATAACCCTCCATACAAGTAATCTCCTTCTCAACTTCCCTATCACCAATGAAAAAGATTACCTGCTTCACCATATCTAAATCAGAAGCCCTATCAATCCTACCAGCAGCCTCATATCTTCCCAAAAACCACTTTACATCATCACCAACAAACTTGGTCCCATCCCAAGTTTGAATCCTTACTGAAGGCCTGACACCATCAGCAGCAGCAGAAATAACACCAGCACCAGATGGAGAAGACATCCCAAATAGCACCAGAAACCAATAAAATCTGCAAGGGTTCAGCCCTTTACCAGACAACTGACAATATCCTACAAGGGTTCAGCCCTTTACTAGGATAAACCAACAAACAAAAACAAAAACAACAGATCTAGAAAGGGTTCAGCCCTATACCTAGATCCCTACTACCACAGATCCTGTACTGGTTTGGCCAGTTACCAGAATCACCAAATAACCAACCAATCAAAATCCAACAACCAGAAAACCAAAATCCAGAAGTCCAACAAGTAAGTCTCTTCAGAAGCTAGAGAATTTGAACCCCATGTTGGGCGCCAAAAACGTAGAGTAGACTCCTACAGTCACCTTGCTGTAGGCAGAATCCAAGGGAGTTGGAAAAACAAAAAGAAATCCCTTTCCCTCTAATTAAATGTAAGATTCAATCAACTAAGCTTGAAGATCTTCTTGAAGAGTTGGATAAAATGAAAATCTGAGAGAAAGACTTTGAAAGTGTTGGAAACCTATAATATAGAAAAAAATAAGTGCAATAGATGATTACACCCCCAAAACAAATACCTAATACCAGATTACACTGATACAAGTCACAGAAAATACTTAGAACAAGCCGCAACACTTGCCCCAGAGACTGAAAAGTACAGTAAAGTACCCCAGAAACTACCCTTGGGATGATCTGTTCAAAGGTGCCTTATTAAAGGTCTGCCCCAGATTTACCCAGTTTCCCACCAAAATTAAAGAGTATTCTTTATTATATTTTTATTTAATAGATTTTATAACAAAAGAAATAAATTTGAGTCACCAAGGATGAGAGCTATCCAATGGTACCCTATATGTTGATATATTTTATTATAATTGTTGTTATATGTTAAATATTGTTAATTATCAAAAAAAACCCTTATTATCAAAACTAAAAGACAAAAAACATGTAGAAGACTAAGATTCTCCCCTCCCATAAGATTCTCCTGCTCCAGACCTTTCCAAAAATACCCTACATGCATATGATCTACAATAAACTATTGATCTAGTAAGCATAATAACTTTCTAACCAAATTTTGCCACAATAGCCAAACTTTTGGAACAGTGACCAAACTTTGCACTGGTGATCAGACTTTTCTACAGTGACCAAACTTTGCCACAGTGCCCAGACTTTTTGCACCAATGACCAAACTTTGCCACAATGACCAACTTTGCCACAGTGACTTTGCTTTTGCACTGGAAAATCACCGGAGAAAAATGGAGCGCACTGGAGCCCACCTGAAAAAAAATGGCTACTCCATGAGCACACTGAATCCACCAAAAATACCAAGAGAGCCTTAGAAAATCCAGTAAAACCAATACCCAATACATGAAACCATCAAATAACAATAGGAATACCAACATATATCCATTCTAAAACACCATAAATCCTCCAAAAAATCACCTTAAATCCTCCAAAAATCACCAAAAATCCACCCAAAAAAATCCAGTTAACTCCCTTCAACCAAATTAATACCTGCTAACACCATGATTTTCTTCCAACCAAGGTCCAATCAAATTTTCACCTAAGTAGCCTACCCAGATTTGGAATGCCACACCGGGGCTATCCAATGATAGTACCCACATACCCGCAGTCCCAATATTCACGGAATAAAACCTGAAAAACACCCAATTCTCCAACAGATGCCAATTAAGACATGCACAAACAGCGCCAAACCACACAACAAAGGCCCCTGCTAATGTTGGAAGACCACAACGTTGAGTTAAATGAAGAACTAACCTTGCAATAAACACAGCTAATTGTGGCTAAAAAACAGTGAAAACTGAGTGAGAAACAATGATATAACTCTCAGATGGTTGTATGATAATTAAATTTGCCCCAAAACTGTCTTATTCAGTATGTACACACAGACCACCTATTAAAAATTTATGCACAGCAACTAACTTGGCACTTTTGAAAGCCAAATCAAATAAAAAACCTCTACAAACACTCACCAGCCTTCTATAACTGAGGCGGGAGAAACTCCCTGAAGCCAGAAAACCACCAAAAACATCTAATAAAGCTCATAATACTTAGAAAAATCCAACATGACTACTAAAACCCTAAAAACACACAATTAAGATATGACAACATTGGGACATAAAATATAAAGCCAAATTAGCTCTAATTAATGGTACTAAGCACCTAACCCTAAGACTTTAGGCTAGCCCATAAAACATGAAAAACAAAATTAAACAGCTATCACCACACAATTTGGGGGGGACTTGCTAGAAAGTCCTCAACTTGAATATATATGGGACATAGATAGAACTCAGACTGAACCTTTAATGAACTGACACTGATCTTTACTTTGAGCTCATATTGAGCTCTTAACCTAGGATGAATGATACTGTGCTGAAATAATATGGAGAGTTTAATGAAAGATTAATAGAAATACAAAGTTGGGGAGCATAAGAATCTGATTAATCCACACTATTTATTTATAAAACACAATTTAATGCTAATTTTGAATCTCACTTTATCAGTAAAAAGACTGAAAATCATAATACTTATTAAAAAATTATTACTTCTAAGCTTTCTAATGAGTTAATTAACTTTTTGAGAAAAAAGATAAAATTATATATCACCACGGGAAATCTATGGGTGAATTGCTAGCAATCCAGTCTCTTGAAATTTAGAGTGTCCCTCAATTATGCCAGTTTTATGATTACTTTATAAACATAAGTAAATTAGAGTTAGATTTGTATTTATTCTCAGATTGATTATAGACAGAATATCAACTGATTCCAAATTATGCACAAGTTGATCCTCCAGAACTTTATTTTGGCCCTCTGTTGAGCACAAATTGAGCACAAATTGATCTAACCTAAGCTTATGCATATATAATAATTCAGGATACTTGCTCTATTAAATTTGATAATAAAATAAAATATTGATGAATTTATATAAAAAAAATTATTATGTAAGATATTAAATTATAAATTTAGGCATCATAGGAGGGCACTTGATAGAACTTAATTATACTATGTGACACCTTAATACTGTATCACGCAGTTTGAAACATTTAAAACAAAATGTGTCATGATGGGCAATGAAATTGCTTGGACAGACACTTTCAAAATTAATACTTACCATAATACACAAGTATGAAACCTTGGCATCTATCCAATAAAAGATTTTCCTTCTGATAAATGGATTTTTCTCAGTTACTCCCTGCTAAAAAGTGTCCTTGTGGGGTTTGTCTGACCTTCAGGGGGGTAATTTGGCCACATCAAACTACTTCTATTTCCATGATTGACCAAAACTTCATCCTCATTTCCATCTAAAGAGTTGATCTCATCTGACTGTGGCTGATCAAAGGGGTCCACCACAAGTTTAGCCAAAATTTTGGTGAACACTTTTTTATGGATAGTGACTAACTGGTGCTTTCTAAAATCGTCCACCTGAAGTTAGGCTAAACTTCAGGAGGATAAATTTATTATGAATACCAAATTAACTGAAGAATACTTTTGCCCTAGCTACTCTGCATCATAAAAGTGTCCAACTGAGGTTTAGCAATAATTCAGGTAGACACTTTTGGAAAGTAACAGTCAGATGGGTTTAATATCTATATATGGCAATAAGTATCAGTTTTTTATCAACATGGAACTAGAATTAATTTAATATGGCCAAAGTGTCCACCTGAAGTTTGGCCAAAATACAAGTGGAAATTTTTATGAGGATTACTTGATGAAATGAAGAAGTGGCTCTCATTTGCTTCAACACCTCTACTGGCCTTTGGTAGTAGGAATATTACTTGGATTTCTTTTTCATATTTAATCCCTTTAACTTAATTTTTTATTCCTGATATTTCTTTTGGATATCAATTAATAATTTTTAAAATAAACTATTCTCATATTTTTATACATTTATTTAATAATACTAAAAATGGCATAAAATCACCTGGTATGCATTTGGCACATGAGTTTTTTCTATACTTATAAAATTAAAAATAAAATGGCGACCAAAAATTAATCAAATGATATTTATGAGTGAGGAGAAAAGATAAAATACCAGTAGACATGTTTGTAAGAAATACTAGATGAACTGAAGAAAAATTCGACCCTAGCTACTCTCCATCATAAAAGTGTCCAGCACAAGTTTGGCCAAACTTGTGCTGGACACTTATGGTCAGGTGCAGTCAGATGGGAGCAATTCTCTCTATGGAAATGAAAATAAATTTTTGATAAAAAATTACACTAGAAGTAGTTTGATATGGCAAAATTTTCATGCTGAAGTTTTGGTAAAGCTCAAGTGGATTTTTTATTTATTTTTACAAAAAAGAAAATTTAGTGCAAGTTTAGCCCTGATTGTTCTAATTTAATTCAACATCTCTTTTTTCTGTTTATGGCAGGAATTTAACTTGAATTTTAATTTTCATCTTTGATTTCTTTATTTAACTTTATTCCTCTCATATTGCTTTTGGATACAAGTTTATTTTTTGTAAAATAAATCATTTTCATATTTTTTTACCTGTATTTACTAATATTATAAAGGTGTAACATCACCCAGTATTCATTTGGCACACAAGTTTTTGCTATACTGATATTATTAATAATATAATGGTGACAAAAAATTAATCAATTGATAAATATGAGTGAGGCACAAAGATTTAATAACAGTGGACAATTTTATAAGAAATTCCCGATGATTTAAAATGACTTGCACCCTGGCTACTCTCCATGATAAAAGTGTCCAGCACAAGTTTGGCCAAACTTGTGCTGGAAACTTTTGGTTGCATGCCATCAGATGCAATCAATTACTTTTATGGAAATGAGACTGAATGATCACTCCATCATTGCACTGAAAGTAGTTTTATATGGACAAATTGTCCCCCGGAAGTTTGTCCAAACCTAAGGTAGACAATTTTTTACTTTGGTAAAAAGTAAATTTGATCCATGTTAATCTATGATGGTGCCAATTTTTTCTGAAGCCTCTACTGGCTCATGATAGCAAAAATTATACTTAATATCTTTATTTCATGTTTGATCTCTTTAATTTTAATTTTACCCTTTTATTTATCCTTTAGCTTTTAAATATCAATTTTATTTTGGTAAAACTGATAACTTTCACATTTTTTTACATTTATTATATAATATTATTAAAGTTGTAAAATCACACAGTGTACATTCATTACACATGTTTTTTCTGTACTTAAAACATTAATAATATAATGGTGACTAAAAATAATCAAATAATAAATATGGATGACACAGAAAGATCAAATACCCATAGTAATTTTTAAAATGAATATAAGATTAACTGAAGAAGACTTGCACCCTAGCTACTCTCCATCATAAAAGTGTCCAGAACAAGTTCAGCTGAGCTTGTGCTGAACACTTTTAGTTGCATGCAGTCAGATGGGATATATTTACTCAAAGGAAGTTAAAATGAATTTTTGCTCAATCATTACACAAGAAGTAGTTTATACTGCTATACTATCCTCCTGATTTTTTTGAAAACCTCAGGTGGACACTTTTATTAATTTAAAAAAAATGAAAATATATTCCAGATCTAGAACTGGTGGTGCAATTTTGGTCTGAAAACTCAAATTATCTTTGATGGCAGAAATTTTATTTGAATGTTTAATTTCATATTTAATCACTTTTATTTTACTTTTTTATTCCTCTTTTTACTTTCAAATATCAATTTATTTATTGTAAAACTAATACTTTTCATATTTTTTTTACTTTTATTTAATAAGATTATTAAAGTTGTAGCATCTCCCAGTATGCAGTTGGCTTATAATTTTTTTCAATACTAATAACATTAATAGTATAATGGTGAATAACAATGAATCAAATGATAAATATGAATGACACAGAAATATCATATAAAAGTAAATTTGTTTATAAGGAATACCTGATGAACTGAAGAAGACCTGCACCCTAGATACTCACCATCATAAAAGTGTCCAGCATAAGTTTGGCCGAACTTGTGCTGGACACTTTTGGTTGCATGCAGTCAGATGGGATAAATTTACTCTATGGAAATGAAAATGACATTTTGCTCAATCATTGCACAATAAGTAGTTTGTTATTGCCAAATTTTCCTTCTGATGATTTTTCAAAACTTATCAGGACACTTTCTTTGCTTTAACAAAAAATAAAATATAGTGCAAGTTTAGCCCTGGTGGTGCACATTTGATCTAACACCTCTACTTGTTATTGATAGTGGGAATTTTCCTTATATTTTTTTTCTTATTTTATCCCTTTTATTTTACTTTTTTATTGCTCATATTGCTTTGGATATCAATTTTTAATTTTTAAAATAAATAATTTTCATACTCTTATACCTTTATTTAATAATATATGATTAAAGGTGGAACACCCCCTGGTATGCATTTTTCACACAAGTTATTACTATAGTAATAATGTTAACAATATAATGATGACAAAAAATTAATCAAATGGTAAATTTAAATGACACAGAAAGATCAAATTCCAGTGGAAATGTTTATAAGAAATCCCTTTTGAGTTTAAGAAGATTTGCTGTATGCCTACTCTCAATTATAAAAGTGTCCAGCACAAGTTTGGCCAAACTTGTGCTGGACAATTTTGGTTGCATGAAGTCATATGAGATAAATTCTCTCTATGGCAATAAAAAATGATATTTAACTCAATTGTTGAAGTAAAGAATGTTTCATATTGTAAAATTGACCCCTGGATGTCTGTCCAAACCTCAGTTCAAAATTTGTTAGCTATACATAAAAGTAAGTTTAGACCAAGTCTTGACATAGGGGTCCCCAACTGTCCCAACACCACTTCTGGATCTTGATAGTAAAAATTTTACTTGTATTTTTTATTTCGTATTTGATCCCATTTATTTTCATTTTACTTTTCTATTACTCTTTTTAATTTTAAATATCAATTTAATTTTTTAAAAACTAAACATATTCATATTTTTTTAACTTTATATAATAATATTATTAAAGTTGTAACATCACCAATTTTGCATTTGGCATGCAGGTTTTTGCTATACTAGAAACATTAATAATATATATGGTGACAAAAAATGAATTATAAGATAAATATGAATGATAAATAAAAATTAAAAACCCAATAGAAATGTGAAAAACAAAAAACTGATGTACTGAGAAACACTTCCACCCTAGCTACTCTCCATCATAAAAGTGTCCAGCACAAGTTCGGCCGAACTTGTGCTGGACACTTTTCTTCAGGTGCAGTCGGATGGGATAAATTCTCTCTGTGGAAATTAAATTAAAAAAATGCTAAATAATTAAATTAGAAGTAGTTTGGTATGGCTGAATTATCCACCTTGAGTTTTTCCAAACCTCAGGTGAAAAATTTTTTATCTTTAAAAAAAATTAAATTTTATCAAATTTAGCCCTGATGGCACCCATTTTTTTCAACACCTCTACCGGCTCTTGAAGGCAGGAATTTTCCTTGAATTTTTCTTTTTCATATTTGATCTCTTTTACTTTACTTATTTATCACTCATGTTACATTTGGATATTAATTTATAATTTTGGAAAAAAATTCATTTTCATATTTTTTTATCATTTTTTAAAAATATTATAAAAGGTGTAATATAACATGGCATGCATTTGGTGCACAAGTTTTTCTATAATAATAAAATTAATAATATTCTAATGACAAAAAGTTAATCAGATAATAAAATATGAATAACACAGAAAGATCAAATACCAGTGGACATGTTTTAAAAAAATAACAATTGCACTGAAGAAGACCTGCACCCTAGCTACTCTCCATCATAAAAGTGTCCAGCACATTTTCAGCCGAACTTGTGCTGGACACTTTTGGTCATGTGCAGTATGATGGGATAAATTCTCTCTATGGAAATGAAAAAATTATTTGATATGAAACTTCCCTAGATGTAGTTTGATATAGCTGAATTGTCCACCTAGAGTTCATCCAAACCACGGTATACAATTTTTCATCTTTAAAAAACAGTCAATTTAGTACAATTAATCCCTGATGGCTCTCATTTACTTCAACATCTCTACTGGCCTTTGATATTAGGAATGATACTTAGATTTCTTTTTTCATATTTGATCCCTTTAACTTAATTTTTTATTCCTCATATTGCTTTTGGATATCAACTAATAATTTTTAGAATAAATTATTTATATATTTTTATAAATTTATTTAATAATATTATAAAAGGTGTAACATCACTCAGTATGCATTTGGCACACAATTTTTTGCTATACTTATATAATTAATAATATAATTAAGACAAAAAATTAATCAAACAATATGTATGAGTGAGGCACAAAGATAAAATACCAGTAGACATGTTTGTAAGAAATACCAGATGAACTGAAGAAAAATTCTAACCCAGCCACTCTCCATCATAGAAGTGTCCAGCACAAGTTCAGCCAAACTTGTGCTGAACACTTTTGGTCATGTGCAGTTAGATGGGATCAATTCTCTGTATGGCTACAAAAAAAATTTTCTATCAAACTTCACTAGAAGTAGTTTGGTTTAGCTGAATCATCCACCTGCTTTTCTGCCCAATATCAGGTGTATAATTTTTTATTTTTAAAGAGAAGTTCACTTATTACAATTAAGCCCTGATGGCTCCCATTTGCTTTAACACCTCTACTGGCTCTTGATAGCAGGAATTTTACTAGTATTTTTTCATATTTGAACTCTTTGACTTTAATTTTACTCTTTTATTCCTCTTTTTACTTTTAAATTTCTTTTTAATTTTTGTAAAACTAATCCTTTCCATATTTATTTACGTCTATTTTAAAAAATTATTGAAGGTATAACTTCACATGGTATGCATTTGGCACACAAGTTTTTTCTATACTAATAACATTAATAATATAATGGTTATAAAATATTAATCAGATGATAAATATGAAAGATACAGACTGATCAAATACCAGTAGACATGTTTATGAGAAATACAAGATGAACGAACTGAAGAAAATTTCCACCCAAGCTACTCTCCATCATAAAAGTGTCCAGCACAAGTTTGGCCAAACTTGTGCTGGACACTTTTGGTCACGTGCAGTCAGATGGGATCAATTCTCTCTATGGCAACAAAAAAACATTTTTTTATTAAACTTCACTACAAGTAGTTTTGTTTAGCTGAATAATCCACCTGTTTTTCTTCCCAACCTCAGGTATATACTTTTTTATCTTTATAAAAAAAGGTCACTTATTAAAATTTAGCCCTGATGGCTCATATATGTTTCAACACTTCTACTGGCTCTTGAGAGCAAGAATTTTACTAGTATTTTGTTTTTCATAATTGATCTCTTTGAGATTAATTTTACTTTTTTATTTTTCTTTTTTTTTAATATCTATTTAAATTATTGTAAAGCTAATCATTTTCATATTTTTTTACTTTTATAACATAATATTATAAAAGGTGTAACATCACCTGGTATGCATTTGGCACATGAGTTTTTTCTATACTTATAATATTAATAATATAATGGTGACAATAAATTAATCAAATGATATATATGAGTGAGGCACAAAGATCAAGTACCAATGGACATGTTTATAAGAAATACCAGATTAACTGAAGAAAAATTCTACCCTAGCTACTCTCCGTCATAAATGTGTCCAGCACAAGTTCAGCCGAACTTGTGCTGGACACTTTTGGTCACATGCAGTCTGGTGTGATTGATTCTCTCTCAATCATTGCACTAGAAGTTGTTTGATATGGCTAAATGTTTCTGCTGAAGTTTTGTTAAACCTCAGATTGGAACTTTTTTGTTTTTCAAAAAAGCAATTATAGTCCAAGTTTAGTGCCACTGGTGAGCGTTCACCCCAACATGTCTACTTGCTCTTGATGGCAGTAATTTTATTTTAATTTTTTATTTCATATTTGCTTCCTTTAATTTTACCTTTTTATCCCTCATATTGCTTTTGTATATCAATTTATTTTTTGTAAAACAAATCATTTTCATATTTTTTTACCTTTATTTAATAATATTATAAAAGGTGTAACATCACCCAGTATGCGTTGGGCACACGAGTTTTTGCTATACTTATAATATTAATAATATAATGGTGACAATAAATTAATCAAATGATATATATGAGTGAGGCACAAAGATCAAGTACCAATGGACATGTTTATAAGAAATACCAGATTAACTGAAGAAAAATTCTACCCTAGCTACTCTCCGTCATAAATGTGTCCAGCACAATTTTGGCCGAACTTGTGCTGGACACATTTGGTCACATGCAGTCTGATGTGATCAATTCTCTCTATTGCAATGAAAATGAATTTTTCTTCAATAATTGCACTAGAAGTTGTTTGATATGGCAAAATTGTCATCCTGAAGTTTTGGTAAAGCTCAAGTGGATTTTTTTTTATTTTTACAAAAAAGAAATTATAGTCCAAGTTTAGTGCCACTGGTGGGCGTTCACCCCATCATGTCTACTTGCTCTTGATGGCAGGAATTTTACTTTAATTTTTTATTTCATATTTAATCCCTTTAATTTTACCTTTTTATCCCTCATATTGCTTTTGGATATCAATTTATTTTTTGTAAAACAAATCATTTTCATATTTTTTTACCTTTATTTAATAATATTAGAAAAGGTGTAACATCACCCGGTATGCATTGGGCACACAAGTTTTTGCTATACTTATAATATTAATAACATAATGGTGACAAAAAATCAATCAAATGATAAATATGAGTGAGGCACAAAGGTCAAATACCAATTAATCAATAGTTCTTTTTAATATTATAAATTTTTTGATTAAATAAAATGGTAATAATGAATTATATTTTTCATCCATAATTCCACTCTAATGATTCCAACTGCACAAAAAGGGTTCACTCAGTCCTTTCTTTACTGCTTGTGCATATATTTTATTGCCCACAGTACTAAAATTTTTTGTAGTGATTATCCCACATCTGATTCAGGAATATTTTTGAGAAATATAAGTTTTTTTTACAAAAGACCTTATCATATCCAATATTTCACAAAAAATACAACCTGTTTTTGTATCAAAATCCATTAATTATTAAAAAATTGTTAAAATGATTAGATTAGACCCTGGCACAGCTAGATCCATACCAACCGACCTAAAGTCTTTTCAATATTGAAAACAATTAAATAAAATTATGATATCATACTAAATTATGGGCACCAACCATAATTCAGCACTTCTCATTTGCTCTGCTACAAAATGAGTGCATGTAGCATCTTTCTAACGCCGGACTGTTTTTCTTCCTTCCCTCACACCTTTAGTTCAGAATGAAAATTTAGTATGAGTTTTGGTCAAGTTGGTTTGCCAGTGTTATCTGTATGCAATATGAATTCATATTGCATACTTCTATCTATGCATAAAATTTACTCATTAAGCATCATTTTTTTGCATTTTTTAATCATTATGCATATTTATGGTAATGCATATGCATATTCATTATACAGATTTATATGCATATTAATATATTATATTCATATACATATATGCACCTTTTTTCATATTCAATATGCATATTTTTAATGCATATTCAATATGCATATTTTTAATGCATATTCAATATGCATATTTTTATGCATATTTTTATGCATATTCAATATGCATATATTTAATGCATATTTTTATGCATATTTATTCTTCATAGTCATTATGCATACACTTTAGATAGGCATTTCACATCAATTTTTAACATGCAATAAGTATCCACCATGCAAATTCAAATGCATATGCATCTATATCATACATGCAACATATATTCAAGTTTAATATTTGAATATTAAGGTATGCTAAGTGATGTTGTTCAACCTTTTGCCAAACCTAAGATTAACTGATGTTCAATGTGGTTCCTAAGCTCTGCTCAAGGAGGGATTGTTCTGGATTCGATCTGTGACAGTTTATTTTTTCAATGTTTTTTCATCAGATTTAAAAACATCTTTCTGACAGTTTCAGGATGGTTTCCCAACAGTTTCCTGACAAATTCCTGATAGTTTCAAATAGAGGGAACTGCTAGCAGTTCACCCCCAGATTTCCCGTGGTGTATGTAGCTCTTTTTGTTGAAAACTCTTTTTAAACCAGAAGTTGAAGATTTGGTTTTTAATTTTAATCCATATGTCCTGATTCTTTATTTTATGTATTTTTTTATTTTTTTTTATTTAATATAATTATTTTCAATTCAGTTTAGTTATCCAAAAAATTATTGAACCATCAAATCTCTTATATTTTTTCTTCTAGAATACCATTAAACCACATATAACTAAACAAAAAAAATTATCAATGTGTTTTCTAAATCTCTGACTAAATGAAGTACTCTAGTGAATTCATTCACTACGCAATATAGGGGGTGGACTTGCTAGCAAGTCCTCAACCTGAACTCAGATGGAACTCAGATGGAACTCAGACTGAACTCATACTGAACCCATACTGAACTCTACTTGAACACCCACCTAAAACTGTTCTTCTGAGTGGTGTTCATTCCTGATTGTATGGCTCCTTTATCAATAGCTCAATGTGTGTTCAATCTATGGTGAGTTTGGGTCCAAGGTTGCGGACTTGCTAGCAAGTCCGCCCCCCATATTGTGTGGTGATTATACTTAAAAATAATATTTGAGAAATTATTTGATTATAATTCTGTAAAAAAGTATTTCTCTTCTAATAGTAGATTATAATCCGGCTTTTAAAATTTTCAAGTGCAAGTCAATGATTAAAATCAAAAGAAAATTCATTTTTGAACTTTTATTTGTTTGGTTTATTCTTCAAATACTAAGTAGTTTTGTAATCAGAATTTAGTTAACATAATAAATATATGAGATTCCAGAACTTTTCATGATTTAGTTCATTAAAATTCTATGAAAATATTGTCAATTGGTGAGTGATTTCATGAGTTAAAATAATTAATCACTACCCAATGAATTTTCCAAATGAAAAACTGAAATTCAAACTAGAAGTAAAATTTTAAAGATAAAATAAAACAAAAAAGCATAAAATTTTTTAAATTTAATATTAATTCTTAAGTGTTCTTCCATGCTATATGGTGGGATAATTGCTATGTCCACCTAGGAATAAGCACCATAGATTTTCAAAAGTGGTCTCATGTCAAAAAATGTGGTTCAGGTCAAATTTCAGAGTAAATTATTGTGCAAGAACTGAACTTAATAGGTAGAGGCGGTAATTTTTCATCATTATATTAGTTTCTCATTGAATAACTACCATATTATTATTATTTTGTAAAAAAGACACATTAGGTATTTTAAGTTATACTCATATAAAAAAGCTAGTTTTAAAGCAATAATATTTCAGTTAAAATAAATCATGATGCATATATAAATGAATAGACAGAATATTTCAATTCTATGTTGTTGATGAACAAATTAAGTAAAAATTTTCAGGTTTCATTTTTTAGTCTTTGGAATAAAGTTTTTGACAGGATTAATTCACAACTGAACATTTACACATACTTCTTAAATAGAATATATGAGTTAAAAATTTAGCAATCATTTATTAGAAAAATGATATTCATGCTGATAGTTAAAAATTATATTATTCTGCTATTAAATTTCTAATTTTTTAAAGTAAAATTCATTTGAAATTATATGTAAACAGAAAATTTTATAAAACTTCTTTTAATTGGCCTTATAAATAAGAAATACTAGAATGAATATATTTAAAAAATGAATTCAGATAGAGAATATTTCAAATCATCAGTACACATTTAAAACAGAAACTTAAGGTTAAACTTTGAGTTTTTACAACAATATATATTTATTTGAAATAAATTTATTTAATTTTTTAAAAAGATACCATTTTTACCCAATGTGATTTCCCTTTAATTTACACATGAAAATCAAGAAAAAATTGTGAGACTTTAAAGGATCTATATAATTTGTACTTAAAATGAACAAATTGTTTTTTTGAGTTAGTATGAATCTATAAAGAAGATCTGATACCTTTTTTATATGTTAAAGTTGTATTAAAATAATTTTTAGTTATCTTCTTAATCTTTAATGGAGAAAAAAGAATAATTTCATTATATTAGAAAATCAACATCCAAATATTTTTAATAAAAAATTTCTCCAAAATGATTCATCATTTGTATTTGTTTCCAGAAATTTGAAGTATTTAATATAAATCATTTTGAGATAAGAATATACTTGTGTTTACATTTAAAAATATTTGATAAAAATTTAAAAAAATTTGAAATTTTCTTACAGGTTTACTTAGCTTGAACCTCAGTCCAAAACAGAATCTCATTGTGAGTTCAATCTAAGTTCCACCAAAATTAAGATATATTATTTTTGGAAAATGTAGATAGTCATTGAAATGAAAAAACTTTTGTAAAAAAATGACTCAAAAAGTTATTTCTTTTATTTAATAGATTATAGAAAATATATTGAGGAAGATAAAATACTCATTTAATTAAATTTTTGGTTATCATGACTAATTATTATTTCATGTACAGTAATCATAGAACATAAAATAAAGCAAAAGATTTACTGTATATATCAATGTGTTTCAGTTTAAATATTTATTTAAATATTTATTTTTGAATTTAAAAATATTATAAATCTCACTAAAATTGTTTCAAACTAAATTTAACGCTCTATACATTCATCTAATAAAAGAAAAATACTGCATTAGCTCAAAATTCAAATATAGGCTTTTCTAATTTTTCCAACTTGTTTCAAAAGTTTACCCATTTTATTGGTTTTCTATCGCATGTTAATTCTTAATATAAATTCTGTAAAAGACTTTGTCAAAATTGAAATAGTATTTAATTACTAGTTTTTACACTCCTGTCACCACACAATATTTGGGGGGGGACTTGTTAGCAAGTCCTCAACTTGAAGTCAGATGGAAATCAGATGGAAAACAGACTGAAGTAATACTGAACTTTCACTTGAAGTATTACACAAATAATAATGGATCTATATTGAAAACATATTGAAAGTGTGAGGATAACTGAATGGAAGCCAGAAAAAATCATTTCAAAATAATACTTTATTAATTTAAGTTGATCAATGAAAATTGATCAAAATATCACAATTCTTAAATAAAATAATTTTATTAAAAACTTTCAAATTACGTATAAAAAAATCAGTGTCTTTTTCTATTACCTACAACTGTTTTTACACAATTGAAAACTATGTTTCAGCTAATATTTTATGGCAGTGAACTCTGTTCTTTTCCTAAAGAACAGAGTTCATCCTCCTATTTTCACACTCTGTTTGCACCAATGCCCATCCCTTTCAATTCTATCAACACATGCTTGTCTTCCCTCCCCACCCCTTTCGCTACCCTCACATCCCCACTATATTCCATCCTCTTTTGATCCCCATTCCACCCCTTCCAACCTCACCCCAACCATTTTCCTCATTCAAAATGCCTTGGAAACCCTAAATCTTCCCTTTCAACTTTTTCCAAACCTTTACACTACCCAATATACCCTTCTTCACCCCTCTCTCTAGCCTCTTCAACCCTTGTAGCCCCATTCCTCCCCTTAACCTCACCTACACAATCCTTGAACCCCAATTTTCTCCCTTTAAACTCAGTGCCACCTTTCATAAACAAATTGACATGTTTCAAATTATAGTTTCTCCATGTATTTCTGGCCAAAGAAACATATATAATTATGTCAGATGGTATCTTGCCGGATCTATACTTTGGTGTACTTTTTTTAAAAAATTTCAAAGAAACTTTTTAAATAGTTTAGAATATGTATTTTTCAGAATAATTTGGGTGTGGTCCGCTCTGTATTGAAATTTCTATAAAAAAATCTCATTCTTCATATCTCAAGATTTGTTCAAAGTATTATTACCTATGCTTCATTAAATCTTCAAGTTGTATTCATATTGAGTTCACCAGAATGTCAATATTTTTCTTAGTGGTTTCATCACTAATTCAATGTGGGCTCAAAAAGATATGAATTAGGGTTCAAGGTTGTGGACTTTATAGCAAGTCTGCCCCCCTTATTGCGAGGCGTGTAGATTTTCAGTATCAATTTTTGGTACTTATTACAAACATTGAATAAACCAATAGCTTGTATGTCCTGAGGAGTATGAATAGTAATAAACCACTTTTACATGTTGTTTTTGATTGTGGAAAATGAATCAGACAGGGTAAACTTTGTTCTTTGGCCAAAAGATAGAGTCCACCTTCAGTTTTTTTCCACCTTGTTTCACATCCTTTTCAGCTCTATACATTCCTTTTTCTGCCTTTGTATTTCTTCTGACTTCCTTCCCATATCTCTTCTTTTGATAAACATCCCAAGCCATCTACTGTAGCATTGAACATTCATGAGTAAGCTTCCATACTCCTCACTACTCCCCTCCCCTCCCCTTTTACTTTTCACCCAACCACACTACTCTCGCTTCCCTCCTCATCTATACTCACCCCTTTCTCACTCCTCCCTACCCCACCCCACCTCTTTCACCTCTCACCTTGACCTTCCCTTTCCACCCTTTAACCCACCAAGCCCCTTTTAAGATATCTTAAACCTCTCTCTTGCAAATCCAACCTTCTTCTTCCCCATCCCAACTATTTAACTTCAAAATCATCTTGATACTTTTGCCGCTAACCCAACCTCTTTGGCTTGTTAATCCACCCCTTTTTTCCATATAGAGGAAGAGGGGTGAGAAGGAGATCAGTTAATTTTATTCATAAAGATATGAGATATATAAGGGTGGATAAGGGATCAAAAGGAGTGATATGTGTAACAAATTGATTTAGGTGAGATGAGGCGGTAGGGAGAGGAGTGGAGAAGGGGGATACAAGGGTAATGAGGGGAGAAGACTGGGGAGAGTAGCACTAAATTTAAGAGAGTGAGAAAATGTGTGAGGTGAACCATATGTAAAGCACAAAAGATGGGAGGGAAGTATTAGGAAGGATAATTTTTTAAATAGAATAAATAATATATATATATAATAAATTATAGAGAATTGAATATGAAATAACATAAAAAAAAAAAAAAACTTATAACTATTGTGCAAAACTTATTGGCCATATATTTTATTCTTGTTGAAATTTGACATGTTTTTTTCAATAATGAAGTTATTGGTAAATTATTTTTTTGAAAAAATAGTTACATTAAAATATTTTTAAATCTAAAGTTATGGTATAAATATTAATTATTTGAATTGTACAATTAACTAAATTATTTTTGCCATCAATTTTAAACTTTATGTAGCTTCTACTACTACTTTAAAGCTTGAGAAATACTTAAGAATATATACTCATACAATGAGAGCAAATATATACTTCAGGAAAATTTTACTAATAAAATTTTGATGAAAAAGATCATTTTAATAATTTTTTTTCTTGAATAACATTTTCTAGTATTGGGAAATTCCTTTATAAATTTATTAGTAAAAAATCTTGTAAAATAATGCAAAGGGTATTTATTTCAATTTATGCAACAATTTTTATATTTTTTTAAAAAAAAAACAAAAAACAGGATTTTTAACAATCTTATGGATGTTCCCACTTTTATTTGGTAGTGGGGTTCACTTACTTCAATATTCCTACAAAAATTCTAGTAATTCAAGCATCAAGATTTGTTTTGCTAATGATCAACTGTGCTTGAATAAATGTTTGAATTAATTTCAAGTTGTGTTCAAATTTAAATCAATATTTCCTGATGATTGTTTCAACACCGCCTCTACGTGTGCTCAATTAGATATGAACTTGGGTTCAAGGTTGCGGACTTGCTAGCAATTCCGCCTCCCATAGAGCGTGGTGTATCATTTAGAAATGAAAAATGAGGAAATGACCCCTTAAAACTTGAAATATGAGAAATATCATCAAGACATCAAATATAGAGAAAATACAGGACTATCCAATGGTTGTACCCACTTACCTATAGTCCAAAAATTCATTGAATAAAATAAAAGTAACACTTAATTCTTTGACCAATTTCAATTAAGACATTCACAACTGTGCCAAACAGACCAACAAAGGCCTCTGCCAATGTTGGAAGACCACATCCTCCTTCCAATTGAGAATTTACACATTTTCCTTCATCAGATCCACCAATTTCACCTTTTTTCAAAATCTGCCTCTGAAATGGCCCTTGCCAATACTGCATTGACAATAATCTGATCTGTGCCATCACATCACCAGGTCATTCATACATAACCTCCTGTGATGTCTTCCAATCCAGACAGAAGACTTCCTACAGACCTGGCCCATTATCATCTTCAACAGCTTTACATCCACCTCAACCTGGTCCATCTTCTACCAGCACCAAAAGATCCAGGCCATCCATCCTGATACCCAGATAAGTCAACAAACTATACCCTTCAAAAAAGAGTGAAAACACCACTACAGAAAAAACTTCCACCATGCTTGGTCCCTCTGATGGTAAAAAACTTTTATTTCTCCCTTTTACACTAAAACTGATGACTTCTCAGTTCCTCCATCTTCTGAAAGTGATGATGACAATGTAGGATCCATTGAACCACCAACACCTAACCACTTGCCCAATATTAAGGCCAAGTTCCAAAAACACTCCTCTGAACAAAAACACTTTCTACTAAGCTACTTCCAATCAACTCTTTCTAGAAATCAATAGGACCTTGAGAAAAGGAAAAACCTCATCCACCAGTTCAAGGCTAATGCTAAACATTTCGTTTCCTCTCTTGATTCTCTTCTACAACTTGAATCTTGACTAAACTTTTGGCATAGAAATGAAAATTGATGACTACTCTCCAGACTTCCTGAATTTAGCCAATCATAAGAAATTTCTCAGTCTACAGTCTTGGGGGACTCATCCTCAGTTGTAAGTCTTGGGGGACTAACAGCCCTCATTATATAGTCCTGGGGGACTCAAAACCCTCAGTTTATGGTCTTGGGGGACTCAAAACCTAAATCATAAAGTCAGAACCAGAGATCAAAACATCAAAGACTAAAAAAATAAACTGACATTCTGGGGTAACTTTTCTAAAGAGCACCCATCTCATCAGCTACCCCCACACTTGCATTAAGTAAATTCAAAGACTCCCTCTTTGGATGCCTCTGCCAGAGTTACACCAACACCACATTATTAGTTTATAGTCCTGAAGGACTCAACCATCAAACCATTCTCAGTTTATAGTATTGGGGGATTATACCATTCTTCAGTTTAAAGTCTTAATGGACTGGCACAGTGTTCAGTTTAAAGTCTTGATGGACCTTCCACACTTTGGATAAAAAGGCAAAACTAATTCCATGCACAATTCCTGGCAACCAGCCTACTGAACTTCCACTTTCACTTCATCATCTACCCATCACTGATAAAATTTTTCTTATCTCTTTTCTCTTCATTTTTGTGTCACCACAGATCATGCTTGGATCCCCAGATCTTGACCCAAATCTTCCTTGCTTCACTGCCCCAAAAGACTATGCTTGCAAACAGTGTATCAACATGTGCAGACCTTGAACTTTCACTCTTACAACTCCTGAGGCAAAACTCTACAACAGGGCCTGTGATTCTTGCAACTCCAAAAAGAAAAAATATGACAGAGACCCCAATCATCCTATACCACCACCTTCAACTTCACATAAATACATCTCTAGATCCCCTACTAGATCCCCAGAACTTAGTCCTGCTTCTTCCTCTTTATCTTCAGCTACATCCGGAAGATCCTGGTGATCAGTTCCCAGAACACTATCCAAAATACCTGCTTTATCCTCTCAAGAAACAGCCTTTATCTCTGAAAATTCAGCTCCCAGGCTGCTAGATTGTGTCCAGGCGGCCTGTCTGCCTTGCTAGGAAGCTAAAATTAGGCTTAAAAACATCAAATTCAGGCAGAAAACAGCCAAATTCTGCCAACAAACACCAATAACTCCACAGAACAACCTCCTAATGCCCCCAGAGCAATGCACTCCAAATTTTCTATGTCAAAAAATTCCAAAAATTCTAAAACTTTTAAAAGACCTTCCAAAGGACCCCATGAAGACACCAGAGCACCAAAAACTACTCCCAGACAAAATTCTCCATCTCAAACAAGAAGAATCAACTACACCTCTCCTCTGCCAGCCAATTATTCATGTTAAAGTTCAATTTCTTCCAGAACTTCATCCAGAAGAGACCAATCAGCTTTCAGGTCACCTTCTACTGCTCCATCCTACAACAACCCTGGTACTTCACCACAAGTACCCAACCAAACTGAACCATGCAACAATATCAACAACAACAACAGCCCTGCTGCTCAAGCTAGGACCCAGAAATTTCCTCATCCTAGTTCATATTCTCAACTCCATTTAGAGGATTACCAAGAAAATCCATACCTCCACCTGTCTGATCCTCCTACTACATCCATTAAAAACCCTTCAACAGTCCTAATTCCACCCCCTTACCAATTTGATGAGCTTCCAATCTGTAAGTACAAAATAAATTATTCCAATTTCTTCAACAGAAAATAATTACTGATCCAATTCTTCTGTTTAGTTGGAATACCACCTCCTGAAGCTACTATAGGGATTGACCGACCTCTGGAAACCACATTGACACTGGATTATGCCGATATGAAGCAACAACTAAGTATGATGTGTTAAAAAATGCTTAAGGCCTTTGCTCTTCTTGAGACATTGAATGAATTTGAGAAGAACCTGAGGAAGCAACTTCTTGACAACCACTGGAAGATGTCCAGAATAATTAAGCACAGGTTCCAACACTCCATCCCAGCCTCTTCTGCTTCCACCCAAAAGTTACCTTCAAATCCAGTTCCTGACCATTAAAATCCCTACACTCTCTCCAGCTAACTACACCACAAGGAACACAGTTCTTCCTTCAATCCCAACAAGAAGCAAAAACGCCAACATAATCCAGACAAATATTCAGATGCTTCTTCTTCCTGAAATTAAGTATATAATAAGGAAAATAATATAAATGAATTAATAGAGAAAATAATAATAATTAGCAAATATATAAAAAATTTCTATTTTATTTTTATTTTTATTTTTTAATTTTCTTAATTTTTTAATATATTTTTTATTTTACTTTATTATTATTTCTACACAGGTTACTACTTAAAGCTACTAAAGTACTAAAAAAAACTTGAAAAGAATTAAAAAAAATTGCCACAAAAAAATTAGGGATAAGAAATTCAAATTAAATGAATAATAATAAAATAAAATAAAAAATAATTACAAATGGTATCCCCAAGAAAATTGATGAGCTGATCCCCTGATACCTTACCCACATCCAAGTGCACCTTGATGTGGATACACCTTTTAAATTATTTTTTAAATGATTTAAGATAAAATAAATTAATAATAATAATATAAAAATAAAATGAAATGAATAGAAATTAAAGTAAATAATAAAAAAAAGAAATAAAGATAAAAAAAATAGCATTGCCCGGCCAATTGATGAGCCTTTCCCCACCAATTCTTGCCCCCATCCAGGTGACCATGATGTGGTGACACCATATAGTATTTGTTTTGTGATTTTTCTCTTTTTATATCCTAATAACCCCCATAAAAAATTAAAAGAAAAAAAGAGAAAAAAGAAAATAATTTAAACTTCTAACTAAAATAACCATAGACACAAATATCAAAGAAAGAAAAAGAAAATTCAAGCTCAATAGAATTTCCAAACCAAGGAAATGACCACTGGGTGGGCTCCCTCCAATAAGTGAAAATGATGGGAGACCACCAGTGATACACCACCAATCCAAATAGACCAAAGATAATAAAGCCAGTCCCAATCCAGTTTAAAGTCATAGTGGACTTGAAACCTGAATAACAAAAACCAGAACTAGAATTCAACTAGGGCAAAAAAAAAACTTAAAAAAGACTTTATGGGGTAACTGTTCTACAGAGCAGCCAGCTCATCAGTTACCTCTACACTTTCCAAGATTAAATCTAGAAGCCCTACCCACGGGTACCTTCTAACAACAAACAAGTTTCCAACAAAAAGATGCACAGCATCACCAAAATCCAAAAATTAAAGAATGGTCCATAGTTTATCCTCACTGTGGAGTAAATCTTCTTCACTTCTAGTGCCCCTTGGGTAAAATCTCTTCACTTGGTCAGAAGCCACTCTTTTCTTTAAGACTGCACCATCTAACTTCTCCAAATCATAAGAGCCTCCAGACACCTGAGATATGACTCTTTAAGGCCCATTCCATCTGTAAGAGAACATTTTTCCCCACTGACTCTCCAAGCTACTATTATACACCTAGACCAAACAACCAGGTTTCAAGTAATTCTTGAGTCTATGAGTTAACTTCTTGTCCCATTATCTAAATGATTGATTTCTTATCTTTATCATCCTGGAGTATGCCTTCTCATGATATTCCTCTCTAAATTCCAACTGTTGCATCCTGGCACTAAGAAAATCCTCTATTGAGCAAACATCATCCCAATCAATTCCAAGATAAAAGAGAGGTTCCAAATTCACTGGTAGAACAGCTTTCTGCCCAAAAAATAAATTCATAAGGAAAATATCCATTTGTCATTTTCACAGCAACTCTATCAGCAAACAAAACCAAGGGTAAATAATTCCTTCACCTTTATGCATTATCCCCACAAATCTTCAACAAAGCATTCTTGATAACTTGATGACCTCTTTCAACCATGTCTTCAGCTTCAGGATAATAAGGTTTAGCCACTCTGACTTTAGAACCAGTACTTGCCACAGCTTCTTTAAATTTAGCTCCAAGCTCTGGCCCACCATCAACAGTCACCAACTTCTTCAACCCATATCCAAAAGCCCATTACTTCTTTAAAAACTCAGCCACAATTTTGGCAGTCAAATTGACCAGAGGCACTTCCTCAACCAAACCAGAAAAATTATCCTGGGAAACATTTAAGTATTTATACCTTCCCTCTTTAATATGGACAGCATCCAGACTGACTCTTCTAAACAGAGTTGATTCACCTATAGCACAGCCAACCTCTTTAGGCTTTTAGTGAATTTTTCTTTGAAATTCTTCACAAGATTGAACCTAACTCTGAACAGCCAACTTCATACCAGGCTACCAAAATCTGACTGCTACTCTCCTATAAGTCTCCCCAAAGCCTCTATGACCAACGTCTTCATGCAAAGACTTCAACAACAACTCTTGACCCTTCTTCTGATTCACCAAAACTTGAGGATTTGGATGTCTCCTCCTCATCAACCTCTTTCCTAATACACAGAAGCCAGGACTTTTCTTCTTTATTGCCACCCAATTATAATCATCAAAACTATCTGGCCTCTCCAAGTTTAACAGATATTCAACCATAGTAACATAAAACCCAGAATGACCCCAGGTCTCATCTTCCAAATCCAACAAAACAACATCCAAGGGTACAGCCCTGTCATTAAAATCTGCAGTGTGCAAATGAGCAACACAAACAGCCCAACCAGGACACCAATCCCTAAATTTGGGTACATCCTTTTATTTCCTCTGAATCTTAAGGGAATACAGTTCACTAACAAAAACACAATTCTCTAAATTTGAGCCATCCCAAACAACAGACCCATCTTCATCAACAAAGACATCCTGATCACCAGAATCAGGATCAGATACAGCCAGTTTAACCTTTTGGGGGAGGAGAGAACAATCTTCCAGTTTAGCCTCATGGGGGAGGAGAGAAAAATCTTCAGAACCCTTTGTGCTGGCCCTAACCACTGGGACATCTTCATCAAATTCTTCCAAATCTGAATCTTCATCTGTGGGTGGTCTCCTTGATAAATCTTTAGGCATTGTAAAAGTTTTTTCAGGTTTGTGTACCAGGTCAAAAGAAAAATGCTGAATGATTGCCACCCACCTAGTCTTTGAGCATTTTGAAGACTAGGTGTATTGATCCTTTGAACCAGAGATTTCACATCAACCAGCAGCTTAAAATTCTTCCCTCACAAAGAAGTTTTCAGTTTATTTAAAGTTTTTGCTACACTACACAATTCCAACATAGGTTGAGAATATCTAGATTCAACCTCATTAAATACTGTAGACTCATCCCTTACTGGCCTGGCCCTCCTAGTTTTATCTTCCTGAGAAAAATAGCACCAGCAACAATATAACTTGAGTCCACTTCCAGATAATTTTTTACAGCTCCCACACCATAATCCAACTTGTGAAGAATAATAACTTCACCTACCACCTTCTTCAATTTCTGAAAAGCCTCTTCACACTCTTTAGTCCATACCCACTCTGTGTCTTTCCTGGTCAACATCCTTAAAGGTGAAGCCAACAAAGAAAAATCTTTATTAAAAACTCTGACATACACACAATCCCCTGAAAATCTCCTGAATTCAGTAGTATTTTTAAGCCTTGGCCATGACTCAAGCTTGTTAACCTTTTTCTTTGCCATAATTCTTCCCCCTTTACATACCACATGACCCAAAATTTCCAGAGCAGGAACAGAACAACAAAACTTTGACCCAGAAATGGTCAACCCAGCCTCTTCAATACTAAACAATACTCTCTCTAGAGTAATTGCATATTCCTAAACAAACCTCCTTATACTTGGGCTCTCCTTCAGCACCTCATTCCCATGATCAGTGGACGGTCCTTTGAGTCCACCATCATCAATAAAAATACCAGCATAAGTAGGAACCTCATCCTAAAAAATCTAAGCAACTTGTGTTGATATACTGCTACTGAATTAGCTGCTCCTTAAGGCAACCTAGTGTGCCAAAACCTTCCCAAAGGAGTCTCAAAAGTTGTAAGTGGCCGTGAATCCATGTGAAGTTCACTTTCATCATAAACACCCATAATATCACCCAAACCATAACACACCCTTCCAGAAAAAGCTTCAACAAAGTCCCCTGCACTTGGCTGCATTCCAGAATCCTTGATAGTAACTCAATTCAAGGCTCTAAGATCATGCACCACCCTCAGCTTCCCATTCTGCTTCTTTACACAGAAAACTTGACTTGAGTAACTAGATGTTAATTGCTTGTATAAACCAGTCCTGAATTTTTCCCTAACAGTCTCTACAAAATCATCCCTGATAGCAGCTTGAATTGGAATAGGTTTGATTTGCCAAGGTTCTTGACAAACCACAGGAATCAAGTAAGGTTCCTCATAAGAATGTTACAACACACCCCTTTCCTCTTCAACAAATGCCACAGCTATCTCCCTCAGCACAATAACATGCAACAAAAACTTCTTTTCTTCATCAGACAACCACCCATAAGGACCAAAATTAACAACTTTCAGACTTTCCACAGTCACTCTATCAGTTTCCACTAAATCAGGAGGACTCTTCACCAGAGAAGTGCAGTACGGATCTCTTGACAAAGGAGGATTCAAACCTACCGGCATATAATCATTGTCAGGCCTAATCTTCTGCGCCACCATCTTATACTTTGCAGCTCCCTCTTCCACTTGAGGGATCTTCAGGAAATTTTCACCACCAGACGTGAAACAAAAACCAAGGGTTTCCCCATTTCTCACATGTGTGGGCATGGTAATGTTTTTTAAAGGTGTAGAAGAAACCCTAGTGGTGCACAATTGGGAGAACTTACTTATATTCCCCCATCTCACCACTCCAAGACTTTTCCACATTTCTACATCTTTATCTTCACTTCCATCTTCTAAATCTTCAAATCATGATTCATCTGCTGAATCACATCTTCTAAAATTGTGCAGTTTATCCTCATTCTCAAGGCTCAAAAAATGATCTTGCTGATCTTATTTCTTCAAAATTTTGTGCAGTTTAACCTCATTCAGGAGGCCCAAAAATTTATCTTGATGATCTTCAAAAAAATAATTCTTATCTTCTTTTTTGATTATCTTTAGATTTTTTTCTTGATTTTCTTCAGTTATCTAGAAATTTTTATTTTCTCTGCTTGATTTTTCTTCTAATCTACAAAAATAACCAGGGGTTTCCCCAGTGCTCACAGGCATGGACAAGGTAATGTTATTAAAAGGTGTAGAAGAAACCTTAGCAGTGCACAATTGGGAGGATTGACTTTTGGACCCCAATCTCACTACTCCACAGCTTTTCTGCATATCTTTCAGTAAAGATATATAACCAATCTTCTTATTTGAGCTTTAATTAAAAATAATTGAGAATTTTAAGAGAGAACAGATACTTGATAAAAAACTTTAAGAATCCTTGCAGAGAAGAGAAAAATAAAAAGAGAAATTTGAAAATCCACTTGGTATATCTCCAAGGGAGCTAACCCACTAGAACCTAAGCTTTCCTCATCTTGGGGAGAGGTTGTAGCACTTGGGTGATCAGCCCTCATCACTCTAAGAAAGACAGACTCCCACTAGAGCCTGAGACACACTCCAAAAAACCAGAGGAAGCACCCAATTCTTTTCTTCTCCTACAACAATCCATGCACTGGGACATTGAAGACAAACCAGGCCTGGTCTCCCAACCATCTTCTCCAGGGGATGATAACCTCATGTGAGCTATCCTCTCATCTTAACTTTTCAACTCCAAACTGATTCCCATAGCAAATTAATAGCCGATTCTTGCTTGAAAATCCATCAAGAATGGCCAACCCAAAACAGCTTTTACTGTTCCCTTGGAAAAATAAAAATGAACCATCCCTGAGGCTCCACCAACATCTAACTTCACAAACTCAGATGTTCCAACCAATTCAGTGACATGGCCACCAATCCCTCTCAAACTTCCAAAAGAACTGTTTTGATGGGGAGGCCCAGATGAGTAGCCTCAAAAAAGGAAATCAGGTTAATCTGAGAACCTGAATCCACCAATGCCCTAGCCTCCCTGCCATTCAGAGTGACATTGACATAACCCAGAGGTGCAGAAAAATGAGTTTCCAACCCTTCAACAAATTTTTCAGCAGAATCAAAAATGTATTCTGCCTCCTCAGAAGAAATCCTTCTCCTGGTCAACAACTTTTTCTGCCTATCAGCCAACCCAGGACTGATAGCATACCACTCCCCATAAGTAAGGGAAACCTGACCCTGATTCTTCCTTTCCAGTACAGAGTCCATAGCATTAACATGTCCAAAAACCAATGGTCTCTCAAAGTGAGCCCTTTTCTTCACTACTTTGGTCCTAGAAAATTCTTGAGGAACTGAACTACCCACATATTTACCATCAACAGGAACCAAACCAGATCCCTTACCGGACTCTCTAACTCCAGCAGGCTTTAGTAAAGAATCCAAAGGTACATTCTTCTCAGAATTAGAATCAACATCCATAGGCATTGGCTAACCATTCATGTCCGATGCTCCAAAAATAGGGGGGGCCATATCAGCTATACCCTTCTGCATTTTATACTGCTCCTCTTTGCTGTACTTCTTCCTAGCTGCACTCAGCTTAGGATCCACCTTTGAAGCCTTAGGCTTTGGTTGGGCCTGAGAACTGCTCTTAGGCCTTCTCACCTTTTCTGCTTCCTCATCATAAACACCAGCCAAGCATTCCCCACTTGAATTTTCACCACAAGAATACAACTCCTAACCACCAAAAGAAGATGTAAATGAGACTCTATTAGCCTCTTTACCCTTGCCCTTTCGATAATCTCCACCTTTACCAGATAAAGAAGCCTAAATAGGCAACTCTTTAAACCTTGGCCTCCTTGAGTTGACATTATGTCTCTCCTCACCAAGTCCACTGGAGGCTGACCATCATTAAGCTTCACACAAGAATCAGCTGGGAACTTGAACACTTTCCCATCTAATTCCACCTTCCCTTCAGACACATCCCTATTCAGTGCCCAACAATCATTGAACTTGTGGCACTTCCTTCTGCAATTAGAGCAGATCCAAGAATCACTCCTACCAGCCCTCCTTTCAAAATCTCTAGGCTGAGAAGGAGCCTTATTGGCCTTCTGAGCCTCCTGAAAAAATATGTAGCTTTTTTTTCAGATCAGCCAGCTGTTCCACTACTGGATCAACCTCTTTAGGCTTCTTAGGAGCATTTCCATTTTTTACACTTTCCTTCTTCCTAGATTCCTCCACATCTTTAGCAAAATCTTCACTGACCTTGCTAACATACTTAGTTCTAGCTTCTTGGCAAGAATCCACTGCCAACAGTTTCAGATGACCCTCCACAAACTCCTTCATTACAGAAAGAGCAGGAAATTTCTTATTTCCATTAGGAAGAATCTTAATCTTATCCTTCCTTTCCAACTCCTTCAGCACATCAATTCTGAAATTCCTGGCCAGAGAAGACCAGAAAATACCCCTTGAAGAGTCAATACTCTCCAACTCCTGGATATCCACCATATAATCCACCACTGGCTCCAACTGAGCCAGAAACCTTCTATAAGTATTCAGGTTGTCCACCCCTCCATAATATTGCCATTCACTTGCAATCATATTGAGATCCACCATAGAGACCTGGATCCCCACCTGTCTGTTATCTGAAGACACAACTTTTTCAAATCCTTTCTCTTATAACCCTCCATAGAAGCCACTTCCTTCACCAGAGCCCTGTCAACAATATAGAAAATGACTTACTTCACCATGTCCAGGTGAGAAGCACCATCTACATTCCCAGAAGCCTCAAACAGCTCCAGAAACAACTTCACATCCTCCCCCATAAACATAGGGCCCTTCCAGGACTTGATCCTGACAGAAGGCCTAACAGAAAAAGGAGGATTGCCATCCTCAGTAGCAACAACAGTGCTACTACCACCACTATAGAGAGAGGGTCCAGAAGCCGTGGTCCAATAGATTCCAGAAAACAAATCTCCAACCACAGAAAAGAGTTCAAAAGTAAAGAAAGTCAAAAAAGCTAACAAATCCTCCCCCAACATTGGGGGCCAGAAATGTAGACAATCCTATAGTACTAACTATAGGCTTTGACCAAGGGATTTGGAGTAAAACTGGAGAGAAAAACTCCTGTCCCTTTGAGAAATACCAGGTGAGATTTATTTGCAACAGCAAATTAGAGACTGTTACAATACCCCTCCCAACACACTTCTTGACTGCTTTACAAGTCAAGACAGTAGCCAATAGCAGACCACTGAGAACCAAAGAACCAGAAAACCTTGAATGCAGAGAAATACACACCAGAAACCAAAGACACAGTGCACTTGTTACACAAACACAGCAAAAATACTTGATGTAGGTTGCAAAGCTACAACAGAGAAATTGGTTGCTAAAGTTGAGTTAAATGAAGAACTAAACTTGCAATAAACACAGCTAATTGTGGCTAAAAAACAGTGAGAACTGAGTGGGAAAAAGTGATATAACTATCAGATGGTTGTATGATAATTAAAGTTGCCCCAAAACTGTCTTATTCAGTATGTACACACAGACCACCTATCTGAATATCCATGCACAGCAACTAATTTGGTGCTTTTGGAAGCCAAATTGAATAAAAACCCTCTAGAAACGCACACCAGCCTTCTATTACCAAGGCAGGCGGACCTCCCTGAAGCCAGAAAACCACCAAAAACATGTAATAAAGCCCAAAATACTTAAAAAAATCCACCATGACTACTAAAACCCTTAAAACACAAAATTAAGCTATGAAAACATTGAGACATAAAATATAGAGCCAAATTAGATCTACTTAATTGTACTAAGTACTTAACCCTGATACTTAAGGCTATCCCATAAAACAAAAAACAAAATTAAACAGCTATCATTTAGAAATGAAAAATGAGGAAATGATCACCTAAAACTTGGAATATGAAAACTATCAACAAGACATCAAATATAGAGAAAAACCAGGGCTATCCAATGGTAGCACCCACATACCTATAGTCCCGAAATTCACTAAATAAAACTAGAATAACACCTTGTTCTTTGAACAATTTTAATTAATACATACACAACAGCACCAAAAAGACCAACAAAGGCCTCTGCCAATGTTGGAAGACCACCATGTTTGAGACAAAATAAACCCATCCTCCAATCTTTCCACATCCAAGTATACAATCCTATCTACCTTTTCCTTCCATTTTATTTCATAAACTCCAGAAAAATCTCTCTCCCACTTCTTCAATGATTTTTGAGAATCACATGTCACTATTCCATCATTAACATGAAGCCTGATAACAGATGAACCCAAATTATTCTTCAAAACATAGAATGAATTATCAAAAAAACTACGTTCATAATCTAAATTCTTCAGCTTTTGTGCAATGAATTTCCATAAACATCTTGCTGCTTGCTTAGTCCCATAAAGGGTTTTATGAAGCAACATACCAAAGAGCCATCATTTTTTTCAAGTCCTTCAGGAGACAAAAAATAAACTTCTTCAATAGGACTATTTAAATATGCTGCAACAACATCAAAAGAGTAAAAAAATCAATTAAATTTAGCTGCCAGAGTAAAGATAAGATGTAGATAGGTGAAGGTAAATTTAGAAGCAAAGGTCTTGTGAAAATCATGGTCATATTTCTGAAAAAAACCTTTTGCTCCATAGTGTTCCTTGAAACATTTAAGGTCATTAGCTGAAAGACCATGTTTGATAGCAAAAGCCCATCATGCTCCAGGAACTCAAACACCTGGTTGGGGCTTAAAAAGTGACCATACATTCTTTTTTAAAGATTCTCAAGCTCATTTTTGCATGCTAAAGACCACTGGTGACTCTCTTGAACTTTCATAGCTTGCTTATATGTTCTTGGTGCTTCAAGGGATAATTTTAAGCAAGTGTTTTGAATTTCAGCTCCAACAGAATCTTGATCCAGTATTTTCTTATCAAGTTGAAAATCACCAAGAGTTAATGAGTTTAAAATAAAGGGGAGACCATGCTTTTCTGAAGAAGGGATTACATGATTTTTTTCTTGAGTCTGCTCAGCAATTTGATTACTTGATTATGGGTTAGAGTGATTTTCAGACACTTTTTTAATTGTTGCTTGGGAAGGAAATTCAGCAAAAGCAGATTGAATAAGCTTATTATTTGCTTTATCCCAATAAATCAAACCTTTACAACCTTTAGCAAACACAACCACATAACATTTTACTTCCCTTACATCCAGCTTCAACTGTTGAGATTGAGGAACATGAACAAAAGCCACTCCCCCAAAAAAGTGTGATAAATCAAGTTGAGGCTTCTTCTTTAACATTGCTTTATAGGGAGTTACAGATAGAGAAATTGAATTGGGAATTTGATTATAAAGATTTGATGTTCACAGAAATGCTGCACTCAATTTTTTTTTTGACAAACCACTTTCATAAATTATTGTTCTGCCTATCTCAAAAATAGTTCTGTTGCACTGTTAAGTAACCCCATTTTGTTCAGAATAATAAGGCATTATATGTTCCCACTGAATTAAATTTTGAGACAGATATTTCTGCATCTTCTGATTGAGATATTCACCACTATTATCAGAGCAAAGAATCTTCAGCTTGAAACCTGTCAACTGCTCATTTTTAAGTGAAATCATATAAAAGCATCATAATTTACATATTTTTATTGAATGATCTCAATATCAGAATAGCAGGCCTTCACATCAAAAAAAGGAGACTATTTATTGTGCATTATTAAAAGCTTACACTTCAAAAGGACGCAAAACATCAGAGACAACAATTTCTAACGGCTCAGGATATTGGTCAGTTGGAAGAAATGTATGTTTACAGACATTTTTGCCGAGATGGCATTCTTCACAGTCAATAATTCCAGGAGAAAGGGAAGAAGAGAGACCAAGAGCAACAAAAGAAGCAAGCCGTTGTTTTTATAAACCATAAGGTGACATGTCAAAGCATTTGATTCCATTTAATAAGTTAACTTTCTGGCTCCTGAGTTGAATTAGATGATTTCTGAATTAGAGAGTCCAGTGAGAGAAACAGGACCAAACACCACAGGAAATCTGGGGCTGAACTGCTAGCAGTTCCCTCTTTTTGAAACTATTAGGAATTTGTCAGGAAACTGTTGGGAAACCATCCTGAAACTATCAGAAAGATGTTTTTAAATATGATGAAAAAACATTGAAAAAATAAACTGTCACAGATTGAATCCAGAACAATCCCTCCTTGAGCAGAGCTTAAGAACCACATTGAACATCAGTTAATCTCAGGTTTGGCAAAAGGTTGAACAACATCACTTAGCATACCTTAATATTTAAATATTAAACTTGAATATATGTTGCATGTATGATATAGATGCATATGCATTTGAATTTGCATGGTGGATACTTATTGCATGCTAAAAATTGATGTGAATTGCCTATCCAAAGTGTATGCATAATGACTATGAAGAATAAATATGCATAAAAATATGCATAAAAAATATGCATAGTGGTTATGCATAAAAAATATGCATATTGAATATGCATAAAAATATGCATATTGAATATGCATTAAAAATATGCATATTGAATATGCAAAAAAAAGGTGCATATACGTATATGAATAAAATATATTAATATGCATATAAATCTTTATAATGAATATGCATATGAATATGCATAAATATGCATAATGAATGAAAAATGCAAAAAAAATGATGCTTAACGAGTATATTTTATGCATAAATAGAAATATGCAATATGAATTCATATTGCATACAGATAACACTGGCAAACCATTTTGACCAAAACTCATACTAAATTTTCATTCTGGACTAAAGGTGTGAGGGAAGGAAGAAAAACAGTCCGACGTTAGAAAAATGCTACATGCACTCATTTTGTAGCAGAGCAAATGAGAAGTGCTGAATTATGGTTGGTGCCCATAATTTAGTATGATATCATAATTTTATTTAATTGTTTTCAATATTGAAAAGACTTTAGGTCGGTTGGTATGGATCTAGCTGTGCCAGGGTCTAATCTAATTATTTTAACAATTTCTTAATAATTAATGGGCTTTAATACAAAAACAGGTTGTATTTTTTGTGGGATATTGGATATGATAAGGTCTTTTTTAAAAAAAACTTATATTGTTTAAAAGTATTCCTGAATCAGATGTGGGATAATCACTAAAAAAAATTGTAGTACTGTGGGCAAGAAAATATATGCACAAGCAGTAAAGAAAGGACCAAGTGAACCCTTTTTGTGCAGTGGGAATCAGTAGAGTGGAATTGTGGATAAAAAATATAATTCATTATTACCATTTTATTTAATCAAAAAATTTATAATATTAAAAAGAACTATTGATTAATTGGTATTTGACCTTTGTGCCTCACTCATATTTATCATTTGATTGATTTTTGTCACCATTATGTTATTAATATTATAAGTATAGCAAAAACTCGTGTGCCAAATGCATACCGGGTGATGTTACACCTTTTATAATATTATTAAATAAAGGTAAAAAAATATGAAAATGATTTGTTTTAAAAAAAATAAATTGATATCCAAAAGCAATATGAGGGATAAAAAGGTAAAATTAAAGGGATTAAATATGAAATAAAAAATTAAAGTAAAATTCCTGCCATCAAGAGCAAGTAGACATGATGGGGTGAATGCCCACCAGTGGCACTAAACTTGGACTATAATTTCTTTTTTGTTAAAATAAAAAAAAATCCACTGGAGCTTTACCAAAACTTCAGGATGACAATTTTGCCATATCAAACAACTTCTAGTGCAATTATTGAAGAAAAATTCATCTTCATTGCAATAGAGAGAATTGATCACATCAGACTGCATGTGACCAAAAGTGTCCAGCACAAGTTCCGCCGAACTTGTGCTGGACACTTTTATGATGGAGGTTAGCTAGGGTGGAATTTTTCTTCAGTTCATCTGGTATTTCTTATAAACATGTCCACTGGCATTTAATCTTTGTGCCTCACTCATATTTATCATTTGATTGATTTTTTGTCACCATTATGTTTTAATATTATAAGTATAGCAAAAACTCGTGTGCCAAATGCATACTGGGTGATGTTACACCTTTTATAATATTATTAAATAAAGGTAAAAAAATATGAAAATGATTTGTTTTACAAAAAATAAATTGATATACAAAAGCAATATGAGGGATAGAAAGGTAAAATTAAAGGAATCAAATATGAAATAAAAAATTAAAATAAATATACTGCCATCAAGAGCAAGTAGACATGTTGGGGCAAATGTCCATCAGTGAGGCTAAACTTGGACTATAATTGCTTTTTTAAAAAACAAAAAAGTGCCAATCTGAGGTTTAAATAAACTTCAGCATAACCATTTAGCCATATCAAAAAACTTCTAGTTCAATGATTGAGAGAGAATTGATCACACCAGACTGCATGTGACAAAAAGTGTCCAGCACAAGTTTGGCCGAACTTGTGCTGGACACATTTATGACGGAGAGTAGCTAGGGTAGAATTTTTCTTCAGTTAATCTGGTATTTCTTATAAACATGTCCATTGGTACTTGATCTTTGTACCTCACTCATATATATCATTTAATTAATTTATTGTCACCATTATATTATTAATATTATAAGTATAGCAAAAACTCGTGTGCCAAATGCATACCGGGTGATGTTACACCTTTTATAATATTATTAAATAAAGGTAAAAAAATATGAAAATGATTTGTTTTACAAAAAATAAATTGATATACAAAAGCATTATGAGGGATAAAAAGGTAAAATTAATCTCAAAGAGATCAACTATGAAAAACAAAATACTAGTAAAATTCTTGCTCTCAAGAGCCAGTAGAAGTGTTGAAAAAAATGGGAGCCATCAGGGCTAAATTTTAATAAGTGACCTTTTTTTTAAAGATAAAAAATTATACACCTGAGGTTGGGAAGAACAACAGGTGGATGATTCAGCTAAACAAAACTGCTTGTAGTGAAGTTTAATAAAAAAATGTTTTTTGTTGCCATATAGAGAATTGATCCCATCTGACTGCACGTGACCAAAAGTGTCCAGCACAAGTTTGGCCGAACTTGTGCTGGACACTTTTATGATGGAGAGTAGCTTGGGTGGAAATTTTCTTCAGTTCGTTCATCTTGTATTTCTCATAAACATTTCTACTGGTATTTGATCATTCTGTATCTTTCATATTTATCATCTGATTAATATTTTATCGCCATTATATTATTAATGTTATTAGTATAGCAAAAACTTGTGTGCCAAATGCATACCATGTGAAATTATACCTTCAATAATTTTTTAAAATAGATGTAAAGAAATATGGAAAGGAATAGTTTTACAAAAATTAAATTGAAATTTAAAAGTAAAAAGAGGAATAAAAGAGTAAAATAAAAGTCAAAGAGTTAAAATATGAAAAAAATACTGGTAAAATTCCTGCTATCAAGAGCCAGTAGAGGTGTTAAAGCAAATGGGAGCCATCAGGGCTTAATTGTAATAAGTGACCTTTTCTTTAAAGATAAAAAATTATACACCTGATATTGGGCAGAACAGCAGGTGGATGATTCAGCTAAACCAAACTACTTCTAGTGAAATTTGATAAAAAAAAATTTTTGTTGCCATACAGAGAATTGATCCCATCTGACTGCACATGACCAAAAGTGTCCAGCACAAGTTTGGCCGAGCTTGTGCTGGACACTTCTATGATGGAGAGCGGCTGGGGTAGAATTTTTCTTCTGTTCATCTGGCATTTCTTACATACATGTCTACTGGTATTTTATCTTTGTGCCTCACTCATACATATTGTTTGATTAATTTTTTGTCTTAATTATATTATTAATTATATAAGTATAGCAAAAAATTGTGTGCCAAATGCATACTGAGTGATGTTACACATTTTATAATATTATTAAAAAAATGTATAAAAATATTAAAATAATTTATTTTAAAATTTATTAATTGATATCCAAGAGCAATATGAGGAATAAAAAATTAATTTAAAGCGATCAAATATGAAAAAAGAAATCCAAGTATTATTGCTAATATCAAAGGCCAGTAGAGATGTTGAAGCAAATGAGAGCCGTCAGGGATAAATTGTACTTAATTGATTGTTTTTTAAAGATAAAAAATGGTGTACCTGTGGTTTGGATGAACTCTAGGTGGATAATTCAGCTATATCAAACTACATCTAGTGAAGTTTCTTATCAAATAATTTTTTTTATTTCCATAGAGAGAATTGATCCCATCTGACTGCACCTGACCAAAAGTGTCCAGCACAAGTTCGGCCAAACTTGTGCTGGACACTTTTATGATGTAGAGTAGCTAGGGTGCAGGTCTTCTTCAGTGCAACTGTTATTTTTTTAAAACATGTCAAATGGTATTTGATCTTTCTGTGTTATTCATATTTTATTATCTGATTAATTTTTTGTCATTAGAATTTTATTAATTTTGTTAGTACAGAAAAAACTTGTGCACCAAATGCATGCCATGTTATATTACACCTTTTATAATATTATTAAAAAATGTTAAAAAAATATGAAAATGATTTCTTTTCCAAAATTATAAATTAATATCCAAATGTAACATGAGTGATAAAAAAGTAAAGTAAAAGAGATCAAATATGAAAAAGAAAAATTCAAGAGAAATTCCTGCTTTCAAGAGCCAGTAGAGGTGTTTAAACAAATGGGTGCCATCAGGGCTAAATTTGATAAAATTTAATTTTTTTTAAAGATAAAAAATTTTTCACCTGAGGTTTGGAAAAACTCAAGGTGGATTATTCAGGCATACCAAACTACTTATAATGTAATTATTTAGAATTTTTTTTAATTTAATTTCTACAGAGAGAATTGATCCCATCTGACTGCACCTGAACAAAAGTGTCCAGCACAAGTTCGGCCGAACTTGTGCTGGACACTTTTATGATGGAGAGTAGCTAGGGTGGAAGTGTTTCTCAGTACATCAGTTTTTTGTTTTTCACATTTCTATTGGGTTTTTAACTTTTTTTTATCATTCATATTTATCTTATAATTCATTTTTTGTCACCATATATATTATTAATGTTTCTAGTATATCAAAAACCTGCATGCCAAATGCAAAATTGGTGATGTTACAACTTTAATAATATTATTATATAAAGTTAAAAAAATATGAATATGTTTAGTTTTTAAAAAATTAAATTGATATTTAAATTTAAAAAGAGTAATAGAAAAGTAAAATGAAAATATATGGGATCAAATACAAAATAAAAAATACAAGTAAAATTTTTACTATCAAGATCCAGAAGTGGTGTTGGGACAGTTGGGGACCCCTAGGTCAAGACTTGGTCTAAACTTACTTTTATGTATAGCTAACAAATTTTGAACTGAGGTTTGGACAGACATCCAGGGGACAATTTTACAATATGAAACATTCTTTACTTCAATAATTGAGTTAAATATCATTTTTATTGCCATAGAGAGAATTTATCTCATATGACTTCATGCAACCAAAAGTGTCCAGCACAAGTTTGGCCAAACTTGTGCTGGACACTTTTATAATTGAGAGTAGGCATACAGCAAATCTTCTTAAACTCAAAAGGGATTTCTTATAAACATTTCCACTGGAATTTGATCTTTCTGTGTCATTTAAATTTACCATTTGATTAATTTTTTGTCATCATTATATTGTTAACGTTATTACTATAGTAATAACTTGTGTGAAAAATGCATACCAGGTGGTGTTCCACCTTTAATCATATATTATTAAATAAAGGTATAAGAGTATGAAAACTATTTATTTTAAAAATTAAAAATTGATATCCAAAGCAATATGAGCAATAAAAAAGTAAAATAAAAGGGATAAAATAAGAAAAAAAATATAAGGAAAATTCCCACTATCAATAACAAGTAGAGGTGTTAGATCAAATGTGCACCACCAGGGCTAAGCTTGCACTATATTTTATTTTTTGTTAAACCAAAGAAAGTGTCCTGATGAGTTTTGAAAATTCATCAGGAGGACATTTTGGCAATATCAAACTACTTATTGTGCAATGATTGAGCAAAATGTCATTTTCATTTCCATAGAGTAATTTATCCCATCTGACTGCATGCAACCAAAAGTGTCCAGCACAAGTTCGGCCGAACTTATGCTGGACACTTTTATGATGGTGAGTATCTAGGGTGCAGGTCTTCTTCAGTTCCTCAGGTATTCCTTATAAACAAATCCACTTGTATATGATCTTTCTGTGTCATTCATATTTATCATTTGATTCATTGTTTTTCACCATTATAATATTAAAGTTATTAGTATTGAAAAAATTTGTAAGCCAAATGCATACTGGTAGATGCTACATCTTTCATAATCTTATTAAATAAAAGTAAAAAAATATGAAAATTATTAGTTTTACAATAAATAAATTGATATTTGAAAGCAAAAACAGGAATAAAAAAGTAAAATAAAAGTGATTAAATATGAAATTAAACATTCAAATAAAATTTCTGCCATCAAAGATAATTTGAGTTTTCAGACCAAATTTGCACCACCAGTTCTAGATTTGGAATATTTTTTCTTTTTTTTAAAAATTAATAAAAGTGTCCACCTGATGTTTTCCAAAAAATCAGGAGGATAGTATAGCAGTATAAAGCTACTTCTTGTGCAATGATTGAGCAAAAATTCATTTTAACTTCCATTGAGTAAATTTATCCCATCTGACTGCATGCAACCAAAAGTGTCCAGCACAAGCTCAGCTGAAATTGTGCTGGACACTTCTATGATGGAGAGTAGCTAGGGTGAAAGTCTTCTTCAGTTAATCTTATATTCATTTTAAAAATGTCTATGGGTATTTGATCTTTCTGTGTCATCCATATTTATTATTTGATTATTTTTTAGTCACCATTATATTATTAATGTTTTTAGTATAGCAAAAAAATGTGCAATGAATGTACACTGGATGAATTTACAACTTTAATAATATAATATAATAAATATAAAAAAATGTGAAAGTTATCAGTTTTACCAAAATAAAATTGATATTTAAAATCTAAAGGATAAATAAAAGGGTAAGATTAAAATTAAAGAGATCAAACATGAAATAAAGATATTAAGTATAATTTCTGCTATCATGAGCCAGTAGAGGCTTCAGAAAAAATGGGCACCATCATAGATTAACATGGATAAAATTTACTTTTTACCAAAGGAAAAAATTGTCTACCTTAGGTTTGGAAAAACTTCCAGGGGACAATTTGTCTATGTAAAACTACTTTCAGTGCAATGATGGAGTGATAATTCAGTCTCATTTCCATAAAAAGAATTGATTGCGTCTGACGGCATGCAACCAAAAGTGTCCATCACAAGTTTGGCAAAACTTGTGCTGGACACTTTTATCATGAAAAGTATTCAGGGTGCAAGTCATTTTTAATCATCTGAAATTTCTTATAAACATTTCCATTGTTATTAAATCTTTGTGCCTCACTCATATTTATCAATTGATTAATTTTTTGTCACCATTATATTATTAATATTATCAGTATAGCAAAAAATTGTGTGCCAAATGAATACTGGGTGATGTTACACCTTTTATAATATTATTAAATAAAGGTAAAAAAATATGAAAATGATTTATTTTACAAAAAATAAACTTCTATCCAAAAGCAATAAGAGAGGAATAAAGTAAAATAAAAGAAATCAAAGATAAAAATTAAAATCCAAGTTAAATTCCTGCCATAAACAGAAAAAGAGATGTTGAATTAAATTAGAACAATCAGGGCTAAACTTGCACTAAATTTTCTTTTTTGTAAAAATAAAAAAAAATCCACTTGAGCTTTACCAAAACTTCAGCATGAAAATTTTGCCATATCAAACTACTTCTAGTGTAATTTTTTATCAAAAATTTATCTTCATTTCCATAGAGAGAATTGCTCCCATCTGACTGCACCTGACCATAAGTACCAGCACAAGTTCAGCCGAACTTGTGCTGGATAATTTTTTAATGTAGAGTAGCTAGGGTAGAATTATTCTTCAGTTTACCTATTATTTCTTACAAACATTTCTACTGGTATTTTATATTTGTTCCTCACTCATTAATATCATTTGATTAATTTTTGGTCACCATTATATTATTAATTTTATAAGTATAGAAAAAACTCCTGTGCCAAATGCATACCAGGTGATTTTATGCCATTTATAATATTATTAAAGAAATGTATAAAAATATGAAAATAATTTATTATAAAAATTATTAATTGATATCCAAAAGCAATATTAGGAATAAAAAATTAAGTTAAAGGGATCAGATATGAAAAAATAAATCCAAGTAATATTCCTACTATCAAAGGCCAGTAGAGGTGTTGAAGCGAATGAGAGCCATCAGGGATAAATTGTACTAAATTGACTTTTTTTCAAAGATAAAAAATTGTGCACCTGTGGTTTGGATGAAATCTAGGTAGAAAATTTGGCTATGTAAAACTACTTCTAGTGAAGTTTTTTATCCAAAAAATTTTTTTCATTGCCATAGCAAGAATTGATCTCATATGACTGCAACTGACCAAAAGTGTCCAGCACAAGTTCAGCCGAACTTGTGCTGGACACTTTTTTGATGGTGAGTATCTAGGGTGCTGCTCTTCTTCAGTGCAACTGGTATTTTTTTAAAACATATCCACTGGTATTTTATCTTTCTGTTTTATTAATATTTTATCATTTGATCAATTTTTTGTTACCAGTATATTATTATTTTTATTATTATAGCAAAAAAACATGTGCCAAATGCTTACAGGGTGATGTTAAACCTTTAATAATTCTATTAAATACAGGTAAAAAATTATGAAAATGATTTGTTTTACATAAAATTAATTGATATCTAAAAGAAAAAAAAGGGATAAAAATAAATAGGTTGAATAATAGGGATTTTATATGAAATTCAAAATTCAAGCTAAATGCCTACTTTCAAGGCTCAGAAGAGGTGTTGGATAAAATGGGCATCATGAGGAATAAAATTTTACTTAATTTGATTTTTTGAAAAACTAAATGAAGTTTTCAACTGATTTTTTTCCAATATTAGTTGGACACTATATCTATATCAAATTACTACTAGTACCATGATTGACCAAATTAAATCCTCATTTCCATATGCACAATTGATCCCATATGGCTGGACCAGGCCAAAGGTGTCAACCACAAGTTTGAGAATTCTTCTTGTGGACACTTTTATGATGGACAGTAGTAGGGTGCAAGTCTTCTTTAGTTAATCTAGTATTCCTCATAAACATTTCCAACTTTTTTTTGGCCAAAAATCAGGTGGAAAGTTTTTCCATATAAAATTACTTCTAATGCCATGATTGATTAAAAATTAATTCTCATTGCCATATAGAGAGTTGATCCCATATGAGTGGATCTGGAAAAAGTGTCACCACAATTTTTGATAAACTTAAGTTTGAAAATTTTATGATGGAAAGTAATTGCAACTCTTCTTCATTTCATCAAGTAATCCTCATAAAAATTTCCACCTGTATTTTGGCCAAACTTCAGGTGGACACTTTGGCCATATTAAATTAATTCTAGCTCCATGTTGATAAAAAACTGATACTTATTGCCATTTATAGATATTAAACCCATCAGACTGTGCCTTTCCAAAAGTGTCTACCTGAATTATGGCTAAACCTCAGTTGGACACTCTTATAATGCAGAGTAGCTAGGGCAAAAGTATTCTTCAGTCAATTTGGTATTCATAATAAATTTATCCTCCTGAGGTTTATCCTAACTTGAGGTGGACAATTTTGGAAAGCACAAGTTAGTCACTATCCATCAAAAAAGTGTTCACCAAAATTTTGGCTAAACTTGTGGTAAACCCCTTTGATCAGCCACAGTCAGATGAGATCAACTCTTTAGATGGGAATGAGGATGATGTTTTGGTCAATCATGGAAATAGAAGTAGTGTGATGTGGCCAAATTACCCCCCTGAAGGTCAGACAAACCACAGAAGGACACTTTTTAGCAGGTAGTAACTGAGAAAAATCCATTTATCAGAAGGAAAATCTTTTATTGGATAGATGCCAAGGTTTCATACTTGTGTATTATGGTCAGTATTAGTTTTGAAAGAGTCTGTCCAAGAAATTTCATTGCCCATTATGACTCATTTTGTTTTAAATGTTTCAAACTGCGTGATACAGTATTAAGGTGTCACATAGTATAATTAAGTTCTATTACGTGCCCTCCTATGATGCCTAAATTTATAATTTAATATCTTACATAATAATTTTTTTTATATAAATTCATCAATATTTTTTTTATTATCAAATTTAATAGAGCAAGTATCCTGAATTATTATATATGCATAAGCTTAGGTTAGATCAATTTGTGCTCAATTTGTTCTCATAAGAGGACCAAAATCAAGTTCTGGAGGATCAACTTGTGCATAATTTGGAATCAGTTGATATTCTGTCTATAATCAATCTGAGAATTAATGTAAATCTAACTCTAATTTACTTATGTTTATAAAGTATTCATAAACCTGGCATAATTAAGGGACACTCTAAATTTAAAGAGAGGGGATTGCTAGCAATTCATTCCTATATTTCCCGTGGTGAAAGCCTTGGAAGACAGTGAGGAGGAAAGTTTAAGGCTGAGTTCAAGTAAAGAGACCTGAATAGCTTTAATAGCCGGCTGTCTAGAAAATTTAAATGGTCCTATATGAATACAGTAGTATAAATCCAATACATATTAAAATATTACTCAATATAAGGGTCTCAATAATTTTAATCTCATTAATTATAAATGGGTTACATACTTATATTTGGTAGAGAAATAGATTTAATAATTCAGATACTATTCAAAGACCTTTAAAGTACTATTTATATGTATTTTAATTGTATTGGTTACATATTTTAATTGTAATGATAAAGAATGTAGAAACAAGACCAAAAAAACCCTCCTTTTATACCCAATCATCCTCCAATGTAAACTCTTAATTTACCAGTCCTATAAATGGCTAATGAAGCTTCATTCTAGCTTATAAATCTATACAAAAACATAAAGAATGACCAATAAAATAATTATAATTATATTATCTGCCAAAATACTGGTGGAATAGGGATAATCCATCAAAATAAACAAATAAGCAAAAAAGAGAGTGTATCAGTGTAATAATGTAAAATAAAAGACTAAAAAAAGAGAATAAAACCAAATATTACACAATATTAAGGGGGATCAACAGTATAAATTATGGGGCTAGTTATGACAATATACTACATGAAATCCCCATCCAAAAATAGCCAATACTGACTGGGAAACCACTGAGAAACCCAAAAAATGGCATGAGATGTGGGGTAACTACATGCATTCCTTGGAAGGAACTTGCACAGTTAAATTCTTAACCAACTTAGGCAAATTTAGGTGTGGTAGTGAATTAAAGGTACTAATATTGAGGTTATTAATTAAATTAGTGCATATAATAAGGTAAATGCAACTATAATTAAATTAGGACACTAAATAAGCGCCTGTCACCTATTTTAGTGTGTTTACCAACAGTGGGAATAGAATGTGGGGTACTTATAGTATGAACAAGCTAAATTTGTTAAAAATGAAGCTATTCAAATGGGAAAAATGCAGGCAGTATGTGGCCAGTAAACAGTAGCCATTTCTGGCATGATAAACACCAAATTTGAAAAGTGTTTTTTTATGCATCTGAGTAGCCAAATCAATAGTCCTAAATAAGACATATTGATCTTTCAAGGTGCATTTTTTAATCTTATTCAATTTATAGCAAATATATTCAACTTTTAAGTGATTTAAAGCAAATTTCTTGTTTTTCACATAAAACAATGAAAAAAACAGCTTTAAGTCTACTTAAAAATTATGTAGACTTATTTTTAATGTTCTTAAGATTACCCCAGAATATTACAACTTAATATTAAGTAAATAATACTTATAAAAGGTGGATATATGTATGTATATAAGGTGTTATAATGGCATATATTGTATTTTATCATAATTTTCACTTATGTATAAAACTTGTGAACCTTTATTTATTGTTCCCATGTATAGTCCATGTGTTTCACATAATTTATAAGTAATTTTTACTCAGTCCAGGGGATATCCAGGCTGACACTCACCCACCCAAAAAACAATAAAAATGATGAGTTATACATTTTTTTATTTTATTTTTCAGGTATTCAAAAAATTCTGTAGCATTAAAGATTAATTCTTTACAGAAATAAAACATAATAAAATATTATGAGAACTGGCTTGTAATCCCTCAGCGGGTTGAAAAGAATTATATTTTTGTTTAAATTTTTCAATAAGGGAGAATAGATTAGAATTTTCTTTTTCAGGTATCCATTTATCACTTCATTTGATTTTTATTTATATTTTAATAAATGCTCAGTTCCAATCTCTTTAGTGAGGATTCTTTTCGTGAGTATTTTTTCAATATCTTCTATTTCCAAAATTTCTTCAGGTTGCTTTTTAGGCCTTCATCTTCTTTTTGGAAACAAGTCAGGATCATTTGCATGGTATGGTTTTAAAAATGAGATAGTGAAAACTGGATGTTTCTTATCACATGGGGCATCTAATATGACTTCCACAGCACTCTTACCAGCCATTTTTATTAACTAAAAAAGGGCCTACAAAAGTATCCTTCAATTTAAAATTACCTTGTAAGTTAAAATGTATTTTAGAAATTAGGACCTAATCTCCTTTTTCGAATTCAAATTCTTTATGAGATTTATCCCACTTTTTTTCTCATATTAAAATGCTTTTTAAATACATTCTTCTGCTATCTTTCTACACATTTTCTAAATATGAATAAAAGATTTAGTACCAGGGTGTATATCTAACCTTGGTAATTTATATAAATGATTTACTGGAAAATTTGCTACATATCCCATCCAGAGTTCAAATAGTTTTTTCTCTGTTACATAATGAGTTGTTATATTATAAGAAAATTCAAGGCCATTAATTAAGGTTACTCAGTCATTTGGGAATTTCTAATTGTCTTTGTATTCTAATCCAAAGGCAAAATATCTTCTGATCATATCTTCCAGAGTCTGTATCATTCTCTCAGCCAGCTCATCAGTTTATGGATGGTGTGCTGTAGACAATTTCAATTGACAACCTGATACTTCCATCAAAAATGTACAGAAACATGAAGTAAATTTAGGGTCTCTGTCAGAGATTATGGCTTTGGGGAGCGCAGAGGTATTCATCATTTGAGTCCACCATAGTAATTCCAAGTCCTTTGAAGATACCTCTTTATGGGTAGGGATAAGTTTACACATTTTTGTTAATCTATCTACAATTACCCAGCAAGAATTGAAACTTTCTATTCCTAATAATGGAAAGCCAGTGACAAAGTACATGTTTGTAATTTCCCATGGAGCTTTGGGCTGCTCTATATGTTGTAACAACCCATATCTCCTCCCAGTCACTCTTTTGGATTTTTGACAAGAGCCATATGTGTCAATGTATTTTTGTACATCTTCTTTCATGTTCATCCACCAGGCTGTATTTTTAACTCTATTTAATGTTTTTTTAATTCAAAATGACCAGCTAAGATGTCATCATGGCAAGTACATAACATTAAATCTTTCATTGAAGGTGGTATAACTATTACATTAATTAACTTTTTTTTCCATAATATATGTATCCATCTTCAATTGAAAGTTTACCTTTTTCCAATGCATTTTTATTCTTTTGGGGTAAGGTTTTAATTAATGCACTCAAAGAGGCTTTTATTGGATCATTTAAGATGGTATATAATTTAGACAAATCTTTATCAGATGAATAATTTTCTAACATAGTTTCCATAAATTCTTCCTCTAGATCCACTATATAAATCCCAAATATATGTATTACCTTATTTTCAGGCACATATGCTGGGTTGTCAGTATCATTTGGCAAAGGTCTTCTGGATAGTAAATCCAAACTAGAATGAAATTTTCCTTCTCTGTGAGTTATTTTCATTCTTCTTATGTGCTCTTGCACAGCTAGTTGACATCTAAACATGTGCCTATTAGGTGTTTTCATGTTTAGTAATGATTTTACTGCACTTCAATCTTTTATTAATTCAAAATTCTGATCTTCCAGATAGTAATGAAGTTTTTCCAGGGCCCACACAATGGCTAAAGATTCCATATGGGTGGCACAATACCTTAATTCTGTCTTTCTTAAGGTTCTGAATATATAACAGATAACTACTTCAGATAATTTACCATTTATTATCTGTTTTTGCTGTAAAGCAGAACCTAATCCTGTAAAGCTTGCATCAGTACACAAGATAAAAGGGAGGTTAAAATCTGGCAGTCCCAATATTGGAGGTGACATTAAACATTCCTTTAATTTATCAAAGGCATTTTGTCTTTCATTATTCCAAATCAAATCCTCATTTTTTGCAATTAATGTTGTTAAAAGAGCTGCAATAGGTTGGTAGTTTTTTATATACTGCCTATAATATCCACACATACTTAGAAAAATTTGAACATCTTTCACATTTTTAGGTATACTAATGTTTTTTATTGCTGCAACTTTATTCTGGTCAAAACACATATATAATCCAGATACAACAAGTCCAAGTACTTTCAAGGATTGAAACCCAAACTTACATTTCTTTAATGCAATTTTCATATTAATTTAATCCATTATTTGAAATAATCTACTCAGGTGATTTAAATGTTCACCATATGTTTTTTTAAACACTATGATTTCATCAATGTAGACTAAAAGCCATCCTTCAACCTTTTCCTGAAGAAAAACACTATCAATCAATTTTTGGAAGACTGAAGGGAAATTCTGTGGGCCAAAAGGCATTCTTAAATATTTATATATCCCCATGTGTGTGGTTATGAGTAAGAAATTCTTAGAGCTCTTTTCCACAGGAATGTAGTGGTAACCTTTTTTTCCATCCAGACAGGAAATATATCTTGCACCTTGTAAGGTAGCATAGATAGAAGCTATCCTTGGTAGAGGGTAAATATCATCTACAGTAAATGTATTCAGAGCTCTGTAATCACCACATAATCTTGCCTTATCCTTTTAATATGAGATTAAAACTGGTGAAATAACACAATACCTAGGTGTTGTGTCTACTTTTTCAACAATACCCATTTCTAACAACATTTTAAGTTTGTCATCAATGTCCTTCCTTTTTGCAGGAGAAGCTGGGTAAGTTTTCTTCTTCAAGCTTCCTGGAATATTATACAAACCACAAATTAAAGAGATTTTCATCTCATGGTCTTTGACAAATGCTAGTTCATTTGAACCATGAGCAAATGCCATAGGATAAAATTTTATCAATCTCAAAATATTGTTTTCTTCAATTTTTGAGAGTTGAGGACTGAAAGAGGCTTTTTTGATTTTATTTTCCAATTAAACCACTTCAGAGGTAGTTCTTCCACCTTGGTGTTGTCCTTTTTTAGGAGAATTGGAATAAACTGAATTTTCAGAGCAAATCTTAAATTTTCTTTTTCCATTCATGCCTATAGTGAAGCAGCTATTTGCAGGATCTAGTTTGATGCCAAATTTTTTCAATAAGTCATTTCCAATAAATAAACCAATCACTAAAAAATCACATCCTCTCTTACATATCCACTATTATATTTAAAGAATATAGCACTTTTATATTTTCCAATTGGATATAATACTGAACCAACACCCCTCCAGTTCTTTGTCTGTACAGGTTCCAGTTCCTCTTTCTACTTATTATCAAGTTTAATAAAATTATTAACAGAAACTACACTACCTGAAGCCCCAGTGTAAAGAGTGGCATTCATTCCTTTTCCACATATAATAACAGGTGCTCTAATAGGTGTGATTTTGTAAGTATCATGATTTAAGTCTTTAATTATTTCAGCCTCCTCAATGGAAGTTAAAGATGTATCTGTTTGAGGTATTGCATCATTCAGGAACATAATATCTTGTTCAAATACGTATATCTCATTTTCACCATCACTTTAAGAAATTTTACTTTTACAATCCTCACTAGACTCCTTCTTTTCATCTTCATTATTACTTTGTTCAAAATCTTGTGAGGTTTCAATAAAATTTTTTCTCTTCTTACAAGTATGACCTTTACCCCAAGGTTCATTACATTTGTAGCCAGTTTTACTTTCTTGTATCTTAGGGACAAAGGGATCTGAATATTTTTCTTCTCCACTGGTAACTTATTTGTAGTAGGATTTACTACCTCAAAATTTTTCTTGTAATGATTATACCTGGTTTCATATTTGTGGTTCAATAATATTTTATTGCATATATTAATAAACCCAGAAGTATCTCTGATGGTTTCAGTTCTAGCTACAATAATGTTGTAGACAATCATATAGTACTAGCTATAGGCCTTGACCAAGGGAGTTGGAGTAAAACTGGAGAGAAAAATCCCTGTACCTTATAGAAATACCATGTGAGATTTATTTGCTACAGCAAAAATAGAGAATGTTACTATACCCCTTCCAACACACTTCTTGATTGCTTAACAAGTCAAGACAGTAGCCAACAGCAGACCACTGAGAAACAAAGAACCAGAAACCTGAAATGCAGATAGATCCACACCAGAAAAACAAACACTGTGCACTTGTTGCACATAAAACAGCAGTAATACTTGACGCAGGTTGCAAAGCTACACCAGAGAAACCAGTTTCCAAAGATGAGTTAAATGAATAACTAACCTTGCATTAAACACAGCTAATTGTGGCTAAAAAACATTTAAAACTAAGTGAGAACAATGATATCACCCCCAGATGGTTGTATGATAATTAAAGTTGCCCCAAACTGTCTTATTCAGTATGTACACACAGACCACCATCTAAAAAATCCATGCACAGCAACAAATTTGGCACTTTTGGAAGCTAAATTGAATAAAAACCCTCTAAAAGTGCTCCCCAGCCTTCTATAACCAAGGCGGGCAGCCCGCCTAGAAGCAGCCAGACCTCCCTGAAGCCAGAAAACCACCAAAAACCTCCAATAAAGCCCAAAATACTTAGAAAAATCCACCACAACTACCAAAACCCTTAAAACTCAAAATTAAGCTATGACAACATTGAGACATAAAATATAGAGCCAAATTAGCTCTACTTAATGGTACTAAGCACTTAACCCTAAGACTTAAGGTTAGCCTTTAAAACACAAAAAACAAAATTAAACAGCTATCTTTTAGAAATGAAAAGTGAGCAAATGACCCCTTAAAACTTATAATATGAAAAATGTCATCTAAACATGAAATATAGAGAAAAATTGGGGCTATCCAATGGAAGTACCCACATACCCATAGTCCCAATATTCACTGTATAAAACCAGAAAAAAACCCATTTCTTCAACTAATCTCAATTAAGACATACCAAAACAGCGTCAAACAGACCAACAAAGGCCTCTGCCAATGTTGGAAGACCACATCCTTGCTAAAATTAAGAATTTCTGCATTCTCCTTCACCAAAACCACCATTTTCACACATTTTTCAAAACCCATCTCTGAAATTGGTCCCTGTCAATACTGTATTGACCATAAACTCATCTGTACCATAACACCACCAATCTATCCATACAGAACTGCTTGTGACTCAAGCTATTCCAGAAAGAAATCTTGCTCCAGACCTGGTACATTATCATCTGCAACAGATTCACCTCCCCCTCAACCTGGTCCATCTTCCAGAAAAATAAAAAGATCTAGGCCTTCTATCTTGACACCCAGATTAACCAACAAATTACACACTTCCAAGAAGAGTTCCAAAACCACTACAACTACTAGCTCTACCATACTTGGTCCTTCTGATGGTAAAAAAAATGCTTCTCCATACTGAAATTTAAGCTGATGAATTTCCAGTTCATTCCCATCCAGACAGTGATGATGACAATGTGGGAACCATTGAAACAGCAGCACCCAATTAATTGCCCAACATAAAGGAAAAATTCCAACAACACTATCCTCAAAAAAAAACATCTCATTCTAAACTACTTCCAATCCACTCCTTCCAAAGATCAACAGGAAATTGAGAAAAGAAGACACCTCATCCACCAGTTCAAGACTAATGCTGAAAACTTTTTTTCATCTCTTGATTCTCTTCTGTAATTGATTCTTGCCTGAAGTTTTTGACTTAGAAATAAATAATAATAAAAAACTCCTCAGTTTAAAGTCTTGGGGGACTCCTCCTCAGTTTTAAGTCTTGGGGGACTAACAGCCCTCATTTTATAGTCTTGGGGGACTCAAAAGCCCTCAGTTTATAGTCTTGGGGGACTCAACAACCTAAATAATAAAGACAGAACCAGAGATCAAACCATTAAAGACCAAAGAAAATAAACTAACATTCTGGTGTAACTGTTCTACAGAGCAGCCAGCTCATCAGTTACCCCCACACTTGCCTGAACTAAATTCAGAGACTCCCCCTTTGGATGCCTTGTGCCAGAATCACACCATCACCACATTATCAGTTTATAGTCCTGAAGGACTCAACCATCAAACCAGCCTCAGTTTATACTCTTGGGGTACTATACCATTTTTAAATTAAAAGTCTTGATGGACTTACCACACTTTGCATAAAAAGGACAGAGCCAATTCCATGCACAATACTCTGCAACCACCCTACTGAACTTCCAATTTCTCTTAATCATCTACACATCACTGATAAAAAATTTTCTTTTATCTCTTTTCTCTTCATTGTTTTCCCATCATAGATAATGGCTGGATCCCCAGATTTTGACCCATCAGAACTTCCTTGTTTCACTTCTCCCAAGGACTATGCTTGCAAAAATTGTATCCACATGTGCAGACCTTGCACTTTCACTCTTCCAACTCCTGAAGCCAAACTCTACAACAGGGCCTGTGATTCTTGAAACTCCAAAAAGAAAAATTGTGACAGAGACCCCAATTATCCTATACCACCACCTTCATCTTCACACAAATACACCTCTAGATCTCCTACCAGATCCCCAGAACTAGGTCCTGCTTCCTCTTATCTATCTTCTTCCCCATCCAGAAGATCATGCTGCTCTGTCCCCAGAACTCTCTCCAAAAGACATGCTCTATCATCCAAAGAAACAGCCTTTATCTAAGCAAATCTGGCTAAAACAGCTTCAAAATTAGCTCCCAGGCTGCTAGACCATGTCCAGGCGGCCTGCCTGACCGCTAGGAAGTGGGAATAAGGCTCAAAACCGCCAAATTCAACCAGAAAACAGTCAAAATCTACAAGTAAACAACAACAACTCCATGCAACATTCCCCTAGTGCTCCCAGAGCAATGCGCACAGCAATTTCTTCATCAAAAAAATACCAAAAACTCTAAAACTTCTAGAAGACCTGCAAAAGGACCTCAAGAAGGCACCAGAGCACACAACACTGCTTTCAAACAAAATTCCCCCTCTCAATCAAGAAGAGTTATCTACACCTCTCCTCTACCAGCCAATTACTCCTCTGAAAGTTCCATTTATTCCAGATATTCATCCAGAAGATCCCAATCAGCTTCCAGGTCACCTTCTCCTGGTACATCCTACAACATACCTAGTACTCTACCACCATTAACCAACCCAACTGGGCCAAGAAATAATATCCACAAAAACAACAGCAGCCCTGCTGCTCCAACCAGGCCACAGGAACGCCCTCCTTCTAGTCCATCTTTCCAACACCATTTAGAGAATTATCATGAGAATCCATACCTCCATCTGGTTGATCCTCCTACAAAATTTATCCATAATTCTTCAACAGCTCAAATCCCGCCCGCTTACAAATTTGATGAGCTCGCGATTTGTAAGTACCAAATTAATAAATCCAATTTCTTTAACAGAAAACAATTACTGATCCTAATTCTTCTGTTTAGTTGGAACCCTGCCTCCTGAAACTGAAATTGGTATTGGCCAACCTCTAGAAACTACCTTAACGCTGGGTTACACTGACATGAAACAATACCTAAGCATGATGTGTTCAAACATGCTTAAGGCTTTTGCTCTCCATAGTCTGTTGGATGATTTTGAAAAGAATCTGAGGAAAAAGCTCCTTGATGACCACTGGAAGATGTCTAGAATAATCAAGCACACCTTCCAACAGGCTATCCCCGTTTCTTCCACTTCTTCCCAAAAATTACCTTCTAATAAGGTCCCTGACCATTACAACACATATATGTTTTTCCAGTCACCTACATCACAAAGAACACAGTTCTTCCTCCAATCATAACAAAAAGAAAAATTGCCACCATAATCTGGACCAACTGCTGGAGGTTTCTTCTTCCAGACAATAAAATAAAAGAAAGAGATTAATAATTCACTAAATAGAGAGAACAATAATAATTAACAGATATATATAAAAAAAATTAGTTTTTATTTTTATTTTTATTTTTATTTTATTTTTTTATTTTATTTTTATTTTTATTTAAACTACTAACATACTAAAAAAAACTTGAAAATAATCAAACAAAATTATCCAAAAAAATATGAGAGCTAAGAAATTTAAATGAAATGAATAATAATAATAAAATGAGATAAATAATAATTTCAAATGGTATCCCCCAGCCAATTGATGAGCTGATCCCCTGATACCTTACCCACATCAAATTTCACTTGATGTGGATACACCTTTAAATAATTTTTAAATGAAGTGAGATAAAATAAATTAAGAAAAATAATATCAATAAAGAAAATATGAAATAAATTGAAATTAAAGAAAATAATAAAAAATTAAATAGAAATAAAAAAAGAAAATAGCATTTCCTGGCCAATTGATGAGCTTTTCCCCACAAATGCTTTCCCAAAATCCAGGTGACCCTGATGTGGTGACACCATATAATATAATTTGTAATTTTTCCACTTTTATATCCTAATAACCCCCATAAAAAATTAAAAGAAAAAAAGAGAAAAAAAAGAAAATAATCTAAAACTACTATCTAACACAACCATAGATAAAAACTTAGAGAAAAAAAAGAATAAGTCCGGTGTAGAAAATCCTATAGTACTAGCTATAGGCCTTGACCAAGGGAGTTGGAGTAAAAACCCAGAGAGAAAAACCCCTGTCCCTTTGAAAAATAAAGTGATATTTACCTGCTACAGTAAATTGGTTCCTGTTCCTAAAGCCCCTTTTCCAACACAATTGACTGCCTGATCAGCCAAGAAAGTAGTCTCCAGACAGACTACCAAACCAAAGAGCTGAAATGTAGACCAATGTCCACACCAGAGAAAGTAATGATACTTGATGTAGGTTTCAAATCCACACCAGAGACAGCAATAACACTTGATATAGCTTGCAAGACTATACCAGAGAAACCAGTTGCCAAGTTAAGTTAAATGAAGAACTCAACTTGCAACAAACACAGCCATTTGTGGCTGAAAAAACAGTGAAAACTGTGTAAGGAACAAGGATATCACCTCCGTATGGTTGTATGATAACTAAATTTGCCCCAAACTGTCTTATTCACTATATACACACAGAACACTATCTAAGAGCCAATGCACACCAACAAATCTGGCGTTTCTGAGTTCCAAATTGCATAAAACTCCTCTAGAAACGCTTTTCAGCCTTCTAACACCAAGGCGGGCGGTCCTCCTGAGGTGGCCGGACCATCCTGAAGCCAGAAAACCACCAAAAACCTCCAAAAATACCAAAAATACTTAGAAAAATCTACTACAACTTCTAAAATCTTTAAAACACATAATTAGGCTATAACAACATTGAGACATGAAACATAGAGAAAAAATATCCCATTCTAATCGTACTAACAACTTAACCCTAAGACTTAAGGCTAGCCTGTAAAACGCGAAAAACAAAATTAAACAGATATCTTTTAAAATGAAAAATGAGAAATAATCCCTCAAATACTTAGAATATGAAAAATGTCATCAAGAGATAAAATATAAAGAAGAACAGGGCTATCCAATGGTAATACCCATATCCCGGAAGTCCCAATATTTGCTGAATAATTCCAGAAAAACAACCAATCATTAAACAATGCCATTTAAGATATATCAAAACAACACCAAATATACCAACAAAGGGCTCCGCCAATGGTGGAAGACCACACCGGCTACATAGAAAGTCCAGTCCAACAGAATGATCACTGGATGGGCTCCCTCTAATAAGTAAAAATGATGGAAGACCACCAGTGATCCACCACCACACCAAATATACCAAAAAAGCCAGTCCCGAGCCAGTAAGCCCAATTAAAGTCATAGTGGACTTGAAGCCTGCATAACAAAAATTAGAACTAAGATTCAACTAGGAAAAACAAAAACTTGTAACAGACATTATGGGTTAACTTTTCTACAGAGCCGCCAGCTCATCAGTTACCCCCGTACTTTCCAAAATAAAATCTAGAAGTCCCCCCTGGGTACCTTCTAACAAAAATGCAACATTTAATACCATAAACCAAAACAAATAAGCGTGAAGGGTCCAGCACTTGAAGAACAAAGGAATTTCTAGTTTAAAGTCATAGAGGACTAAAACCTGTGAAGAAAAACCAAACTAGGGTTCAACCACATTAAGAGAAGGTGTTTGTCAGCCTCTATATCTCCAGGACTGAGTAAAAAGTGATTATAAGTTATGTTAAACACATGAACTATACATGGGAATAATAAATAAGAGTACACAAATAGTATACATAAGTAAAATTATGATAATACACAAAAAATGCCATTATAACACCTTATATACACGCATATGTCCACCTTTTATAGGTCTTATGTACTTAATATTAAGTTGGAATATGTTAGGGTAATCTTAAGAACCTTAAGTATAAGGCTACATAATTTTTAAGTACACTTAAAGCTGTTATATTCATTGTTTTATGCAAAAAACAAGAAATGCGCTTTATTTCACTTAAAAGTTGACTATATGCGCTATAAAATTGAGAATATCAAAATTGCGCTTTGACAGATCAATTGGGCTCATTTAAAACTATTGATTTGGCTATTTAAATGCATAAAAATAACACTTTTCAAATTTGGTGTTTTTTATGCCAGAAATGGCTTCTGTGTACTGGCCACATACTGCCTGCTTTTTTCCCATGTGAATAGCTTCATTTGTAGCAAAGTTAGCTTTTTCACACTATAATTACCCCACATTCTACGCCCACTGTGGGGAAAAACACTAAAATAGGCGACAGGCGCTTATTTAGTGTCCTAGCTTAATTAATAATGCATTGACCTTGTTTATATGCACTAATTTTATTAATAACCTCACTCTTGGCACTTTATTTCATCACCACGCTTAAATTTGCCTAATTTTAGTCAAGGATTCACCCGTGCAAGCGCCTGCCAAGAACTGCATGTAGTTACCCCACATCTCACGCTCTTTTTTAAGTTTTTGGGTGGTTTCTCAGTCAATTTTGGTTATTTTTGAATGGGAATTTCACGTAGTATAATGTCAGGATTAGCCCCATTATTTCTACAGTAAATCCCCCTTATTATTAAGCTATTATTAACCTTAAAAAGTCTCCTTTAGTCTTTAATATTATTGTTTTAGACGCATATACTCTCTTTTTGTCTTTTTCTTTAATTTTGATGGATTTTCCTTATTATTATAGTATTTTGGCGGTTGTTACTTGTTTAATTATGTCATGGTTCACTGGGAATGTTGATGGGAAGGTCTATTAGTTGTTTTGAGGCGTCATTAACTGTGTATTGGATGGTATATCAAGGGATTTATTGGGGAACTCAGTGTGTATAAAAGGAGGAGGTTTTTGGGTCTTGTTTCTACATTCTTTATCATTACAATTTAACCAATATAACCAAATCAATTACAATACATATCAATTAGTACTTTTATAAGACTTTTGAATAGTATCTGAGTTATATAATCTATTTTTCTACCAACTACAAAGATTGTAAGCCATATATAAGAATAGTGAGAATTATATTACTGAGACCTTTATATTTGATTATATTTTACAACTTAGTGGATTAAAACTACAGTATTCATATAGGACCATTAAAATCTTCTAGACAACTGACCATTCAAGCTAGTTCATGTCCTTGTACTTGACTTTAGCCTGACAATTGGGGACCTTTCCTCAAGAATTCTGTTATAATCCAGTAAGTGAAATTTTCAAAGAAGGTACACGTAAATAATATCCCTATAGAAATATTTGGATAATTACAACAGGTTGGGGTCACTTATATAGTGATTTCAGAAAAAGAAGCCCTGTTATATAATAAAATTGTGATATTGAATCATCAATTTTACCACTAATTCAACATATAATTGTTCTTAGTGGGAGTCTGTCAATAGACCAATTAAATTTGTGATCTTTGCAGATGATAAGCAATTAAACTGATTAATTGTTTTATTTTTACAGGACTCTTAATCCCTTTTTATTGGTTTTTAAAATTCATTTAATATTTGAAAAGAATCTTACTAACAAATTTTCTTTTTTAAATATAAATACACGGCTACATATTGTAGACCAGTTAAATCAAGTGACCACATAAAAGCATATTTGACTTTTGGAACTTAAAGATTCACTTAATACCAATAAGTAAGCAATAAAATTGTCTTCAGTGGTATTAAGAAATACTGATTAAACTCCTTTTTGAAGTTTTTCAAATCTAAACTTTCAATTCTCTAAAATTCCACGTAAAAATGTGTGACAACAATGACATTGTAAGTAATAAGGAAAAACCTTATAACTTAAGAACTAGAGCTGAAAGACCTGTTACAGGACATCCAAATGGAGGGTCAAGAATCACCAGTAACAATAAACAACACCCCACCAATGTCAATGGAGGAAAAGGAAAAGCTCTTAAAACAAATGTCAATAAAGAAGTCCAAAAACACCTTGCAAGAGCAAATTCACTCCCTCTCAACCCTACTGAATACACTAACAATAAGAGTAAACAATATGTTAGACCAGATCAACAATCTGGAGAAAAGGGTGGCACAGGGCTTTATAGAAGTCAACCAGGCTCTAGTGGATATAAGGTCTCATCAACAACCAGTGGCACCAAATACCACAGCAACACCTCCAGTCCCAGAAGAGGACCAAAAGATAACTGTAAGCAAATGGAAGTGGGATTGGTATTCCCAAAACTACAACAGTCCTCCTCAACAGGGATCCAGCAGTCACCCTTACAGGGGAAAGCCAAGGAGAGGCAGGGGAAATGGAATAAGACCGTGGTAAGTCAACCGTCTTCTCAAGATCAATTATATAATCCTAACAATGAATTACTTATAGGTAATGAAATTGATAGAGAGTTATTAGATATAATTGATAAGGATTTAAAAAATTATTCATTTGAAAATAACATGTTAGACTTGTCATTAAATGAGGACAATGTACATAGTTTTATTGATCACCAGGAAAATACTATTAATATAAAAATGGAATCAAATGAATTAAAAATTGACCCTGATGATGAATCTTCTGAATTGGAAACAGACAAAATTGAATATTTTCTAAAAGAAAATCCAATGGAATCAAAAATAATTAGTAAATTATTATTAAGAATTGAAAAATTGGAAGAATTCTCTAGAGAGTCCAACAATAATACGGAAAGTGTATTGTTAAACATCACACAATCATTGAGTACAACAGCCAATAAGTTAAAAGTTATTGAGAATTCAAATAATGAATTGATCAATGAAAACAAAAGATTAAATTCTGAGATTAAAAATTTAGAAATTAAATTAGAACATTCTCAGAATATTATGGCCACCATAGAGGGAAGTGTAAAATTGTCTTTTTCAAATGTAAATGATACCTTAACTCATGTACCTGTGTTAAAAGATAGGTTACAAAGAGTAGAAATTGAAGTAGCTAACATTTTGAAAATTACTGACACAATAAAGGATAATACCTCTTATGTAGGAAGAGTACCAGTTTTTATGAAACACTCTGATGATAAACCAATGATGGAACATGAACATAGTGTCATGGGCTCTGAGAATATAAAATCAGTAAGAGATGAAATCAATGATCATCTTTCTAAAGTGAGTGAATTACTCAATATTCCTCAGGTTAGGGAAGCAAAAACTAGCCAAAAGAACTGGCCTAAGTTAGATCAGTACCCTTCTTTTGAGGGGGATTCAAAATCTGATTGGCAACAATTCATACGAAGAATTGATAACTTCAAATTTTCATATAAACTACCTTATGAAGAAATTACTTCAAAGTTAATATCTTTATTTACAGATGTGGCCTTATTATGGTTTGAATCTGTATTGAGTGAGGGAATTAATTACTCCTGGAATGAATGGAAGGCACTAATTGAAAGGCAATTTGGTGGCCCAAAATTTAGAATCACTCAACAAAGATTGTATGAAAGGGCCAGATATAATCCAAATGCTGGAGATAAACCCATGGTCTTCTTAATGAATTTAATAAAAATCATGAGAGCTATGGATCCAAAAATGGATTATGAAGAGTGGAAAGAAAAGATAATATACAAGTTGCCTATATCAGTTAGAGACATTATTGTAGCTAGAACTGAAACTATCAGAGACACCTCTGGATTCATTAATATATGCAATGAGATATTATTAAACCACAAGTATGAAACCAAGTATAGTAATTACAGACAAAGTGTTGACGTGGTAAAACCTACTACAAGTAAGTTACCAGTGGAAAAGAAAAAACCTTCAGCTCCCCTTGTCCCTAAGAGACAAGAAAATAACACTTGTTACAAATGTAATGAACCTTGGGTTAAGGGTCACACGTGTAAGAAGAGAATAAATGTTATTGAAACCTCACAGAATTCTGAACCTAGTAATCATGAAGATGAGAATGTGGAATCTAGTGAGGATTGCAAAAGTAACATATCTTACAGTGATGATGAAAATGAGATATTTGTATTAGAACAGGATATAATGTTCCTGAATGATGCTATACCTCATACAGACACATCTTTAACTTCCATAGAGGAAGCTGAAATAATTAAAGATGTATCTCATGACACTTACAAAATAACACCTATCAGAGCACCTATTATCATATGTGGAAAAGAAATGAATGCCATTCTTGACACTGGGGCTGCAGGTAGTGTAGTTTCACTTAATGCATTAATGAAACTTGATAGTAAGTACCAGGAAAAACTAGAACCTGTTCAGAAAAAGAACTGGAGGGGTTTTGGTTCAGTATTAAATCCAATTGGAAAATACAAAACTGCTGTATTCTTTAAATATAATAATGGATATGTTAGAGCAGTTTGTGAATTTGTAGTAATGGATAATAATAATTTTAGTGATTGGTTTATTATTGGAAATGATTTATTGACAAAATTTGGCATTAAACTAGATCCTGCAAACAGTTTTTTCACCATAGGCGTGAATGGTAAAAGAAAATTCAAAATATGTTCTGAAAATTCAGTATATGCCATTTCTCCTAGAGAAGAGCAACTGCAAGGTGGAAGAACCACCAATGAAGTGGGTGAATTGGAAAATGAAATCCAAAAGGCCTCTTTCAGTCCTCAACTCTCAAAAATTGAAGAAGAAGATATTTTGAGATTGATTAAATCATATCCTATGGCATTTGCTCATGGTTCAAATGAACTAGGATTGGTCAAAGACAATGAGATGAAAATCTCTCTGAGCTGTGATCTGGATAATATTCCTGGCAGCTTAAAAAAGAAACCTTACCCAGCATCTCCTGCAAAAAGGAAAGACATTGAAGACAATATAAAATTGTTGTTGGAAATGGGTATTGTTGAAAAAGTGGACACAACACCTAAGTATTGTGTCATTTCACCAGTATTAATCTCTTATGAAAAAGATAAGGCAAGATTATGCGGTGATTATAGAGCTCTGAATACATACACAGTAGATGATATTTACCCTCTACCAAGGATAGCTTCTATCCATGCTACCTTACAAGGAGCAAAATATATTTCCTGTCTGGATGGGAACAAGGGTTACCACCAGATTCCTGTGGAAAGAAATTCTCAAAATTACTTATTAATAACCACACATATGGGTATATATAAGTATGTGAGAATGCCATTTGGCCCAAAGAATGCGCCTTCAGTCTTCCAAAAATTGATGGATAGTGTCTTTCATCAGGAAATGGTTGAAGGATGGCTATTGGTCTATATTGATTACATCATAGTGTTTTCAAAAACATATGATGAACATTTAAATCACCTGAAAAGAGTCTTTCAATAAATGGATGAAATTAATATGACTATTGCATTAAAGAAATGTAAGTTTGGATTTCAATCCTTGAAAGTACTTGGACATGTTGTATCTGGATTACAAATTTGTGTTGACCAGAATAAGGTGGCAGCAATTAAAAACATTGGGATACCTAAAAATGTAAAAGAAGTTCAAAGTTTTTTGGGTATGTGTGGATATTATAGACAATATATTAAAAATTACCAATCCATTGCAGCTCCTTTAACAACATTAATCAGGAAGAATGAGGCTTTCATTTGGAATAATGAAAGACAACACGCCTTTAATAAATTAAAGGAATTTTTAATGTCAGCTCCAATATTGGGACTGCCAGATTTCACCCTACCTTTTATCTTGTACACTGATGCAAGTTTCATAGGTTTGGGTGCTGCTTTACAGCAGAAACAGATAATAAATGGAAAATTATCTGAAGTAGTTATCTTTTATATATCCAGAACCTTAAGAAAAACAGAATTAAGGTATGGTGCCACACAGCTAGAATGTTTTAGCCGTGGTGTGGGCTTTGGAGAAACTTCATTACTATCTGGAAGACCAGAAGTTTGAACTTATAACAGATTGAAGTGCAGTAAAATCATTACTAAACATGAAAACACCTAATAGGCACATGTTTAGATGGCAACTAGCTGTACAAGAGTACAGAGGAAGAATGAAAATCACTCACAGAGCAGGAACATTGCATTCAAATGTGGATTTATTATCCAGAAGTCCTTTGCCAAATGATGCTGACAACCCAGCTTATGTACCTGAAAATGAGGTTATACATATATTTGGGATTTATATAGTGGATTTAGAAGAAGAGTTTATGCAAACTATATTGGAAAATTATTCATCTGATAAAGATTTGTCTAAACTATCTACCATTCTTAATGATCCAACAAATGCCTCCATGAGTGCATTAATTAAAACCTTGCCTCCAAAGTATAAAAATGCATTGGAAAAAGGTAAACTATCAATTGAAGATGGATATATATATTACAGGAAAAAGTTAAGCAATTTAATAGTAATACCACCTTCTATGAAAGAGTTAATGTTGAGTACTTGTCATGATGACATCTTAGCTGGTCATTTTGACTTTAACAAAACATTAACCAGAGTTAAAAATACAGCCTGGTGGATAAACATGAAAGAGGATGTACAAAAATACATTGAAACATGTGACTCTTGTCAGAAATCTAAAAGATTAACTGGGAAGAGAGCTGGGTTGTTACAACAAATAGAGCAGCCAAAAGCTCCATGGGAAATTATAAACATGGATTTTGTAACTGGCTTGCCATTAGCAGGAAAGGAAAGTTTCAATTCTTGCTGGGTAATAGTGGATAGATTAACAAAAATGTGTAAGTTTATCCCTACCCATAAAGAGGTATCTGCAAAAGACTTGGCATTACTATGGTGGACTCAGATGATGAATACTGCTGGGTTCCCCAAAGCCATAATCTCTGACAGAGATCCTAAATTTACTTCAGAGTTCTGGACATCTTTGATGGAAGTATCAGGCTGTCAATTAAAATTGTCTACAGCACACCATCCACAAACTGATGGGCTGGCTGAGAGGATGATACAAACTCTAGAAGACATGATCAGAAGATATTGTGCCTTTGGATTAGAATACAAAGACAATGAGAAATTCACACATGACTGGGTAACATTAATTCCTGGCCTTGAATTTGCTTATAACAGCACAACTCATTCTGTAACAGAGAAGAAACCATTTGAACTCTGGCTGGGATACGTACCAAATACCCCAGTAAATCATTTAAATAAACTACCAAGGTTGGATATACACCCTGGCACTAAATCCTTTATTCATGTGCAACAAATGTGTAGAAAGCATGCAGAAGAATGCATCCAAAAAGCATTTGAATATTAAAAGAAAAGGTGGGACAAATCTCATAAAGAATTTGAATTCAAAAAGGGAGATGAAGTCCTCATATCAACACTACATTTTAACTTACAAGGTAATGTTAAATTAAAGGATCCCTTTGTAGGACCTTTTGTAGTAAATAAAATGGTTGGGAATAATGCAGTGGAAGTCATATTATATGCTCCATATGATAGGAAACATCCAGTTTTCCCTATCTCATTATTGAAACCTTACCATGCAAATGATCCTGACTTATTTCCAAAAAGAAGGGGAAGGCCTAAAAAGCAACCTGAAGAAATTGTGGAAAAAGTAGAGATTGAAAAAATACTCAAGAAAAGAATCCTTACTAAAGAAAAAGGAACTGAGTATTTACTAAGATTTAAAGGGAAATCAAATGAATTTGATAAATGGATACCTGAAAAAGAAATTTCTAATTTATCCACCCTTCTTAAAAAATTTAAACAGAAATAAATTTCTGTTCAACCAGCTGAGGGGTTAAAAAACCAGTACTCATAATATTTTATTATTTTTTATTTCTTTAAAGTTTAATCTTTAATGCTACAGATTTATTCTGAATACCTGAAAATTACAAATTAATAAAATAAAATGTATAACTTATCATTTTTTTTATTGTTTTTTTTGGGTGGGCGAGTTTCAGCCTGTATATCTCCAGGACTGAGTAAAAAGTGATTATAAGTTATGTTAAACACATGAACTATACATGGGAATAATAAATAAGAGTACACAAATAGTATACATAAGTAAAATTATGATAATACACAAAAAATGCCATTATAACACCTTATATACATGCATATATCCACCTTTTATAGGTCTTATGTACTTAATATTAAGTTGGAATATGTTAGGGTAATCTTAAGAACCTTAAGTATAAGGCTACATAATTTTTAAGTACACTTAAAGCTGTTATATTCATTGTTTTATGCAAAAAACAAGAAATGCGCTTTATTTCACTTAAAAGTTGACTATATGCGCTATAAAATTGAGAATATCAGAATTGCGCTTTGACAGATCAATTGGGCTCATTTAGAACTATTGATTTGGCTATTTAAATGCATAAAAATAACACTTTTCAAATTTGGTGTTTTTTATGCCAGAAATGGCTTCTGTGTACTGGCCACATACTGCCTGCTTTTTTCCCGTGTGAATAGCTTCATTTTTAGCAAAGTTAGCTTTTTCACACTATAATTACCCCACATTCTACGCCCACTGTGGGGAAACACACTAAAATAGGCGACAGGCGCTTATTTAGTGTCCTAGCTTAATTAATAATGCATTGACCTTGTTTATATGCACTAATTTTATTAATAACCTCACTCTTGGCACTTTATTTCATCACCACGCTTAAATTCGCCTAATTTTAGTCAAGGATTTACCCGTGCAAGCGCCTGCCAAGAACTGCATGTAGTTACCCCACATCTCACGCTCTTTTTTAAGTTTTTGGGTGGTTTCTCAGTCAATTTTGGTTATTTTTGAATGGGAATTTCACGTAGTATAATGTCAGGATTAGCCCCATTATTTATACAGTAAATCCCCCTTATTATTAAGCTATTATTAACCTTAAAAAGTCTCCTTTAGTCTTTAATATTATTGTTTTAGACGCATATACTCTCTTTTTGTCTTTTTCTTTAATTTTGATGGATTTTCCTTATTATTATAGTATTTTGGCGGTTGTTACTTGTTTAATTATGTCATGGTTCACTGGGAATGTTGATGGGAAGGTCTATTAGTTGTTTTGAGGCGTCATTAACTGTGTATTGGATGGTATATCAAGGGATTTATTGGGGAACTCAGTGTGTATAAAAGGAGGAGGTTTTTGGGTCTTGTTTCTACATTCTTTATCATTACAATTTAACCAATATAACCAAATCAATTACAATACATATCAATTAGTACTTTTATAAGAATTTTGAATAGTATCTGAATTATATAATCTATTTTTCTACCAACTACAAAGATTGTAAGCCATATATAAGAATAGTGAGAATTATATTACTGAGACCTTTATATTTGATTATATTTTACAACTTAGTGGATTAAAACTACAGTATTAATATAGGACAATTAAAATCTTCTAGGCAACTGACCATTCAAGCTAGTTCACGTCCTTGTACTTGACCTTAGCCTGACAGTGTTTGAAACAGACAATCTGGGGTAACTGTTGATAGAGCAGCCAGCCCATCAGTTACCCCCAAAATTGCCAAAATAAAATATAGAAGCCCAACCCATGGGTACCTTCTAACAAAAAAAGTTTCCAACAAAACAGATGCACAGCATCAACTAAATCCAAAATTAAAGAATGGTCCATACACCACGCAATATTTGGGGGGGACTTGCTATCAAGTCCTCAACTTGAATATAGATGGAACACAGATGGAACTCAGACTGAACCTATAATAAACTGATACTGAACTCTAATTTGAGCTCATATTGAGCTCTTAACCAAGGATGAATGATACTGTGCTGAAATAATGATGAGAGTTTAATAAATAAATAATAGAAATACTAAGTTTTGGAGCTTAAGAATCTGATAAATTCACAGTATTTTTTAATAAAACACAATTTAATTCTATTTTTGAATCTCACTTTATCAGTAAAAAACCTGATAATCATAGTACTTATTAGAAAGTTATTAATTCTAAGCTTTCTAATGAGTTAATTAACTTTTTGAGAAAAAATATATAATTATATATGTGGCTCTTTTTGTTGAAAACTCTTTTTAACCCAGAATTAGAAGATTTTTTTTTTAATTTTAATCCATATGTCCTGATCCTTTATTTCATGTATTTTTATAATTTTTTGCTCATTAAATATAATTATTTTCAATTCAGTTGAGTTATCAAAAAAATATTGAACTATCAAATATCTTATATTTTTACTTCTAAAATACCATTAAACCACATATAACTAAAAAAAGAATTATCAATGTGTTTTCTCAATCTCTGACTAAATGAAGTACTCTAATGAATTCCTTATACTCAACACTAATATTTGAGAAATTATTTGATTATAATTCTGTAAAAAATTATTTCTCTTTTAATACTAATAAAAGAAAAAAATTGCATTAGCTCAAAATTTAAATATAGGCTTTTCTACATTTTCCAACTTGTTTCAAAAGTTTACCCATTTTATTGGTTTTCTAGTGTATGTAAATTCTTAATAAAAATTCTGTAAAAGACTTTGTAAAAAATTGAAATAGTATTTAATGGCTAGTTTTAACACTCCTGTAGATCTTCAGTCTTAATTTTTGTTACTTATTACAAACATTGAATAAACCAATAGCTTGTATGTGTTGAGGGTTATGAGTAGTAATAAACCACTTTTACATGTTGTTTTTGATTGTGGAAAATGGTTTCTGAAATCAGACAGGGTGAACTCTGTTCTTCGGCCAAAAGATAGAGTCCACCTTCAGTTTTTTTCCACCTTGTTTCACATCCTTTTGAGCTCTATACATTCCTTTCTTTGCCTTTGTATTTCTTCTGACTTCATTCCCATATCTCTTTTTTTGATAAACATCCCAAGGCATTTACTGTAGTATCAAACATTCTTGAGTAAGTTTTTATACTCCTCACCACTCCCCTCCCCTTTTACTTTTCACCCAACCCTACTACTCTCGCTTCCCTCCTCATATATACTCACCCCTTTCTCACTCCTCTCTATCCCACCCCACCTCTTTCACCTCCCACCACAAACTTCCCTTTCCACCCTTTAACCCACCAAGCCCTTTTTAAGATATCCTAAACATCACACTTCCAAATCCAACATTCTTCTTCCCTATCCCAACCATTTAACTTCAAAATCATCTTGATCCTTTTGCTGCTCTCCAAACCTCTTTGGCTTGTTAATTCACCCCTTTTTCCATATAGAGGAAGAGGGGTGAGAAGGAGATAATTTAATGTTATTCATAAAGATATGAGATATAGTAGGGTATATAAGGGATCAAAAGGGGTGGTATGTGTAAAAAATTGATTTAGGTGAGGTGAGATGGTAGGGAGAGGGGTAGAGAAGGGGGATACAAGGTGTGGTGAGGGGAGAGGACTGGGGAGAGTGGTACTAAATTTAAGAGAGTGAGAGAATGTGTGAGGGGAACCATATGTGAAGCACAAAAGATGGGAAGAAAGTATTAGGAAGGATAATTTTTTAAATAGAATAAATAATATACATATATAATAAATTATAGAGAATTGAATATGAAATGACACAAAAAAAAAAAACTTATAACTATTGTGCAAAACTTATTAGCCATATATTTTATTCTTGTTGAAATTTGACACGTATTTTTTTCTATAATGAAGGTAATGGTAAATTATTTTTTTGAAAAAATAGTGACAATAAAATATTTTTTGAATCTTAATTTATGGTATAAATATTAATTTTTTGAATTGTACAATTAGCTAAATTATTTTTACCATCAATTTTGAACCTAATAAAGCTTCTACTATTACTTTAAAGCTTCAGAAATACTTAAGAATATATACTTGTACAATGAGAGAAAATATATACTTCAGGAAATTTTTACTAATAAAATTTTGATGAAAAGTACCATTTTAATAATTTTTTTTCTTAAATAACTTTTTATAGTATTGGGAGATTCCTTTATAAATTGATTAGTAAAAAATCTTGTAAATGCATTCAAAGGGGATTTAGTTCAATTTGTACAACAATTTTTATATTTTTAAACAAAAAACAAAAAACAAAAAACATGATTTTTCACAATCTTATTGATTTGCCCACTTTTTTTTGGTAGTGGGGTTCACTTACTTTAATATTCTTACAAAAATTCTAGTAAGTCAAGCATCAATATTTGTTTTTCTAATGATCAACTGTGTTCACTAAATGTTTGAATTAATTTCAAGTTGTGTTCAAATTAAAATCAATATTTCTTCATGATTGTTTCAACACCACCTCAATGTGTGCTCAATTAGATATGAATTTGGGTTCAAGGTTGCAGACTTTCTAGAAAGCCCACCTCCCATATTGCATGATGATAGTTTATCTTCATTGCAGAGTCAATCTTTTTCACTTCTAGTGCCTCTTGGGTAAAATCTCTTCACCTGATCAGCAGCCACTCTCTTCCTTAAGACTGCACCATCTAACTCCTCCAAAACATAAGAACCTCCAGACACCATAGATCTGACTCTGTAAGGTACATCACATCAGTCAGCAAACATTATTCCCCACTGACTCTTTAAACTTCTATTATACACCAAAGCCAAACAACCAGGTATCAAGGGATTCCTGATTCTATGAGCCAACTTCTTGTCCAAGTATCTGACTGATTGATTTCTTATCTTCATCATTCTAGTGTATGCCTTCTCTTTACATTCCTCTCTAAATTCCAGCTGTTGCATCCTGGTGCAAAGCAAATCTTCTGTTGAGCACACATCATTCCAATCTATTCCAAGATAAGAGACAGCTTCCAAATTCACCAGCAGGAAATCTTTCTGCCCAAACATTAATTCATAAGGGGAATAGCCATTTGTCTTTTTCACAGTGACTCTATCAGAAAACAAAACCAAGGATAAATAATTCCTCCATTTTTCAGCACTATCCCCACACATCTTCACCAAAGCATTCTTGATAACTTGATGGCCTCTTTCAACCATGCCTTCAGCTTCAGGATAATAAGGTGTAGCGTCAGCCTAGATATCCCTGGGACTGAGTATTTCTTATACTTAAAATAAGATAACCTTAAGTAAATTAAGCTTATATCTTAAAAATAAGGTCAAAACAATAATATATATGATTATATTACATATATATATAATTATTACTCTATTATACAAATTATAATAGTTTAAATAGCTTATCCATAGCCTAATAATACTTATTAAGGTGTTAATGGAGTCATAATATACTTATCTTAAGCGATATGAAGTAATTATTGACATACATAAGCTTATATGTATACATAAATCTCATATTCAGTGAACTATGCAGTATATTATGTATATTTAGGTATATAAGTGGGTTTTAGCCTCTTAATAGCCTATAACCTTTGTTTTTCTGCTTATTTTAGGTCATATAGACGTATCCAGTGGACTCACAACGCCTACAGAAGCATAAACATCTATTTCAGGCGCATACACTCAGTCTGGACAACTTAATCTGCTTCCTTGGATGGATATTCACGGATTTATGGGTTGGGACACCACACAATATGGGGGGCGGACTTGCTAGCAAGTCCGCAACCTTGGACCCAAACTCACCATAGATTGAACACACATTGAGCTATTGATAAAGGAACCATACAATCAGGGATGAACACCACTCAGCAGAACAGTTTTAGGTGGGTGTTCAAGTAGAGTTCAGTATGGGTTCAGTATGAGTTCAGTCTGAGTTCCATCTGAGTTCCATCTGAGTTCAGGTTGAGGACTTGCTAGCAAGTCCACCCCCTATATTGCGTAGTGGGAGGTCATTTCTGGGTTAATATGGATGCTTGGGGATGTTATTGGGGGCTTGGACATTTCATTTGTTTCCTTTATATGCTTTTGGTTTTATTATATTCTCTTTTGATGAGTTATTTTACCTGTTTCTTTATGGTACCTGCTTTTATCTGGATTTTCTATTTATGGTATGGGTCTGTGTTATCATTAATTGTGATGGAGGGTCCTTACTGGAGGTCTGGGTGTTGAATATGCTTGAAGTGGACTCCATGGGGAGGTGATGGGCCCTCACAGTGCTGTAATTGCCGGGGATAGCAGTGACATCATCTGGATTGAAGGTCTGTGCACTCCAGTGGATTTTGGTATAAGTAAGGGAGGATTTTGACGGTTATTAGACATCATTCACTTACTACAATTCAAACAAACATTATAACACAATTATTATTATTAAAAGATATATTTTAAAGCCATTATAACTTGATATTATCTTTATATAAGCTATAAATATATTATATTCATCTATTTTCCACCACTAGCACGCATTTAAATCCAAGTATTGTGAGTTTTATTTGAGAATAACTATTTTATTAGTCTTCCCCTGAGGTTTAATCACTAAATCATTTATTAATAAGTAGTGGGACCATAAATAAATACTATTATATCATACTTAAATACTAGATACACTGACAATCGGGGGTATCTCTTTAGTTTTTACTTATTATTTAGTATAAGCCTTGGGACATGATTTTTACTTTAGTATAGCTCAAAACAAACCAATTATTTGGGTCTGCTGCATATCAGTGGGTCATCATAACTCATTGATTGCAGAAAAGAACCCTTATAATAATTGTACTAATTTTTTAAAATAAAAATTAGGTATTTACAGTAGTAACTGTACCCAATATAAACCCAATTTCACTTGGTATTTGGTCACCAATATAACATCCAATTAAATTGGTATTTGGTTAAAGCTTGGTAAGCTATTTATTAATCCTTATAAAGGTCTAGTTAAACTTATTATTTTATTTTTAACAGATTTTTTCAAATTTTTATTACAATTTATTTAAATAAATAAATATTTAAATTCAGGGTAAGCTCCAGTGCTTTTTATTAGTAATAATATTGCTAATACTTTTAATCTACTAATTCCAATAGGTTTTCCTATCTGTAGACTTAATTTATTGTTAATTTTATCAATATGAGTGCTCCCCAGGACAATGTAAGTGAACAGCCTGCTTATAATACCAGGTCTAAAGCTAACAAAAACATTGCTACAGGACATAACCATGGAGGGTCAGTCATACCCCCAGGCAGAGCAAATGAGCATAGAGGAAAAGGATGCCCTCTTAAAAAAGATTACTATAAAAAAGATGTCTCCTCCTCTTCAGGATCAACTATCCCATCTGGCAAAACAGGTATTAAAGTTGGAGGAATCAAAATTCCTCATGCTCAAGGAGGTAGAGCAATTACAAAACAATTGCAAGGTAGGATTTCAGCAGATGAACCAATCATTGGCAGATCTAAAGGGAGGCCAGCCAAGTCAGCAACCCCCCACCCTAGGAGGATCACATCACTCCCAGGAGAAAATACTGGTAGACAAATGGAAGTGGAATTGGTTTCATCAACAATGGGCCAGTCACAACTGCAACAAGGATCCTCCTCCTCATCAGACTTCCTCACTTCACCCCTAAAAGTGAAAAAAAGGGGCCAAAAATCAGGGCTCACACAAATCCCGTGGTAAGTAGATTACCCTCTCAGATTGAACACAATACTGATAATTACAATTTAGGTAATATTATTGATTTCAAATCTGTGCAGAAAATAGAGGAGGACTTAAAAAATTTAGGTTTTAGTGTAGATACACCTGACTTGTCTTTTGTCAATAACAACAGTAGTATTTGTAATACAGTTAATCCTCAGTTGCCACCACTTATTAGTGAGATGAGAAGTTCACAAGAGAGTGAAAGAATTGAGAAGGAAGACATGGAGTATTTTAACAATAATCCAACTTTCCATAGAATTGTTTCAGCATTGTGGAATAGAATGACTGATTGTGAGGAACAGACAGTTAAGCTCACAAGTGATACAATTTCATCCTTAACATTAAATATTTCTCAACTGGCAACACATAATAAAGAATTGGAGAATGAACATTTGTCTCTAAATCTTAAATATGATCCATTGAGTAGTAAATATAATGAACTTTCAAACAAATTCTGTGAGTTAGAAAAATCATATGAAACACATTTATTGAAAACTGAATCAAGAACTAAGTTATCTTTTGCCCAGACAAATCAAAGTGTCTCTGAGCTGCTACAAAGATTAACTAAAGTTGAGATTGAAACTGTCAATCTACTAATGAACCAGGATAATCATAAGTATACTCAATATAATAATAATCCTTTCATTGGCAAAAGTGAATCTCATTCCTTCCCTATACCACCACAATTAAAACCATATGGTGGTAGTGTCAAATCTGAAAATGTAAGTCACAAATCCATACAGGAGGAAATACAAGACCATTTATCAAGAGTAAATGAGTTGTTGAATTTACCTAAGATTAGTGAAATAAAATCCAATCATAAGAACTGGCCTAAGATAGATCAGTACCCAACTTATGCTTGGGAAGCCAGCTCTGATTGGCAACATTTTATCCAAAGAATTGACAATTTAAAATTCTCATATAAGTTACCAGATGAAGAAATAGCATCAAAATTGATCTCTTTATTTAAGGATGTTGCTTTATTATGGTTTGAAGCTGTTTTGAATGAGGGTAAAGATTACTCTTGGGCTGAATGGAAACAACTAATTGAAAAACAATTTGGAGGTTCTAAATTCAGACTCACTCAGCAGAGACTTTATGAGAAAACTAGGTATAATCCTTTGAATGGTGACAAACCTATGGTATTTTTAATGAATTTAGATAAAATATTAAAAGCCATTGAGCCTAACATGGATTTTAGCTTATGGTAAGATAAGATAATATATAAACTACCTATATCTGTCAGAGACATTTTTGTAGCTAGAACAATTAATGTTACTGAATATTCTGACTTTATTAATATTTGCAATGAAATATTACTAAACCATAAGTATGAAGCAAGGTATTCCACTTATATAAATGTTGAACCTGTGAAAAATCAGAATTCAAAAACACTTCAGGAGAAGCAGAAAAAATCTACTGCACCTGTAGTACCAAAAAGGTATGAGACAAATACTTGTTATAAGTGTAACAAACCTTGGGCTAAAGGTCACAAATGTGAGAAGAATATAAATATTGTTGAAAATCAACATGAATCTGAAATTGAAACAGAAAAAAGTAAATATTCAAGTGATTATGACAGTAATATCTCACATAGTGATGAAAATGAAGTCTGTATGTTGGAAGATGATTTGTCCATCTTTGAAAATCCAATATTAAATATGGAATCAAATGAATCTTTAATGAATTTTGAGGATGCTGAAATAATTAAAGATATACAAGCTGATAACTTTAGAATGACACCTATCACAGTTCCAGCTATCATTTCTGGTGAAAATGTTAATATAGTATTGGACACAGGAGCTTCTGGTTCTGTTGTTTCTACTAATACTTTACAGAAAATTGATAGTGAATATAAGCCTAAGCTTGAACCCCTTCAAAGTAAAAAATTGGAGAGGTTTTGGATGAGTACTACATCCCATTGGTAGTTACAAAGCTGCTGTTTTCTTTAAACACCAACATGGTTATGTAAGACTATCTTGTGACTTTGTAGTAATGGATAATACTAACTGTAGTAACTGTTTTATCATTGGAAATGATATTCTGACTAAGTTTGGTGTGAAATTAGACCCTGCTAATAACAATTTTACAATTGGCATGAATGGTAAAAGGAAATTTAAAATAAATTCTTTTAACACAGTCTTACACATTGAGTCAGTAACAAATATTCCGTGCAAAGGAAGAGAATCCAATGAGATGGAACTTCTGGAAACAGAAATTTCAAAAGCATCATTTGGCACTCAGATAAGTAAAGCTGAGAAAAATAATATTTTGGACTTAATCAAAGCATTTCCAATGGCTTTTGCACATGGTATAAATGAACTTGGCCTTGAAAAATATCATGAAATGAAGATTAGTTTAACCTGTGATATGGATAATATTCCTGCTAGTCTTAAAAAGAAACCATGCCCTGCTTCACCAATGAAGAGGAAAGACATAGAGGATAATATTAAGATGTTATTAAAAATTAACATTCTTGAAAAGGTTGAAACTACACCAAAATATTGTGCAATATCACCAGTGCTAATTTCTTATGAACAAGATAAAGCAAGACGGTGCAGTGATTATAGAGCATTAAATACATTTACAGTAGATGATATTTATCCCTTGCCAAGGATTGCCTTTATACATGCTACCCTTAAAGGTGCTAAGTATATAAGTTGCCTAGATGGAAATAAAGGGTACCATCAAATTCCTGTTGAAAAGAATTCACAGAAATTTTTGTTGATAACAGCACACATGGGAATTTATAAATATGTCAGGATGCCATTTGGACCAAAAAATGCTCCATCAGTATTTCAGAGGTTAATGGATATAACATTCCATAATGAAATGATTGAGGGATGGTTAATGGTATACATTGATGACATCATAGTGTTCTCTAAGACTTATGATGAACACTTAATCCATTTAAAGAAGGTATTTCAAAAAATGGATGAAATAAAAATGACCCTTGCATTGAAAAAATGTAAATTTGGGTTTGAATCTTTAAAAGTGCTTGGTCATATTGTATCTGGCTTACAAATATGTGTAGACCATAATAAAGTGGCTGCAATAAAGAATATTGGCATTCCTCAAAATGTAAAGGATGTACAATCTTTTCTTGGTATGTGTGGTTATTATAGACAATATATAAAAAACTACCAATTAATTGCTGCACCATTGACCACACTGATAAAGAAATCAGAAGCTTTCATTTGGAATAATGAAAGACAACAGGCTTTTGATAAGTTGAAAGAATGTTTAATGACAGCTCCTATCTTGGGATTACCAGATTTCCAATTGCCTTTTGTATTATATACAGATGCAAGTTTTATTGGTCTGGGTGCCGCTTTGCATTAAAAACAACTTATTGAAGGAAAAATGTCAGAAGTAGTAATTTGCTATATTTCACATACTCTAAGAAGTAGTGAATTGAAATATGGTGCTACTCAACTTGAATGTTTGGCAGTAGTATGGGCTCTTGAGAAGCTACATTATTACCTTGAAGACCAAAAATTTGAGTTAATAACTGACTGTAGTGCAGTTAAGTCACTCTTAAACATGAAAACTCCTAATAGACACATGTTTAGATGGCAATTAGCTGTACAAGAATACAGAGGACGGATGACTATTACACATAGAGCAGGAACCTTACACTCTAATGTAGATCTGTTATCTGGAATACCTATGCCTAATAATGATGATAATCCTGCTTATGTTCCTGAATCAGAGATTATTAACATTTATGGCATTTATATTGTAGATCTTGAGGATGAATTTATGCAATCAATTCTTGATATGTATGCTTCAGATCCTGACTTGAGTAAACTCACTACAATATTAAATGATCCATCTAATGCTTCAATGAATGTTTTAATAAAAACATTACCAAATAAGTATTAAGAGGCATTAGAAAAAGGAAAATTTTCCATTGAGGATGGTTTTATATATTACAGGAAAAAATTAAGTAATGTAATCGTAATTTCCCCTTCAATGAAGGAGTTAATGTTAAGTATATGTCATGATGATATATTGGCAGGTCATTTTGACTACCATAAAACATTAACCAGAGTAAAAAACACAGCTTGGTGGATTAACATGTCTGAGGATGTTCAAAAATATGTTGAGACATGTGATTCTTGTCAAAAATCTAAAAGATTAACAGGCAAAAGAGCTGGTTTATTACAAAAAATTGAGCAACCAAAAGCTCCATGGGAAATAATTAACATGGACTTTGTAACAGGTTTGCCAATAGCAGAGCATAAGAGTTATAACTCCTGCTGGGTAATTGTAGATAGATTTACAAAGATGTGTAAATTTATTCCTACCCACAAATAGGTTTCTGCAAAGGACTTAGCTTTTTTATGGTGGACACAAATGTTGAATTTAGCAGGTTTCCCCAAAGTAATAGTTTCTGACAGAGATCCTAAATTTACTTCTGAGTTCTGGACATCACTTATGGATGTTTCAGGGTGTCAATTAAAACTTTCTACAGCACACCATCCACAAACTGATGGGCTAGCAGAAAGAATGATACAAAATTTAGAAGATATGATAAGAAGATATTGTGCTTTTGGTCTTAACTTCAAAGACAATGACAAGTTCACGCATGATTGGGTAACCCTTATACCAGGTTTAGATTTTTCATACAATAGTACAGTACATTCTGTCACTGGCAAAAAGCCATTTGAGTTATGGTTGGGTTATGTACCTAATACCCCTGCTAAAACTCTTAATAAATTACCCAGATTGGATATCCATCCAGGTACTAAATCTTTTCTTCAGATGCAAGAATTATGCAGAAAACATGCTCAAGAATGTATAAATAAGGCGTTTGAGTATGAAAAGAAAAGATGGGATAAAGCCCATAAAGAACAAATGTTCAAAGAGGGTGATGAAGTCCTTATTTCTACACTACATTTCAATTTAAATGGTAATGTTAAATTGAAGGATCCATTCATTGGACCATTTGTAGTTAAAATGATGGTTGGTAATAATGCTGTTGAGGTTATTCTATATGCACCATATGATAGAAAACATCCAGTATTTCCTATTTCTCTTATAAAACCATACCATTCTAATGATACTGCTCTATTTCCAAGAAGATCAGGAAGGCATAAACAGCAACCTGAAGAAATAGTTGAAAAGGCAGAAAGTGAAAAGATACTTAAAAAGAGACACCTTACAAAAGAAAAGGGAGTTGAGTATCTATTAAGATTTAAAAATAAATCAAGTGAATATGACCAGTGGATTCCAGAAAATGAAATCTCTGATCTTAAAAATCTCTTGAAAAAATTTAAATCAAAATAATACTGTTTATTCAGTATATGTATTATAGAAAATTTAAAAAAATTTCTATTCACTCCTCACTTTTAATTAAAATGTCTTAACATTTTTTTTATTTTTTTTTTTTGGGTGAGGGAGTGTCAGCCTAGATATCCCTAGGACTGAGTATTTCTTATACTTAAAATAAGATAACCTTAAGTAAATTAAGCTTATATCTTAAAAATAAGGTCAAAACAATAATATATATGATTATATTACATATATATATAATTATTACTCTATTATACAAATTATAATAGTTTAAATAGCTTATCCATAGCCTAATAATACTTATTAAGGTGTTAATGGAGTCATAATATACTTATCTTAAGTGATATGAAGTAATTATTGACATACATAAGCTTATATGTATACATAAATCTCATATTCAGTGAAATATGCAGTATATTATGTATATTTAGGTATATAAGTGGGTTTTAGCCTCTTAATAGCCTATAACCTTTGTTTTTCTGCTTATTTTAAGTCATATGGACGTATCCAGTGGACTCACAATGCCTACAGAAGCATAAACATCTATTTCAGGCGCATGCACTCAGTCTGGACAACTTAATCTGCTTTCTTGGATGGATATTCACAGATTTATGGGTTGGGAGGACATTGCTGGGTTAATATGGATGCTTGGGGATGTTATTGGGGGCTTGGACATTTCATTTGTTTCCTTTATATGCTTTGTGTTTCATTATATTCTCTTTGGATGAGTTATTTTACCTGTTTCTTTATGGTATCTGCTTTTATCTAGATTTTCTATTTATGGTATGGGTCTGTGTTATCATTAATTGTGATGGAGGGTCCTAACTGGAGGTCTGGGTGTTGAATCTACTTGAAGTAGATGCCATGGGGAGGTGATGGGCCCTCAAAGTGCTGTAATTGCCAGGGATAGCAGTGACATCATCTGGATTGAAGGTCTGTGCACTCCAGTGGATTTTGGTATAAGTAAGGGAGGATTTTGATGGTTATTAGACATCATTCACTTACTACAATTCAAACAAACATTATAACACAATTATTATTATTCAAAGATATATTTTAAAGCAATTATAACTTGATACTATCTTTATATAAGCTATAACTATATTATATTCATCTATTTTCCACCACTAGCACGCATTTAAATCCAAGCATTGTGAGTTTCATTTGAGAATGACTATTTTATTAGTCTTCCCCTGAGGTTTAATCACTAAATCATTTATTAATAAGTAGTAGGACCATAAATAAATACTATTATATCATACTTAAATACTAGATACACTGACATATATCATGGTCTCTCACATTCCCAAGAAGCAGTTGACTCTTGACAAAAGAGGCCTGATCACAGGCATGGCACTTGGGGATGCCACTGCAACCCAGATTTCTGCATATTTCCAGGTTCCTGGCACAACTGTTTGCCAAATTATCACAAAATTTCATGATAGTGGAAAACTTGAAAATTTGCCCAAGTCTGGTCATCCTGGTAAAATAAATGCTAGGGACTTGCAAGAGATTTACCATAGAGTATCTGGTGCATGCAGAAGCACATTGAATGAAGTAACATATACACTAACCATCAAGTTGTCTTCAAGAACTGTTTGCTGCCATGCACATGAACAAGGATTCACCAAACATGTGGTCAGCAAAAAACCTTTCCTCACAGTCTTTCATGAGGAGGGAAAGTCTTAAATTTGCTTGTCAACACTTAGATTGGACTATTACTGATTGGAGTTGCATCATTTGGACAGATGAATCAAGTTTTGAAGTTGGTAAATCAAGCAGTCAAGTTACAGTTTGGCGACAGAAAGATGAGAAGTTCAAGAAGGAATGCATCCAACCAACCTTCAAGAGTGGTTGCACCTCAGTCATGATTTGGGGTGCATTCTTCAATACTACTCAGTCACCTTTTGTTTTTCTCTCTTCAGGCCAATGGTCATTCAAAATTTTTATTGAAAATGTATACTTTGGCTTACAAAAGTTGACCTGCATAATCATTTTCAGTTGATAAAGAACAATGCTCCTGTCCACACCTCAAAACTTGTTGAACAATTCTATGAAGTAATTAGCCCTCAGAAGATTGAGTGGCCAGCTCAATATCCTGACTTGAGCCCAATTGAGAATGTCTGGAAATCAATGAAGTCAAGTCTCCAGAAATATTATCAGCCAAAGACAGCTTCCGAGATGCAAGAAACAATTAAACTTGCTTGGGATAACTTCCCTCAGAAAGAACTCGAGAACCTCATCAATCCTATGCCATCCCGAATGAAAACATGTGTTGATGCCCATGGTGGTTCCACCTGTTGGTGACCCCCCCTCCAAGAATTTTTTTTTCCAATTTTTTTTTTTTTGATAAATCAATGCTATGAGTGTAGGCCATTCCTATGGTTAAGGTCTTGTTAATGTGAGTTTTCTGGATCATAAGTTACAAAAAGTGTGTATTACAAATATTGGATTTTTTTTTTTTAAAAAAAAAATGCTTGCCAATCCCCCGCCAAAAACAATAGTTTAGGTCGCTTTTGGCAAGGAAGACGTGGCAAGAAAACCGCAAGCTTTACAGGTTTAGCTGGAATTGTCAACTAGCACCAGGAGTGAGTGCTAGATAATTCACTTAGATTGGGTGGTACATGCAAAACAACATCTTGGGATGTGCAAGACATGTCGCAAAGGGTTCCTGTGAGCTATCAAGACACTTTAGATAGCATCCCAGATTATCATCCCAGTGAAGTCGAACGGTTGACCTGTTGCGCAAGCTGTCATCACATTTTTCGTTTGTAACATGTTGATGGGAGATAGCTGGTTATTGGATCAGTTTTTAATTGATTGAATGAGCTGTCTCATAAGATGTCTCTTGGAGAAAAACGAAAGACATCTCGACTGACAGGCCAGCCAGTTCGAGTGACGGATTGAGCAAATCGTCGTCAATGCTCATGAAGGGTCAGCACCAGCGTTTGCGGTGTTTTGAGCAACTAACTCGGTCAACGGGATTAGATTCACTTAGGATTGATTAGTTAGGAACATGATCCAATTTATAATCAAACAAAGTTTAGTTTAGCAGATCACTTTAGGAAAGAGTCAAGAAATAAATAAATAAGATTGATTGATTGAACTTTGCTGGGCAAGAATGAGTAGTATATAATTTCGATGGATATTTATATTTGAAGAGTATGCACATACTTTGAGGGGATGCCAACTACTTAAATACATACAGGGCTTGGGGGTGAGGATGAATGAAGTTTCAAAGCACGAGAACTGCGGCCAAGCACTTATCGGAGTGGAGATGTCGGGGCTGTGGAGAGGATCAGAGTTGGGAGACACGTGATCGGCTGAGAGCTTAAGTGCCTAAGATAGGCAGGGGGATAGGAGGGGGGACTTAATGGACACTGGCGTTTATGTGCATTCAAGTCGCCGGCGCATCGTCATCCAATCGCTCTTGACCGATCCCTCATTGGCTTCTTGACCGTCCATCGATCCTCAATTTAATCGCTCATCGTCATCTTCATGGTTGGTTTTTTTTATATTAGTCTTTTTATATTTCTATATTATTATTATTATTATTATTATTATTATTATTATTATCATTATTATTATCATTATTATTATTATCATTATTATTATTATCATTATTATTATCATTATTATTATTATTATTATTATTATTATTATTATTATTATTATTATTATTATTATCATTATTATCATTATTATCATCATAATATATTTAATCATCTTGTTTTCTTCTTTTAACTCTTTCTTTTGTCTTGCTTTTGTTGGCTGATGTTCTTGGGTTTGTTTTTATACTGACTTTTTCTTTTGTAGGATCCCCTTGAAGGCCCATCAACTCTTGTTTCTGAATCTCTTCCTTCGCCTCCTCCTTCGGATGTCGAAGTCGTCTCCGTGGACGATCGTAAGCCGGTTTCGGGCTTTGCCAACTGGCTCCACTTCTCCCTCTTTCTTCTCTTTTTTTTTTTCTCTCTCGACAGGTCTTCTAATTTTGCATTCTGCGTGACTTAGCCGACGCCTTTGCCGCAAAACATCTCTCTGACTTGGGCATTCCAGTCGATGACTTTAAAAAATATAGCTGGAGAATCTCAAGCTATCGAAAATTAAACAAACGTTCCCTTAGCGAGACTTTCACCGTAGGCGGTCATGAATGGTTGGCATTCTTCTAGCCCTTTCTCCTTTTTGTTTCAAGTTCCCTTGCTTGTTTCGACTTGGCAACTTTAATTTGTCTTGAAATCCACCTCACCTTCACATGTCATGATTTTGTTCATCCATGTTCTCCTTTTTCACTTTTTCCATAGGAATATCTTACTCTTTCCCCAGGGGAACTCTAATGGACAAGCGAATGATATGGTCTCTATTTATCTCAACTATGGTGATCCCAAAAAGAAGCCAGAAGGATGGCATGTCTGTGCTCAATTCGCCCTAGCCATTTCAAATCCTCATGATGGCACATGCTACATTCAATCACGTCAGTAGGCTTGCTGCCAGTATTTTCTTGTTTTTTTCGTTTGAGGTGTCAAAACTTCCATTTTCTGCGACTACTCACTTATTCTTTGACATTTTTACCTTTAGAGGCTCAACATCGATTTACCCATGATGAGCAAGACTGGGGGTTTACGCGATTCGTAGAACTTCGAAAGCTGTTTTCTCCTGCAGATAGTCGCGTAAAACCTATTATCGAAAATGATGAGACGGTCGTGTCAGCTTTTGTGAAAGTTCTGAAAGATGAAACAGGAGTCTTATGGCACAATTTTGTCAAGTTGAGATTTTTTCAATGATTAATTTTCGCCAACATGACTACTCACACTTATCATTTTCATGTTGGTCAGCTACGACTCAAAGAAAGAAACAGGCTATGTAGGACTCAAAAATCAAGGCGCGACTTGCTATATGAACTCGTTACTGCAGTCACTGTATATGACAAATTACTTCCGCAGGGTTGGCTCATCATCTTTTTTTGACAGTCTTTTCTTAAAACACTCTTGTCTAATATTCGTGTAAACCCATTGCTTGTATGACATTCTGGGATTTTTAAATTTCCAGGCAGTCTATCAAATTCCTACCGAAAACGATCCTGTCGACTCTGTTCCTCTGGCACTTCAGCGAGTATTTTATCAACTTCAAACATCCGATCAACCTGTTGGCACAACAGAGTTGACTCGCTCATTTGGTTGGAAAAGTTTGGATGCTTTTTTACAGCATGATGCGCAAGAATTTTCTCGGGTTCTGCAAGACAAGCTTGAAAGCAAAATGAAAGGAACTCCAGCCGACGGTGCGATCCAAAAATTATTTGCTGGAAAGTATAAAACTTATTTAAAATGTATTAACGTTGATTACGAAAGCTCAAGGGAGGAAACATTTTTGGGTTTGTTTTCCAACTTATATTATCTTTTATTAAATGTTGTAACTCTTTCTCATTGATGCCTGGATTGTTTGTAGATATTCAGCTGGATATCAAAGATCTACAAGGAAGACCTTTTCGGAATCTGCAGCAATCTTTTGAAGCCTATGTTACCCCTGAAATGATGGATGGCGACAACAAATATCATGCTGGTGATGAGCACGGTTTACAAGACGCCAAGAAAGGAACTATCTTTTTAGAATTTCCCCCTGTGCTACATTTACATCTCAAACGTTTTGAGTATGATTTTCAGCGTGATATTCAAGTGAAGGTGCGGAGACATTTCTTATAATGTAGCAAATTCTTGAATTCTAATGACTAGCTATACTCTTATCTTCTTGGATTGATATATTTCAATTTGACATAATTCCAGATTAACGACCGGCACGAGTTTCCTTTCGATTTAGACTTGGCACCTTATTTAGACGAATCAGCTGATCGATCGCAAAGCTGGAAGTATCGTTTACATGGTGTACTTGTTCATTCCGGTGACGTTAACGGCGGGCATTATTTCGTTTGCATTAAACCCCACCCAGAATCACGCTGGTTCAAATTTGATGATGATCGTGTAACCCCTGTAACGGACCGTGAAGTATTGGAGGATAACTATGGAGGTGAACTGATGGTCAACGGAGCAAATAAGTCACTTAACGGTTTGCCTCCAAAGCCAGTTCCAGCTGTGGCGGGAGTGAAACGGTTTACCAACGCATACATGTTGGTATATGTAAGGGAAAGCCGGGCAGCAGAAATCTTGGCACCTATAACCCAGGATGATACGCCCCTTCACCTAAGTCAGTTCATCAGTTTTTTTTTTTTTGTCCTTGAAAGAGCTTTTGAATATACCAATTAACTTCCAAATGTGCCCTTCTATTTATTTTGGGGTCCCAGAGGCTCGTCTAGAAAAAGAGCAAAAGGAGCAGGATAAGAAAAAGAAGGAACGGGAAGAACAACATCTTTATCTTGTCACCAAGGTATGTCGTACAGCATATTGATCCTTTTATTTGTAGGATTCTCTTTTATTGGTGATTGAGTTTATTGAAGGTATAATTATCTGGTTATTCTGTACAGATTATTACCGATGAAACGTTCAAGCAGCATCAGGGGTTTGATCTGGCAATTTTCGATGATCGGACAATGCCCAAGTCAGATGTGCCGGAATTCAAAGTACCTAAACAGCAATCGTACGTTGAGTACAAAGCTAATGTAGCAAGGTCACTTGGATATGCCCCAGAACAGATTCGGCTTTGGGTCCTTGTTAATCGACAAAATAAGACGGTTCGGCCGGATACTGTTATTCCTGAATCAGATCCTACTCTTAGTACGCCGCACTTGCTATTCAATTGATATCTTCCATAGGTTTTGGTTTTGATATTCAACCTCCTTTCTTTTGAACAGCTATGGAAGTTGTGCGAGATAAAATGGCCTCTAAAACTAACGATTTAAAACTGTATCTTGAAGTCGTCGATCCTACACATGACCCTGATCACTTGCCCGGCACTGATTCTAAGGAGGCACCATTAATGATTTTTGTCAAGCATTTCGATGTATCTGGTCAGACACTTGCTGGTGTAGGACACTTTTACGTTCACCGTCACCAAAAAGTCGGTGATATCATTCCTCTTATTAATCAAAAAATGAACTTTCCCGATAACACACCTCTAAAGTTGTATGAGGTAAGAAATTTTGGTATAATACTATTCTAAATGGCGTGGGCATTTGTTAAATTCATTTGATTAATTCATTTGATTAATTAATTAATTGGTACAGGAAATAAAACCCGGAATGATTGATACAATTAAACCCAAAGCCACTTTTACCCAGAGTGAAATTCAAGATGGTGATATTTTATGTTTTCAAATCGAGTTGTCAGACAAAGAGTTGGTGCTGTTATTGTTTTTTTGTTTTTTTGTTTCATAATTTGACTGGCCTGTACCTTGTTTCAGATTAGCCGATTTAGAAAAGCAGCAGCTGTACACTAGTCCCATTCAATTTTACGATTTTTTCACCAATAGGGTTCTAGTCCATTTCAAACCTCGATATGATGACATGGCTACATCTGCGGAATTTGAGCTTCTTATGAGTAAAAAGATGAACTATGATCAAATGGCTCATAAAGTAGGTGAGAAATTGCAGCGAGACCCAATGAAGTTGCGATTTACAAATTCCCACGGAGGGAATCCCAAGAATGTAATCCGAAGAGCCGGTGCAAATATTACTGTTGCGGACATGATTCAAGCCTCCTACACTAATGGGCCAAGTAACCTTTTATTCTATGAGCTATTGGACATAAGCATTGTTGAAATTGAGACAAAACGGAATGTTCGGGTTACTTGGACAGGTTCACATAATCGTGATGAGGTGAGTATATTGTATTTGTTCTATGTGTCTATTCTTGTTACACATTCTGATTTTCTTACTATGAATTCTGATTATGAATCAGGGACAGCATTCGTTTTTAATGCCCAAAACCTCTTCTATGCTTGATGTAGCTGAAAAACTAGCGACGATGGTAAAATTAAGTGAGAATGGATCGGGCAAAATAAAGTTGTTTACTATCGGGGATGGTCGGATGCAAAAAGCGTTTGCTGGTGGTGAAATTTTGCGAGATGTTGGAGATGTTGAGGATTTATATGCCGAAGAAACACCGCTCGACGAATTACAACATTGGGACGAAAAAGAAGCTAGGCTAGTTGATGTATATCATTTCCAAAAAGAACAGCTGAGGCATCATGGCGTCCCTTTCAAATTTTTGTTGAAGGCGGTTGGTTATAAATCATTTGTGTTATTTAATTGCCTAGTACTGTATGACTAATATATATATATATATATATATTTTCGAAAATATTCTTCAGGGTGAACCGTTTTCTGAAACAAAAGAAAGGCTCAAGCAGCGTCTAGGAGTATCTGACAAAGAATTGAGTAAAATGAAGTTTTCGTTGGCACAATTTTCAACTTATACTAAACCTTCATATATCGCGGATCATGATGTAATATTTGATCACAAATGGGCAAAAGGTGATGTGTTAGGGATTGATCATTTGGATCGGTCTAGGAAAACTGCTGGATTGGAGAAGGCAGTATATATCAAGTAGCTAAACCTGGGTCGACTTGATTCCTTGCACCTTTTTTCTTTTCTTTTCTTTTTTTCTGATGTTACATTTTTTTTTTTTTTTTTTGCTTTAAATCACATATCTTTCCGGCTTCCTGCATCTTTGTTCTTTATTATTGTGAGGAATCCAAACACATATAAATGAACTTTGCCTGATGGAGGGATAAATCAGTATAAGCCAACAACACCTGACAAAACTGGCTTTAAACCATTGCCATTTTCTCCCCTTTCATTTTGTTTGTTTCATCAAACTTTTAATACTACATTTATATCTGGCAATATATTATTTCAGCCATTTTTGATTGAATAAAAACAGATTTGATAGCTCTAGGAGAGATTTCTTGAATCCATTCTAACATTCATATACGCATGTTCATATATAATATATATATATATATATATATATATATATATATATATGTGTGTGTGTGTGTGTATTTGAACTTAGAGTGAGGTGATTAGAGTTTCCACATCCGCTCTAATATGTACAAGTTGCATTCGTTAAAATTTTAAATGAGGAAAAATTATACTAGCTATATATTGTATTGGTTGTAGAATGATTATTATAGAGGAAGCATAGTGTAAAGATGAAGATAATTACTAGCTTACTCTAGATAAATAGATGAGTAGAGGTTTAGATGGAGGTGTAGATGGATTAAGGAGGAGTCATATTTTGTGATTTGAAAGGAGTGAGGAGGTTGTAAGTTTTTATTTTTATTTCAGTTTTGTTTAGTATAGTCTTGTAGGTGGTGTGGGATGATGTATCTATGTACAGTCCCTGGTAATATATCCTCATCCCTTTTCAAATATTTGGTTAACTTCTCTTCATCATGATTTAAATGATGTTGAAACTTTTCAGAAAAATCTATTTAAAGTCTTAGCTAGAGATTCTCATAATATCATATTTAACACTGAAAGACTCCCTAACAACTTGCCTCTCTCTATTTAGCCTAGTCCTTAGTTTCTTCACTTTAATTGCCATTAGTTTTCTGTATTCTCAATATCTCGTCTCATCAGCTGTATTTACTATATTGACTACTTTTCCTTCATGACCCTATGTTGGGTGAGATAGTATGAAATAAAAAAAAATTAAAAAATATCATAGTTAATAGGGGGTGTTAAACATTACCATATACACCATTCAAGCAAGCCTCAAAAAAGGTACCAAGTAAGTCATTTTAATTCGAATTACATACCCCATTAACTAATATACTTCAACAGCATGCTTTTCCCTACACACGCCATCTGTTGGGTACATCCAAGCCCCTCAAGCACTTCTTCCCCTTAACTTGATTAGTCAGCATTAGGTACACACATGCCCATACCTTAAAATTTCTCTTCACCTAATCCTTATGAGCTTATTTATCCACACACAGTACATGGTGTATCAAGTCTTAAAGCACCCTAATATCATAGTCTAACACTTAATTCATCCCACCCTTGATTACTCTCACTCTTATTTTTTTCTTCCAAATACTAACATGGCTCCTTCACTTTGTCAACAGCTTCAAACAACTACTGATGCTCTAGCCCTTGATCTTTTGGTTGAGTCTGATCCAGATTCTGATGCTGAGTTTGATTTTTTTTTTTTTTTTTTATATATGAGTCACCTGTTAGAGAACCACTACCTTACTTTGTGAACCCCATCCATTTGCTATCAACCACAATATACACTTCACACACTTTCTGAAATACCTGAACCCAGTTTTCAGAAAATTTTCCAAACTACTTATCATGGTTTAAAATACCTACATGATTTGATTCATAATCATTCAATTTACCACAACAATTCTCATTGCCCCCAGAGGGACCCTGCAATTCAAATCTCTGTGGCACTTTTCTGATTTGGTTCAAATGGGAACAGTGCTGCCATAACTCATCTTGAGAACCTCTTCAGTACAAGTCATGGAAAAGTAGATTTATACACCAAGAGAACCATCAAAGCCATCTATTCACTTCAATCACAATTCCCCACATGGCCCACTAAGGAGGTTAGACTGGAAAACTCACAGGTCATGCAAAATGAAGGATTCCCTGGATGTATTGGTTTTGTTGATGGCACAACCATTCATTTGAGCCAAAATCCTGCAAAGGATGGAAATAATTATTTTGATTGGAAGAAGAGGTCAGTGCTTATCTATATCTTACATATTCTTACATATAATACTAATCCTCTCTTACTTTTTTCTTTTTTTCAGGTATTCTATTGCTCTCCAATTGGTTTGCAATATAAATAAGAAGTTTATTGCATTTCATGCTGGCCTTCCTGGTGCTTGCAATGACTCTTCAGTTTTTTAAAAAATGATGATTTCTCAAAACCCTGAGAATTACTTTGATGAACATCAATATCTTCTTGCCAACTCTGCTTACACAAGTGGTACATATGTGATCCCAGAATTTTGTGGGGCTGGTGATAAAAATAGTGAAAAATCACAATTCAACACTCATCTTTCCAACTCCCAAGTAAGGATTGAACATAAAATTGGAATTTTGAAAGGTAGATTTGCTTCACTCAAGGAAATAAGAAGTCCTCTTTGTAACCAGAAAGAAATGAATGTTATGATTAATTGGATCATTTCATACTTGATACTACATAATTTCCTTGCACACTTAAAGGATGAATGGAACAATCTTTATGAAGATTAAATTCCTGAACCACCCCCAACTATTGAATCATCCTACAGTTCTTCATCCCAACCTGGTGGAATGTGTGCTGAAATTCTCCCTATCACTCTTGCTCACTTTGCAAACACAGATTGATTATGTACTAGTACTAAAGTTCTTTATTTATTTCTTCTTTGATATCATTATGAAAGTGCTTTAAAATATCTTGTATATTTTTTCATAAAGTATTAAACCTTTCTATATGTTTTTCACTTACTAGCTTACTAATTTCTAATAAATGTTTACCTACTCCTTCTTTTAATCCTTCAAACTTCTTATCAATTACCTCCATGATAGCCTCTTCTTGCTTAGTATCCTCATATCCCAATCTCTGGTTCCAAATACTATCTTCATCCTCTGAATCTTTACTATGAATTAGTGACCGTTTTTTACTTAATTAAGTTTGATTCATCAGACATATGTTTTATATTTCAAAAGAATACCTTAGAATCACTTGGAATATCTATCATTATCTTTTTTCTTTGACTATGTTCTTCTGTCAAATTATCATCATCATCAATAACCATTTGTTCAGTATGAGTAGTTTTATCTAATGGCCTAGCAGACTTTATACATATCAATCCAAACAATATCAATGATAGATAAAACTGGAAGTTATCTTACAGTATCTTTCTTTCTGCCTCATTAGACCAGTATGTAGGAGATGTAAATTGGCCTTGAGTATCTGGATTGAGCTTAAGAACATCACATCATAAATGACACCATTAACAACACTCACAAGTTGAAGTGAATCTCTTTACTATGGTGTTTTTAACACAATAGTAATTTGACCTCTCACAATGAGTGAAAGGAATTCAGTATCCCCTTGTAAGCTTATAGTCTTTTGTACTATTCTCTTTTGAAGTAGATGATGATGATGGTAGAGATGTTATATTGAGAAGCTATAAAGGACTAGGTAAGATTTAGAATGTTGCTAGAAAGTACAAGATAAAATCTTTGAATTTTTCTAGAAAGTTACTATGATTTTTTGGGGGAAGGAGGTACCTTTTATATATTCCACACTCATATTTATGTTAATATTTTTATTTTGAAATTTTTTGTTTGTTTTTACCAACATGAGGATTGAGACCTACTTAGTTGGATGTTTTTTGAGTACACACTTTCTGCTTAACATGCAAGTAAATGCATGTTTCATGCATTTTTAATCTTCAAAGGGAGATTTTTTGTCTTTTAAGTGTATATACATTTGAAAAAAAAAAATTCCAACCAAATCACACAAAGAAAAAAATGACATTACACTCCCCTACCAAGTCATAAAGAAAAATAATGGCAATACCCTCCTCTGAAATTTACTCTGTGAGGGGGTCACAATTTCCAAATTTTCATTTTTATTTCATCAATGAATAAATAAATCTTTCAAAAAAGATAATCAACCAAGTAAAAGTAATGGAATTCAGAATAATACCAGCCAATGAGTTCAGATGTGACCAAAGCCAAAGAATACATTGACATGGAATTGTATTGTGAACTCATTCAATCAATTAATTATTTTAATGACTACCTTTATACAGCAGAAAGGCCCAATGGCCCATTACTTTAAGTTGATGATTATCTTTTAATTAATTATAAATTGAAGAAATAAAAATGAATCTTTGGAAATCCTTTATTTACCATACTTAGCCTCCTTCACTGTAGCTTTACTTTTCATTGAACCTTCTTGCCTCACTTTACTTACCCTCTTTATCAAATTTTGGTTTATCTGAAATGAGCAACCAAAATGAGTAAACTTTTCAAAAGATTCTAATCCAGGAGGAGCTTGAGTTGTTTTATGGTTCTCTTGTGAAAAGTTCCAAATTGCTTCCACAAGACCATTCCCTAATCCAAAGCTGACAATATATTTGTGACCAGGAAAGTATAATCCATGACCTTTGAGTTGAGCAGGTGAAGGAATCAGTAGTCCAGTAATAGGATTGATATAAGTGAAAATTCAAAATGTAAGAAAATTAGAGTTTTTTTTGTCCATATGAATCTTGTTGTGAAAGCTTCCATATTTAATGATAACATTAGATGAAAAGATATAATTATCTTCAAGATTGACCCATTCCATACACCACAAAATATGGGGGGCAGACTTGCTAGCCAGTCCGCAACATTGGACCCAAACTCACCACAGATTGAACACACATTGAGCTATTGATAAAGGAACCATACAATAAGGGATGAACACCACTCAGCAGAACAGTTTTAGGTGGGTGTTCAAGTAGAGTTCAGTATGGGTTCATTATGAGTTCATTCTGAGTTCCACCTGAGTTCCATCTGCGTTCAGCTTGAGGACTTGCTAGCAAGTCCACCCCCTATATTGCATAGTGATATCTGTCCAATTTGGTATTCTTGCTTTGATGGCTAGTTCATGATTAGATTGAAAAGCACAAATACATATTTTTTTTAATAAATTGGCCAAAAATGAATTGAAGGATCCTAAAATTTTTCATCTTTCAAAATTTTCATCCATTTGAATGAAAATTATACTTTTTAATAACAAATAAATATCTATTATTGGCATAAGAAAAATTATTTGAAGAAAGTATATCATGATAAAATGTTACCAAGATATTTTCCCTTTTCAAATCCAGGTCTCCATCCTAGTCCAATCATAATTCCTCCTAATGGATCATTATTCTTTAATGGTTGTCAAACTAAATCCATCTGATATAAATTTGAAACTAGATCCAACAATTCTTTGAAGACATAATCTTGAAATTTATCAAATGAATGAACCTCTAAAATGAATTGAGGTTTATATCCATTACTGACAACTTCAACAATAATATCCATTCCACCAGGAGTTAAGTACCTGAGTTTTTCAGGTAAATATTTTGGATAATGTTTCTTCTTACTAATCACAGTTTTGTAAAAATTCAAATTTTCTAAGTGTCCAAAATAAGCTTCACACCATTGTTTCATTCAAATTAATTTCTGTTTTTGATTTGAAGCTTTCTTCTTATTAGAAATGAATGATTTTATATCAGATATGATGTTTGAATCCTTTAAAGATGTGATAGAAGGAATTAAAGAAGGAAATAAGGAGGACATATGTTCTGAAAACTTGAATGATGGAATTGAAGAAAGAGATGAGGAGGAGATTGATGAAAGTGAAGAAAAAGATGAGGACATATTTATTTTCTATTTTTGAAAAAAAAAACTCACCAAAATGCTTTGAAACAGTCTAGAGATGTTCTGATACTGTTTCTGAATCAATTTGGAAAAAAAAATTGTTAGTAAAAATGCTTGGAAATGTGCTAGGCATGCTGCCAGCATGTTTTTGAGGAAAAAAAAACTTACCAAAACACTTGGAAAATATCTAGAAATGCTCTGGTACTGATCCCAACTTGATTTGGAAAAAAATAAAATCTTAGTAAAAACACTTGGAAATGTGCTGGGCATGCTGCCAGCACAATTCCAAGGCAAAAAAAAAACTTACCAAAAATGCTTGGAAACAGTCTATAATTGTTCTGGGACTGTTTCCAAAGTGATTTTTTTTAAAAAAAACCTCAAAAAAAGAGAAAAAAAGAGAAAAAAGTCAGTAAAAAGAAAAGCAGGATTGGGTACCACTCACCTTAGGTGAGTTTTGTAAGTGTCTTGAAGAGAAAAATGAGGAACATGTGAAGCCAATAAGAAAAAGAAAAAAACTTACATTGATGAAAGGGCAGAAAAAGATGTAAAGAGGAAGAGAGTTGGGGGAATGTGGAAGGAGAATTGGGTGATGATTAGGATATGCATTATGAAATGCGTTTGGAAATGTGTTTTAAAATGTGTTCTGAAATGTGTTATGAAATGTGATATGGAAGAGTTTCAAGTTAATGAGTTGAGGGCCTTTTCCCACTGGGAAAGTTGAATACATATAAATTGTGTGTTCACCATGAGAGAGAAAAATAAGTTACAAGATAATAATGTAATTCAACACCTTTTTCAAGCAAGATTCTAAGAGATTTTCAAATTTTGACCAAAAAAATATAATCTAAAATCAAGACCTTTGTAAAGTCAGCATATAAAAAATTAAATTTATCAAGTAAATCCAGAAACTTTTTAATTTCATCTGTTTATTCTCCTGCACTCAGACATGCTGAAATTAAGTTTTGTCTTCTGGTTTTTTCCTCACTTTTTTTTGATTTAATTCTTCATGTTGGTACTGTAATTTTTCTCTTTCCAACTGGAACTGTTGATTTTAGAGTGTATTATTTTCTTCCCTTTCAAGCTTTGAATTCTCTATTTCCATCTTTAAACAATCTTTCTCAATTTCTAAAGAATTTTCATCCTTTTTGAGCAGGTGAAAGAATTTTTTTTCTTCCAGGTCAAATCCTTGGATTGCAGACTTCTCTTGAGACTCCATTTTCAAAATTTCTATCTGGGCCTTTTCTTTTGATGCAAAAGGTTTTACTTAAAAATTGAAGAAAATTCAAAAACAATAATCATATATAAATAAAACAAAATCAAGTATGCCTTACCTTCTTCAAGTTTGTTTACAATCTCTCCATAAGCAGATAAGATGAATTTCGAAATTTATTGATTATTTGTGAAAGATGATGAATGTCTTCTTTTAAGTCTTTTTGGAGTTTTGATCAGCTCATCTTCTAAACTTCTCTCAACATCCAAAACTTCATGAAAAGAATCTTGATTCACTCCAGCTGAGATCTAGTTCATGATTTGTATAGATGTTATTAGGTGGAAAAAGAAAAAACAATATAGTAAAAGTTGGAGGGAGGTTTTTGATACAAGCCATTTACACTCACAAAAATTGCATCATCCTGCTCATGGTCAGAATCATTAGGAGAATCCTCTAAATCTTGTGAATTGAGTACTGGATCAATCAGCATTTCTAAATTGTAGTCAATTTCATAACCCAGTAGCTGATAATCCCCAGTGTGTAAAGGATTTAGATCAGCTCTTTTCTCAAAGAGATCATCTATCTGTTGATAGAGTGGGTACATTAAATTGAGTTTTTCAGTGATTGAGGTGATTCCATTTTTGCAATCTTCTTCTGATACTCCAAAGCCAGTAGAAGAAGAAGCCATTTTTACTTTGTTGTATTTGAATGATAATTTTTGAATCACTCCCTCATTTGCTTGTCTGTTAAGTCTATTTTACCTTTTTTTTATTTTTTAGTTCAATTTACATTTTCTGATACCCACTGATTTTTGAGGCAGGTGGGTGTCCCACACATCTAGACTTGTCACATCCAAAGCAGGCATCATAATTTGATTTTTTTTGCAACCAATTGATCACAATCTGAAGGTCACTCTTGGTTAGTTGAGTATACTTTTGGGCAATGGTTTTTGGTAAGGAATTGTGGAATTAAAGCTATGGAGAGGACAAAATTATTAGTTCATGGTAAACTTTGATGGATAAGAAAGTGAAATCCTAACAAAGATTTAGTGAGATAAGACAAACTGAAATAGAAAAAAGAATAAAAACATGATCTTGAAAAGGTGATTATCAAAGATTATCAAAGATAAGAAATAGAAAAACTTACAGTGATGATGATTATATAAATTTGAGTGGGAGTCCAGGATGATGTGGGGTTGGGGTAAAAGGGGTCTGATGTACAGTGGATTGCAGGAATGTCTGTATTGGTGGCCTGAATTGTGGTTGGGGCCATGGTGAAAAAATAGGATGTATTTGATGAATTATTTGAGCAATTTTCTGACATGTCTAACCTCAAGTCTGCCATTTAAGATGGTATCTTTGAATGGCACTTTGAGACTGAAGTCTGCCAGGCATATATGGTAATTTTTGACACCCCCTAATATATATATATATATTGAATATTAGGTGGTGTAAAATTTAGTCAAATTTGCACTTATCTTAAGTGTGTGGTTTCCAAAAAATAAAATAAAATAAACTCCAATTTTAAACTGAAAAACTTGAATTTAAATTTTGTGTGAATAAGTAAGTAAGTCATTTATTTTTGAAAATTGGGGAAGGGGGAGGGGGGGTGGAAATTGATATGTCAAGATCAGTACTTTTTTCGTTTTTTAATTTTTTTCTTCACAAACACACATGTTGAGTTCATAAAATCATTCCCTCACTCATATCCACAGCATGGAAACCAAGTGAGCTAGATTTCTAATTGTTTTTTATTTTTATATTTATTTATTTATTTTTTGTCCCTGTTCAAGCCCTGATTGTGATTCTTCTTGATACCTTGGAGTGACCTTGGTTAAAAAATCACCCCCTCTCAATGTCTATAAAAATTCACCTTTTCACTTAGATACACTCACACCCTTCTTTCTATTATCCCTTAATTGCTCATCTGACCATTTTTTTCTTTCCCCTCTCTCATTTCCAAATTCAACCTTTTCTTTATATATCTTTTTCATTCCTCTTTTTCTTGCTTTTTCATTATTTTTTTTGCTCTCACTCCTTTCCATTTTCCTTTTATTTTCTTGTTCTTTAGAACACACAGAAATTATGGTTACTACATATCTACTTACATATTTAAATTAGGGGGTGTCAGTTCTGGCATATCCACACTTAACTTAAGTGCTGATTTCAACCCAAATCAGCACTTAAATTTTTCAAATAAGTCACTTATCTCACAAATGGGTGTCAGTTCTGACCTCAAATCAGCACTTTTTTTGTGATTTTTTTCACGTACACATGTTGGCCACATCATCCCTTCCTTTCCCATACCATCCCCATCACATGTGACACACTGATCTCCACTCCCTCCTCTATCCTCACCAAGATTTACAACATTTTATTGCGACATTTTAACTAGGCATGTTTTTTCCCTTGGTTTTTTTCAACCTCTTTCTTAATCTTTTTTCATGTAACATAGCAGTTTCATAATGTCTCCCCAAAAATACAACACTCAAAAGGCATCTCAAAAAATTATTCATCACAAAAGTCTCCTCATAATGCTAGACCCTCACCTGAGAAACTAAAGTCTGGAAAGCTAAAAAAGGAAGATTATCTTGTCATCATCAACTTCCTCAAAATAAAATCAAATTATGATGCATATTCTGGATGTGAGAAGTCCACCCGCATTGGATGTCCACTTTCATCAAAGGTAAATGGCTTCTTGTTGATGGCAAATGAAGTAAAGAAAAAAACAAAAGGGAGATTAGACATCACTCCTAAGGAAATGAAGGAGAGGTTCAAAAGTTTTCAATAAAAATATAAAAAGGTACATTTTGCTTCCACTTCCACTGGCTTTGGTTTCAATGATGAGGATTTGGAGATTGGAAATACTACTGCATCCAAAAAGCTCAATGTCATTTGTCCTTACTATGAGGAAATGGATATTCTTTTTGGTTCCTGAGTTGAGGTCAACCCTTTGTTTATACACAACACTACTAAGGATAAGCCCTCTGGATCCAAACATTCCTATAATCCTCCTGAAACACCTTTACTTGAAAGAGATCAATCTCCTGAAGCCTCTCACCATAGTTCAGCCAAAGATAATCCTGACTATCAAGCAGAAAAATTAGTTTGGAGAAGATCTGAGTCCTCAAAGCCACAATTATTTGATGTATGTTTAATTTTTCTTTTTTCTTAAATTCTTCTCTAAATTTCTCTTTCTTTCTTTCTTTTCTAGTCTCCCCCTACTCCTACTCAAACTCAAATTCCAAAAAAGATTATTAATCTCACAAATGAGAATCACGTTTTGGAAGCTGCTTTATATGAACTTCCTGAACCCTCTAGCTCAAATTCCAAACTAAAGTGTCAAGCCTCAACATCAATGAACTTGAACCATCTTTTAAAATTTGGTAATACTTCATCCAGCTCTTTGGCTACCCTTGATGATTATTTCAAGATAAAAGATATAAGTAAGAATAAGTCACTATATATCTTATTCAATAACTTTTTTTTTAATTTCTCTTTTAATAGCAAAATCCTGTAATGCAAAAATTGCCCTTGAATTTGAGAAGATGAAGTTTGATCATATGCTAATGGAAGATCAAAGGGCCTTAGATTTGGTTTGCTTCAATCTAATTTTGAAAAGGCCAGATTTGAGGCAGAGGAGATGGAGAGAGTTTATCTTCGCTCAGAGAAATACAAAAGACTGTGAATTTCAAAGAGAAATTGCAAGTTGTGAATTGGAAAAATAAGAAAAATAAAAAAAAGAATTTATTATGGAATGTAAAATAAATGGCCAAACTTATGAGGACATTAAAAAATTACTTGACTTTTTTAATTATTTAATTGTTATTTCAGTTAATGTGACATTTTTTCACATTTATAGTCTTTTAAAAAACTTTTTTGTAATTTTTTTGATTATTTTTATGCCTGAATTGTGATTGAGTCATGTTGTAGAGAGTTCTTAAGTACTAAGCAGTAGACACAATGCAAGATGGGTTGGTTCTTCTTTTCAATTTCTAAAAAGAAGTGCCTTCCACTCTTATTTTTAAAGACAGCACAATAATGTGTAACACTAATATGTGATTAGAAAGTTTATAAGTTGAGAAATGAGTTTTTAGAAAAAAAAACAAGTATTACTATCTGGATATTTCTATTCTTAACAAGCGCTAATATTCACAGCTACTCCCTCCTGAAGTGCTCTCTTTGAATATGCCTTATTATAGCAATAAAATAACTTTAATACTAGTCAATCCCACTGAATCTATATATTCTCTCTATGTTGAAATCTTTCACTTATACTATAAGAAATACACACAGATGCACGAATGACAAAAAGACTCAGAATAATCTCTAATATATCCTCAAACAAATGATTGCAGAAAATATAATATCTTATACTTGACTTCACAATTAATAACTATTTGCCTATTCCCTAATTATTTGTCAATTGTTCTCCTTTTTATATTTTTCTAGCGCTCAAAACACAGTTCCCTAGTGGATCTCCAGCGCTGAATCTAGCACCACATTAGTAAAACAATAACCAATCTATTGGGAAACTACATACACCGCTTGTAACAACTACAGCACCTAAACACACCCTATGCTTACTAACACTAGTATTAACTTGTTTCATTCATACTACACATGCGTGCTCCTGACTGTACCTTTGTTTTGTTTAAGCGCTACTTCCAAGTTTTAACTCTTTATAAAGCTGGTCTTAGTTGCCTTGACTCTTGGGTAGCTTTGTGATTGAGTCCCCGCTCTCCTTACTACATTACTAAGTCCATAGTTCTGACAACTCACTTAACTAGTTAACCTCCTACATTACCTGTTTCAGTAAGGTACCACACTTGCCACGGTGCAGTATAGTATGCACTTGAGTACTTCCTTAATGTGTAACACACAATTATTGGAAAATCCAAATCCATATTGTTTAGTGCTTGCAGTCCTAAATTGATAACACACAATTCCCCATTTTGTGGCACATCCTGCTGCAAAATCCAAGTGCAAAGACCTTGAATCTTCTTCTGCGCTTCTATTTCCCTTTGTTCTTGAAACACACAAATACATATTATAGTTTAGCACTAAGTACTGCGCTATGAATCCCCTTTGTTCTTCCTGGACTATGTGAGATGATTGGTCCAAAATCAAACTGCCTGTGAGGCACGTACCACATCCTCCCTCTACTCGTGGCTGTCCCAAGAGCTTATATATATCCTGCGTCTTGCAGTGTTTTCTTCCTTTACTTACTACAAATCCTCTTCTTTACTTTAACAAATTTATTTCCTTCAATGAATACTAGAAACACTACCATTAACACCAAAAATACTGCCAACGTTGTAGATGCAATCCAACAGTTTGTGCGTACCCAGCCCGCTACTTCCCCTCCTACGTCGCTAGTAACTACGCTGATGGGTGGGACAAGATGCACCCGCTGCATTGAGAATGGCATAGCTCCCTGCCACTTCTCAAAAGCCCGCCATGGAAATTCTTTCTTTAGTGTAAGTTTTCTTCATCTATCTTCCTTCCTTCCATCCTATTACTAATTTCTTTTTCTTTCTTTCCTAGTCATGCAATTACTGTAAACAATGCAAAAAGAAGTGTAGTTACAATGGGCCTCCCACTGTTGCGCGCCTGGATCCCAACGCTTCCACTTCAAATATTATGAGTCAGATGACCATCAAGCACCCTGCGCCCACTTCTTTGACCCCACCTGGAAACAAGCGAGTCAAGGTTGATTATGGCTGTAGAGAGTTCTAAAGTACTAAGCAGTAGACACAATGCAAGATGGGTTGGTTCTCCTTTTTAATTTATAAAAAGAAGCGCCTGCCACTCTTATTTTTAAAGACAGTGCAGTAATGTGCAACACAAATATCTGATTAGAAAGTTTATAACTTGAGAGATAAGCTAAAGATCAGGAAAAACAAATATTACTATCTGGATATTTTTATTCTTAACAAGCGCTAATATCCACAGCTACTCCCTCTTGAAGAGCTCTCTTTGAATATTCCTTATTATAGCAATAAAATAACTCTAATAATATTCAATCCTACTGAATCTATATATTCTCTCTATGATGCGTTCTTCCACTATACTATATGAAATACACACACAGATGCACGAAGGACAAAGACTCAGAAATATCTCTAATATTACTCTCAAACAAATGACCACAGAAAAATTAATATCTTATACTTGACTTCACAATTATTAACTAATCGTATGTTAACTAATTATTTGTCAATTGTTATTATTTTCCTACTAGATGCCCTTTATCCCTATCAAATAGTCCTCCTTTTTATATTTTTCCAGTGCTCAAGACACAGTTCCCTAGTGGATCTCCAGCGCTGGCTCTAGCACCACATTAGTAAAACAATAACTATTCTATTGGAAAACTACGTACACCGCTTGTAGCAACTAGAGCACCTAATTGCACCCTATGCTTACTAACACTAGTTTTTAACTTGTTTCACTCATACTCCATATACACGCTCTTGACTATACCTTTGTTTCGTTTCAGTGCTACTTCCAGGTTTGACCCATTCTAACGCTGATCCTAGTCACCTTGACTCTTGGGTAGATTTCTTTTGTGACCCAGTCCCCATGCTCCTTGCCTCATTACTAGTCAATAGTCCTGGTAATTTACTTGACTAGTTAGACTCTGCAACTTAAGTTACTTGTCTCAGTAATTATAGCACTTGCCGCGGTGCAGTATATTATGCACTTGAGTCCTCCTAAAGCCATAACTCTTTCCTTAATGTGTAACACACAATTATTGGAAAATCCAAATCCATATTGTTTAGTGCTTGCGGTCCTAAATCAATAACACACAATTCCCAATTGTGCGGCACATCCCGCTTCAAAATCCAAGCGCACAGACCCTAAATCCTTTTTCACGCTTCTATTTCCCTTTCTTTGAAACACACAAATACATAATATATTTTAATACTATCTATGGCACTAACGCCCCTTTTGTTTTTCCTGGAATACACACGCTGATTGGTCCAAAACCACGCTTCCTGCAAGGTGCGTACCACACCGCGCACCTACATCTAGTAGTGTTGCCTCTATTCCTAACTCTCTCATTTCAGAGGAGAGTACGGTAAGTCGTTTTTTTCTTTCCTCTCCCTCTTCTGATCTAACACTAAAATTCTCTCTTTCCTCTTTTAGAATGCGCCAGGCACACCTTACACTGCATCACCTCCGCCTCCTAACGCTCCTCTGTTCCTTCCAGTCTTGGAAGAAGATCCCGCCTGGGATATTGACCCTATTCCGGAGTGTAGTCTGCGCACTCCAACTCTTGACTGGACCGCTCTTCAGCCAGTTTATGACACCATCATCCCAGATGATTTACCAGCCGACGTTATGGTAAGGTAAACTCTTACAGTCGCCTTGCTGTAAGCAGAATCCAGAGGAGATATGTGGATTTAGCTGAAAACCCCGTCCTTCCAATAAAAATAACAAAATGGGAATTCTAAATCACTAAGCTAACCAGTCTACTTGGATCTGATTGATAAAAATAATGAAACTCTAAAATAATTAACTCTTATTGAGTTTTAAATAAAAGTGGCTGTTGAGAAAAGAAATACTGATAACAACAATTAAGGTGTACCAGTGAAAGATCTGAAAATATTGACTTTTATGTTTTTATAATAATTTAAATTTTTATGAGACAGCAATAATCAAGTCCCAGTGATGAAGACCTTTCTAAAGATACCCTGTATGAAGTGTGATTTAAATTTTTGAGTAGTATTTCTAAAATGTTATATATAAAATATAAAGTTATAAGGGTATTACAATTTTATTTAATTTGTTGAGTAATAAAAAAATGAGACCGTGGTGGTTAAAGATTAAGCTGTATGATGTATCCCCCCCCTATATTTCGAGTTTGAGAGGCGCTTAAGTATTCCTAGTCACGTGCCTAAGTTTTCCCCTCCAGAGCTCTCCCAGAGTCAATCCGGAGCCCGTACGGAGTCTGTACAGAGTCCGTCCGGACTTCCGGACTCAATTAGAACCTTAAAACTATAATATAAAATCTAGAAAAATTACACATAATAGAGCTACTTCCCCTTTACATACCAAACTAATTTTCGTAGTCTGCGCAGCTCTAATTACCCCGTGAAAATTCATCGAAGTTAAGTAATTTCTGAAAACGTAAATATTTCTATAAAACTTTAAAATTCATTTAAAAATCTAAGAAAAATAGTAAAAATTCTGGGAAAATTTCCCAAGGCTCTTGAGTGACTTGACTTGATACTTAAAAAATTTTCAGACCGTAAAAATAAGTTTTCTCCGTAAAATTAATTGTTTTTGTGTAGGCATTCTCTCGTGACCAATTTCTTCATATTTAAAACTCAAATAAATTAAATAAAACCCTTTTATATATAAAAAAATAATAACACCAATCTTGCACGCCGTAATAACTCCATTTACGTACTTAGGTGCCATACTAAACTTTAGGCTACCACATCCTCCCTCCAATTGAGAATGCCCCCATTCGTAAAACTTTGCATAAGTGATTGAGCAATTCCAAAAGAATTGTCCTTTCTAATAAAATAATTTGATAAATTTGTTTTAGCTGGTCTTCTTTTAATTCTTTATAATAAAAACGTTGTTTCTTCTTCTCTGGCTAGATATAACATAAAATAAAATAATATAAATCTTGTGATGATTCCACTACTGAGAGCAAGGTTTGAATCCCTTCAGACTCCCATATACCAGTCTTCCTTCTTGTCACAGCATTGAGAGAGTGAATCTTCCTATGAGCCGAATACTCCTGATTCCAACCTCATAGGGCCCCCCACTGAGCCGAATTCTATGATTCTAATCTTGCCATAAGGTCCTCCAAGCTTCACACCAAAAAAAATTTGCCTAACTATGAGGCACTAAAAAAAATCATTCCCTAAAATCCAACTACCATCCTAAATTCTGATTCCTTCATCACAATTTTCAAACTTTGCTATACAGCAAACCCATAAAATACTTTTGCCAGGCTTCCAATAATAATTTTAACTTTAGACCATGTTAAAGCGCCACAAATTTCACCTAATTAACCATTATGCTTTCATTAGCATCATCACCACCTAAAATTTTAACCTCCTAAAGCTTATCAGCACCCAATTCCAGAAATAATTGAATAACCAGTTTAGAGTCTTAGTGGACAGTGATAAATTAAAAGATTGAATTGAGTTATCCAAAAAAGATTGACATTCCAGTTTAAAGTCTTGGTGGACCAAACATATAATCGATTGCCAGTTTATGGTCTTGGTGGACCAAAGATTGTTTAGGTGCATAAATAACTTGATATATTCCTAAGTAAGGCCTAGGCTTGACCAAAGATTGAATAAATTTGATAATCCAGTTTAATGTCATAGTGGACCAAACATTTGATCGACAAGTAATCCAGTATAAGGCCATAGTGGTCCAATGAATGTTGAATTATCCTGCAGATATTAATTTTCCAGTTTAAAGTCATAGTGGACTAAACAATGAATGAACTACCAGTTTAAAGTCATGGTGGACCAAACATTTGATCGATAAGAAATACAGTTTAAGGTCATGGTGGACCCAACAACTTGATAATAGTCTAGTTTAGGGTCTTGGTGGACCTAACATTTGATAACACTCCAGTTTAAGGTCTTGGTGGACCTAACATTTGATTTATGTAAAAAAAATCCATCTCCGAAAATATCCATAAAATCTTAATCATACTTGAAATTCAGTTTAAAGTCTTGAAGGACTAACAGCTCCAATATAAAATCTTTAATGAAAGTCTTGAAAATTAGCCAGTTTAAAGTCTTGGAGGACTAACAGATCCAAAATACGTGTAAAAAACCTTAAAGAATGTCTTGAACAGTAGCCAGTTTAAAGTCTTGGAGGACTAACAGATCCAAAATATGTATAAAAAACCTTAAAGAATGTCTTGCACAGTAGCCAGTTTAAAGTCTTGGAGGACTAACAGCTCCAATATAAAATCTTTAATGAGAGTCTTGAAAATTAGCCAGTTTAAAGTCTTGGAGGACTAACAGATATCTTGAAGTAAAATCCCATTGGTATTGAGTTCTCCTAGACCCTGTTTCCTGTCTAAAATAAATGAATAAAACTAAAAAGAATGAAGACTGAAAAATAAAACTAAGAATGATAATAATAATTTTGATTTAATTAATTGATTTTTTTTTTTTTTTTTTGATTTTTTTATTATTTTATTTTTATTTATTTATTTTTTATTTATTTATTTTTAATTTTATTTATTTTTTTATTTTTATTTTTATTTTATTTTATTTTTTATTTTTATTTTTATTTTTAAATTTAAAATAAAAGATTTTAGAAAAGATAGTTTAGAAATAAAATTTAAAATTTAATTTTTAAAGAAAGATAAATGAATGTGAAAAGAAGTAATAAAAAAGAATTATCAAAATTAAAATTTTAAAAGATGCCCCCCGGCCATTTGATGAGCCGTACCCTCGACATCATACCCACATCCAAGTGCAACTTGATGTGGTTACACAATTTTAAGAAATTGCAAAGAAAAGAAAATAAATGAAAGTTTTTAAAAGATAATTTTTATAATGATGATCACTGGGTGGGCTCCCTCCAATTTATAAAAATGATTAGAGACCACCAGTGAGCATCACCTTTACAATAATTCATAATATAAATTAAAGAAAAGAAATCACAATCTAACATAAAAAAATCAAAATCAAAATAAAATAAAAAGAATCTTGGATCCGGCGTTGAGAGTGGTGTCTCTTGATTCGTTCCAGTTTATAGTCTTAGTGGACTTCCTAAAATTAAAAGACAAAGCCAGGATTCAACTAGAAACAGGGAAAATTTTGGAAACGAACATTATGGGGTAATTGTGTATAGAGCAGCCAGCCCATCAATTACCCCCAAACTGGCCAATATTAAATTAAGAAGGTTCCCCTGTGAACACTTCTTCCAATAAATTTTTAAAAATTTTCCAACACTATCTTCACCCATATTTTAAGAATTTTAAGTTTTCAAAAATTTCAAAGAAGGTCTTCTTGAATTTTGTAAAGCTTCATCACAGTTTCGTTGCCCATATGCAATGTAACAATAGTAAATTATTTGATGAAAAAAAGAAGATAGTTTATCCTCCTTGCGGAGGTCGATAAGGTTTTTATAAACATCATAGTTTATCCTCATTGCGGAGGAATCCATATAATTTTGTCGATATCATAGTTTATCCTCATTGCGGAGGTTAATAAAATTTTTGTTGATATCATAGTTTATCCTCATTGCGGAGGTATAAATTTAATAAAAGTCATTAAAATTGTAGTTTATCCTCATTTCGGAGTTATCCATGAAATTTCATAAATGTCATAGTTTATCCTCATTGCGGAGGAAGACTTCGGCACTCCTGGTGCCTCTAGGATAGAACCGTTTCACTTGATCGGCCGCTACCCTCTTCTTCAATACTACTCCATCCAACTCTTCTAAAACATATGAAGTGCCGGAAACTTGCTTCTTGATTTTATACGGTCCATTCCACCTATCTGCAAACATCTTTCCCCACTGACTTTCCAAACTCCTATTATACACCAGGACCATATCACCTGGGTTCAAAGGTTTCCTTAATCGATGTGCCAACCGCTCATCCCAATATCTGACTGATTGATTTCTGATCTTCATCATCCGCGAATATGCCTTTTCTAGCTGCATCATTCTTGCACACAATAATTCTTCAGTAGTTTTGACCGTGTCCCAGTCAAATCCAAGATATAATTCAGCTTCTAAATCAACCGGTAAAACTGCTTTCTGTCCAAAAACAAGTTCATAAGGTGAAAATCCGGTCGTCCTTTTGGCAGTGATTTGATCAGCAAATAAAACTAAAGGTAAATAGTGCCTCCACTTTTTGGCACTTGTCCCACACATTTTAACTAAAGCATCCTTAATAACTTGATGCCCTCTTTCAACCATGCCTTCAGCTTCAGGATAATATGGGGTTGCTACCCTAACCTTTGATCCAACTTTCAATACGGCCTCTTTAAACTCTGTCCCAAATTCAGGACCTCCATCTACCGTTACCAACTTCATCACCCCATACCTATATACCCAATTATTCAAAAAAAATTCTGCCACATTTTTGGCAGTTAAATTAATAAGAGGCGCTGCCTCTACCCAACCAGATAAATCATCTCTGGCCACAATTAAATATTTATACCGTCCCTCTTTTATATGAACGGCATCTAAACTAACTCTCCCAAAGAGCGTATATTCACCGGTCGCGCGTCCAGGTTCTTTTGGCCTTAAATAACTTTGTCTTTGACATTCTTTGCATGACTGAACCCACTTTTTAACAGCCATCTTCATGCCAGGCCACCAAAATCGATCAGAAATTCTTCTAAACGTTTCTCCAACGCCTCTATGCCCGAGATCTTCATGCAGTGATTTCAAAACTAATTCTTGCCCCTTCTGTTGAGTTATAACTACTTGAGGATTTGGATACCTTCTCCTCATTAAACGTCGACCAGATAGGTAAAACGTAGATGACTTCCTCTTGATAGCCACCCATTCATCGTCTTCACAATTTTCTGGCCTCTCTAAAGTCAACAAATATTTGACTAACAAAAAATAAAAACCAGTCTGACCCCAGACTTCATCTTGAAAATCGATTAATATAACATCAATAGGGACTTCTCTATCACCAATATCACCTGCACATGAATGAGCCAATAATCGTTGACCCCTAAATAAATTTTTAACCGAGCTATGTCGTCGTTTTTCTTCTGAACCTTTGGATCCTTTGTAAACCGTATTTGTAAATACCTCTTTCTCTTTATCCACCCTTTTATTTAAATTCTCTAATTCTCCAACATATACACCATTCCTTAATTTACTACTATCCCACACTACCAATCCATCTTCCTCTACATACACCACATCTTCTTCTACCTCCTTTCTACCAAATTTATCTACACCTTTTCCAACACCTTTATTAACATAAAAACTATTTTCCAGTTTATCCTCTTGGTGGAGGTCATCATCACCATAATCTAAACACAATAATCCTGCCAGTTTAACCTCATGGGGGAGGTATGGAAAGTCTTCAGCTCCTTTAGTGCTGGCTTTGATAATAGGTATATCTTCATCGAACTCTTCTGAGTCTGAATCTTCTTCAGTGGGTGGTCTCCTTGATAAACCATCTGGCATAGTAAAAGTCTTTCCAGGCTTATGAACTAAATCGAACGAAAAATGTTGAATAAAAGCTACCCATCTCGTCATGGGTGCGTTCGGTAAACTTGGGGAATTAATCATCTGGATTAACGATTTCGCATCCACTTGCAACTCAAAATGTTGCCCCCACAAAATATGCTGAAGTTTCTTCAGTATTTTCGCCACACCACATAATTCCAATTTTGGTTGAGAATATCTTGATTCGACCTCAGTAAATACTACAGATTCATACCTAACTGGCCTGATGTAACCAGCTTTATCCATCTGAGACAAAACTGCCCCAGCTGCAATCTGACTTGAATCAACTGCTAGATAAATTCTACCAGCATCTTTTCCATAATCCAACTTGTGCAGGACTAAATCCTTCCCCACAACCTCCTTCAACTTCACAAACGCCTTCTCACACTCTTCATCCCACTCCCAGTCTGCATCCTTTCTCGTTAACCGTCTCAATGGAGCTGCCAATGAAGAAAAGTCCTTAATAAACATTCTAACATATACACAAATGCCTAAAAACCCTCTAACTTTGGTCGTATTCTTGGGTCTTGGCCAGGACTGAATTTTGTTAACTTTCTTCTTGGACATAATCCTACCCTCTCTACATACCACATGGCCTAATATTTCTAAGGCTGGCACACAACATGAAAATTTTGAACCTGAAATAGTTAAACCAGCCTCTTCAATTCGAAACAAGATTCTTTCTAAAGTAATTGCAAACTCCCAAATGAATTTGCGTATCCCGGGATTCTCTTCCAACACCTGGTTATCATAGTTGGTTGTTGGTCCCTTAATTCCTCCATCATCTATAAAGATTCCAGCATATTGTGGAATTTCATCTTGAAGGATCCAAGCCATCTGAGCTTGATAAACTGCAACCAAATTTCTTGCTCCTTGAGGTAATCTTGTTAACTGTAAACGTCCAAGTGGCGTATTGAATGTAGTGAGAGGCCTTGAGTCCAGATGTAACTCTCTCTTATCATATCCACCCATAATATCTCCCAATCCATAACACACTCTCCCTGCAAACGCTTCAACAAACTCCTCAGCACTAGGTGGTATCCCAGCATCCTTTATTGTAACCCTATTTAATTCCCTAAGATCATGAACAACTCTAAGCTTGCCATTCGGTTTCTTGATACAAAATACCGGACTAGAATAACTTGACATTGATTGCTCATACAGTCCAGTGCGTATCCGTTCTCTGACAACTTCAATATAGGCTTCTTTTAATGCAGCCGGAATAGGAATTGGTTTCTGCTGCCACGGTTCATGACATACCACAGGAATCTTGTAAGGCTCCCCATAGGAATGCTTCAACACACCCCTCTCCTCTTCTACAAAAGCAATGGCCTTCTCTCGCTTGACCATCACATCCAACAACAACTTCTTCTCTTCTCCAGACAACCAACCATCAGGTCCAAAATTAACAACACCCAGTCTCTCAAAAGTGATTCTTGACGTCTCAGAAAATTCAGGCGGATTCTTTACCAAGGGACTTTCATAAGGATCTCTTGATAACCTTGGTCTTCTCAAAGGTGGATTTAATTCAGCAGGTAGCGGTTCATTAATAGGTCGAACTTTATTTGCTACTTTCTTATATTTGGCTGCGTCCACATCTAAATAAACTTGAGGTAAAACATTTTATTTTGTATCCCCATTACATATTTCATCAAATGAATCTTCTTCATCGCCAGAATCGGAATAAGAAAAATTAGAAAAATATTTTATTTCATTTTTAAATTTTACCCTTTTCTCCTTTCCCTCGTCTAATTTATAAACAGATTTTCCAACACCTTTGCTTCCCTTATCCAACAATAAATCGCCCGTAAAGAAAGTTGGCAGTTTATGCTCTTGCTGGAGGACCGGAAATGAATTTTCACAAAAATTATTTTTTTGTGTTTTAATTATACTGAGATTTTTTATTGGGTTTTGATGAGATAATTGCAGTTTACCCTCTTGCTGGAGGTCCGGAATAACATTTTCACAAAAATTATTTTTTTGTGTTTTAATTATACTGAGATTTTTTATTGGATTTTGATAAGATTTTCGCAGTTTACCCTCTTGCTGGAGGCCCAAAATAGAAGGAGATAATTGCAGTTTAACCTCTTGCTGGAGGTCCAAAATAGAAGGAGATAATTGCAGTTTAACCTCTTGCTGGAGGTCCGGAATAACATTTTCACATAAGTTATTTTTTTGTGTTTTACTTGTACTGAGATTTTTAATTTGGTTTTGATAAGTTTTTCGCAGTTTACCCTCTTTCTGGAGGTTCAGAATAGAAGGAGATACTTGCAGTTTAACCTCTTGCTGGAGGTCCAAAATAGAAGGAGATAATTGCAGTTTAACCTCTTGCTGGAGGTCCAGAATAACATTTTCACATAAGTTATTTTTTTGTGTTTTACTTATACTGAGATTTTTAATTTGGTTTTGATAAGTTTTTCGCAGTTTACCCTCTTGCTGGAGGTCCAGAATAGAAGGAGATACTTGCAGTTTAACCTCTTGCTGGAGGTCATAAAACATACCCTTCCAATTTTTATCCAACCTAATTTGGCCCATTTTGCCTTTTTCACCGTTTTTAAATTTAATAGAAAAACCAGGTAAATCCAATAAACATATAGAAAAGTCCAAAACGTATTTGCACTCCAAAGTAATATTAACAGAAAATAATTGAGAATCCACTTGAATTATCTCCAAGTGAGCTGACCTATTGCAATCCCGGATCTCATCCTGAGGAGAGATTACAACATTAGAGTGATCAGCCCCTGCTACCCCAAAAAATGAGGGCATTCATCCCTTCCCAACAAGCATAATTCACCAGAAGCCGTCCGTTTTATATGCCGCTTCTTGGTGCAAACACAACACTGGCACAGAGTAGTAATCCCTGGCCGTGTTTCCCAACCTTCATCTCCAGGAGGCGCTAACCGCATATGTAACCTCCGCATATCTTCACCAGTGATCTCCAAACTAATCCCCATGCCAGCTTGATACCCTATTCTGGCCTCAAAATCCATCAAAAAAGGACCACCAAGAACAGTTTTGACTGCTCCTCTGGCCACATAAAAGTGAACCTTACCAACAGATCCACCAATGCCTAACCTGACATGCTCAGCTGTACCCATCAGCTCTGTTGCATGCCCTTCAATACCTCTGAGGTTTCCCCCAGTCCCACTTTTAATTGGCAAGCCTATACTCGTCGCTTGCTCCAATGAAATCAAATTAATTTGAGACCCTGAATCGACCAAGGCCTTTACTTCTTTACCGTTAAGAGTTACCACCAGGTAACCCAGGGGAGCGGAAAAATGTGTATCTACATCTTCCCCAAACTTTTCAGCATTTTCACAAATATATTCCACCTCTCCAGTGGAAACCCGACGCCTCGTCAAATGCTTCTTTTGCTTTTCAGCAAGCGCCGGACTAATCGTAAATAACTCCCCTAAAGATAAGGGAATCTGCAGTTGATTCACCCTATTCAAAACTGCGTCCATTGCATTAGCTTGACCAGAAACTACTGGCCGCTCATACTGGACCTTTGATTTAACAACCTTGGCCCTGGGTACCTCTTGAGGTCCAACCAAGCTATCTTCACCCCCCATTATAACATCTTCACTTTCTATAACCCTAACTCCGTCACCAGCTTCTTGCACTAATCCTGATCCATCCCTAGTCCTTCTTACTCCCTCCATTGGGATGGCACCGCTAAAACTTGGTCTGGGTAGAGACGCCAATGGTAAGTCCTCCTCAGAATCCGAATCATCCTCTGGCATAGGCTCACCATTTAAATCAAACTTGCCATAACTAGGGGGCCCCATATCAGCAATCCCCTTCTGCATCTTATATAATTCGTCCTTAGAGTAAGGGTTCAATTTGTTGGCGGCAGTTTGAGCACTAGAATTCTTGTCCTTAGAGTAAGGGTTCACTTTGTTATTGGCCTTGCCATGATTAGCCCTCAATTGGCTTTGAATGCTACTTTTCGCCTTAGTAGCAGCTGCTCTTCTAGCAGCATTAACATCATATTCGCCAGCCATACAGCTACCCTCCACCTGGGCAACGGTCACCAGCTCTAAACCACCAAAAGAAGTAGAAAATGTGGATTTACTGACCTCTTTCTCCTTGCCCTTGTCAGCTTTACCACCATTACCATTACCATTTTTGCCACTCTTGGCATTAACATCTTCATCCGTCACCTCTTCAAATCTGGCTCTCCTTTCAGCCGTTAAACTTCTTCTGACCAAATCAGAAGGAGACTGTCCATCACTGGGCTTGATGAACAAACCATCAGGAAATTTATAAACTTTACCATCAAATAAAACTCGCCCAGCATCCATATCCTTATCTAGAGCAAAGCAAACTGTTGCTCTGTGCCCCCTCCTATTACAATAGGAGCACACCTTTGGCTCATCATAGCCACCTCTATATCCATTACCACCATTCCCATCATTTCTCCCATTGCCTGGGAAGCGGTTACCATTGTTATTGCCATTATAATTTCGACGTTCATAACCTCTGGACTGATAAGAAGTTGACGTCGACGAAGAAGCAATTGGGGCCTTGTTGGCCTTCTGAGTCTCTTGAACAAATATTTTTAATTGTTTCGTTAACTCGGCAAAGTGATCGACCATCTTATTATCTACATTGCCCTCAACTTTAGCAGCAGGTAATCCCATTTGTGCCTTCTTGGCCTCCTGGGCTTTGACCATAATATCGTTGTTTTCGGCCAAAACTTCGCTAACCTTGCTAACATATTGAGTGCATGACTCTTGATATTTGTCCAACGCCAAGAACTTTAGATGGGCTTGAATGTTGTCCTTGATAACCTCCAGAGCCGGCAGTTTCTGCTCACCATTAGGCAGTTCCTTCATCAAATCTTTTCTTGAAAGATCCTTCAAGACGTCCATACAAATATCCCTGCTGCATGCTGTCCAAAACAAATCTTTTGCCTGGTTCTCATGCACTAACTCGTCAACCAGTATGAGATATTCCACCACTTCATCAAACTGAACACAGAGCTTTTTGAAGTCAGCCATAGAAGAAACTCCACCTTTTGCTTGCCAGTCTCAACAATTTTATTGAGGTCCATCATAGTAAACCTAACACCCCATCTATCAACCATAGCTTTAGAAAGCTTAACCCAATCCTTGTCCTTGAATGCCTGCATAGCAATAACCTCTTTTTCCACCTCCCTATCAGCAATAAAAAACCTAACTTGCTTCACCATATCCACATGAGAATCACCATCAACAGCAGCAGCAGCTTCATACCTGCTAATGAACCATTTAACCTCCTCCCCATCAAACTTTGGGCCATCCCAAGAAACAATTCTAACTGAGGGAGTAAGAGGGTTAGAAGATCCAGAAGCAACAGCAGAAGAAGACATCCCAATAAGTAATGAAAAGCGTTAACAATCGATAAAATAACAAGCCTCTTGCAGGCCAATAAGAAAAATCCAATTAGAGTTCCAGAAAACAAGCCTCTTGCGGGCTAATAACCTTCTTGATCCAAGTAAGTCTTTAAAGAAAGCTTGAGAAATTGAACCCCACGTTGGGCGCCAACTATGGTAAGGTAAACTCTTACAGTCGCCTTGCTGTAAGCAGAATCTGGAGGAGATATGTGGATTTAGCTGAAAACCCCATCATTCCAATAAAAATAACAAAATGGGAATTCTAAATCACTAAGCTAACCAGTCTACTTGGATCTGATTGATAAAAATAATGAAACTCTAAAATAATTAACGCTTATTGAGTTTTAAATAAAAGTGGCTGTTGAGAAAAGAAATACTGATAGCAACAATTAAGGTGTACAAGTGAAAGATCTGAAAAGATTGACTTTTATGTTTTTATAATAATTTAAATTTTTATGAGACAGCAATAATCAAGTACCAGTGATGAAGACCTTTCTAAAGATACCCTGTATGAAGTGTGATTTAAATTGTTGAGTAGTATTTCTAAAATGTTATATATAAAATATAAAGTTATAAGGGTATTACAATTTTATTTAATTTGTTGAGTAATAAAAAAATGAGACCGTGGTGGTTAAAGATTAAGCTGTATGATGTATCCCCCCCCCTCAATTTCGAGTTTGAGAGGCGCTTAAGTATTCCTAGTCACGTGCCTAAGTTTTCCCCTTCAGAGCTCTCCCAGAGTCAATCCGGAGTCGAAACGGAGTCCGTATGGAGTCCGTCCGGACTTCGGGACTCAATTAGAACTATAAAACTATAATAAAAAATCTAGAAAAATTACACATAGTAGAGCTACTTCCCTTTTACATACCAAATTAATTTTCGTAGTCTGCGCAGCTTTAATTACCCCGTGAAAATTCATCGAAGTTAAGTAATTTCTGAAAACGTAAATATTTCTATAAAACTTTAAAATTCATTTAAAAATCTAAGAAAAATAGTAAAAATTCTGGGAAAATTTCCCAAAGTTCTTGAGTGACTCGACTTGATACTTATAAGTTTTTCAGACTGTAAAAATAAGTTTTCTACGTAAAATAAATTATTTTTGTGTAGGCATTTGCTCGTGACCAATTTCTTCATATTTAAAACTTAAATAAATTAAATAAAACCCTTTTATATATAAAAAAATAATAACGCCAATCTTGCACGCCGTAATAACTCCATTTACGTACTTAGGTGCCATACTAAACTTTAGGCTACCACAAAGTCCCTCCTAACAACAATGAGGAAGAGCCCACCATGGCTCAAAACTGGGATTTTTCAGAGCACATTGCCTTTGCACCATACAGTGCAACAATGAATTGTATGAACAATATGATAGCTGCCGTCAAGGAATTTCTTGAGGCGGTCCCAGTTTATACTCGCGCCAAGTATAATAAACCAAAACAGCTAATGACCACCTTGCAACAAAACATGCAAGAGGCTGTTAACAACTGGGCCTTCAGCATCACAATCTATGATGACGCAGAATACTAAAAAAAATTTCCTTCCATATTCCTAATAAATTGTAAATAGCTTTGTAAAAAAAACGCAACAATACTAATTTTTTTCCTTTTTTTTTTTGTTAATTCTTCTTGACCCCAAGTTCCTTGTGAGAACCCAAGATCTGCAAGATGAGTTGCCCCAAAAAATATCATCCTTTTTCCAAACAGCGCACCTTACTACTAAGTGCCTATGAAAGATGAAAGAATAAACCCAAAATAAATTTGAGATTGGCGCTACTCCCTATAGCAGCAAATACATCCCCTGCATCATATATGCACGTGTTCCCTTGAAATATTCAGATCTTCACAACGTATGACTTTCCCTTGAATGTGACGGATTTGCCTTTCCTTAGGTCCCTTATTTTTTTTGATGAAAATTCTTCATATCCTTCTTAGAAACCATTCAGCGCTCATGTCAGTTATTGCGCAACTGATTTCTTTTCCATAATGCTATTATTGACCTATAAATAGCCCGCCTAAAAACCCAGATTACCTTCATCCAAACATCATGACTCAATATTGCACAGTTCCCAAAGATCAAGAGTGCTCTTTTTGTAAATGCAGCAACTTTCATTGTACATTTTCTAGACCTCAGGGGTATGCCTCCTTTAGACCTGCCTGTGACAACTGCTTTAGATACCACAAAACTTTCAATATCTCTCTAAATCAAAATACTCCTCAGCCTACTGGCTATATTTGCTTTCCACCTAGTTGTACCAGTAGCCCCCCCCATGATTACAACCACTAGTCCTGCTAGCCTCAACTCTTTTACCAATAAAAACGTTCCTTATGAGTTGCCATTGCTTCCTACTTTTTCCAGGCGCAAAATATCTATCCAGCCTAGCACTCGGCCTTCTTACACTCCAAGCTCTAATGCTTCTATGCGCTCAGGCTCCGCTACAGCTGCTCCTGACAGGGTTACCATTTCTTCGCCATCGGCGCACCCACAAAACTTATTAGCAAGTAAGTACCCTTCATTATACTTACACTTCCCTTACCTTTTGGCTCTTTTTCAGGCTTCAATGAATCCATCCCCCTGGTATGGGTTCCTATTCCTTTACTTTTTGTTCATTCCATGAAAATGTTTTCCAGGATTCGTCTTATATATGACGCTATGTCTCTATCCTATTATAACGCACCAGCTTTTTCTGACACTGAACTTGAAGCTTGCTACACCCATATAAAAATTATAGGTCAACTAATGAACAAAATAAGCTCATCAACTATTCTTGGATTCCCCGCCGATCCTCTTTGTTTTGTCATGCCTGAAGACTGGAAAGGATATCCTAATAGCTTTCACCCCGATACTGAATAGTCCACTAGTGCTCTCCATATGAGCGATCTCTGTTCATTATCCCTGTGCATAGTCTTCATTTCTTTTTCTTGCTATGCCTTTAAATAATCCTTTTAGACACGGTGCTATTCTTCTACACCTGTCTTCCATACTACTTGTCTTCTAATTTTAGAGCACCTAACTTTGCTCCCTCTACTTTCTTTGAAAGACTGTAAACCCTAAAAAAAATTCATAAATAAACTTTTAAATCATAAAACTGTACTGCCTTTACTGCAATACAAAAATACATGATGTAAATAAGAATTGAACTGTAGAGAGCCCCATCTATAAATTGTTAATCCACTCCTGGTTAGTTAACTCATTATCTAAATTCCCAGCATCTTTTGCGTTTACATGGTATGCTCCTCCTTTAATCCAATTGCCTATCTCGTCATTTCCCCTTGAACTATGAGAATATAAGATTTCATTTTCCTCTACGCCCTCATCTGATGCTTATGCCAGTTGCCTGTTCAGCCATAGTGCACCTAACTTCCAGTTAGCGCCCTCTATCTGTCACAACTGTGTCAAAGCCTCCTGTGAATCCTCTTAGAAAAACAAAGCTTAACATAACTTGTTAGTTTAACCTCTTCCCGGAGGTCATTCTGGTAGTTTTTCCTCATTCCAGAGGTTATCTTGTTTTACTGGAACACCCCTTGGGTAGAATCTTTTGATCTGATATGCCGCCACACGTTGTGGTAGCCTAAAGTTTAGTATGGCACCTGAGTACGTAAATGGAGTTATTACGGAGTGTAAGATTGGCGTTATTATTTTTTTATATATAAAAGGGTTTTATTTAATTTATTTGAGTTTTAAATATGAAGAAATTGCTGAAGAGCAAATGCCTACGCGAAAAAAATTTATTTTACGGAGAAAACTTATTTTTACGGTCTGAAGAGTTTATAAGTATCAAGTCGAGTCACTCAAGAACCTTGGGAAATTTTCCCAGAATTTTTACTATTTTTCTTATATTTTAAAATGAATTTTAAAGTTTTATAGAAATATTTACGTTTTTAGAAAATAATTAACTTTGATGAATTTTCATAGGGTGATTAGAGCTGCGCAGACTACAAAAATTAGTTTGGAATGTAAAGGGGAAGTGGCTCTATTATGTGTAATTTTTCTAGATTTTTTATTATAGTTTTAAAGGTTCTAATTGAGTCTGGACGGACTCCGCTTGGACTCTGTTTGGACTCCGTACGGACTCCGCTTTGACTCCGTATGGACTCTGCTTCGACTCTGTACGGACTCCGTTCGGACTCCGTACGAGCTCCGTACAGGCTCTGGATTGACTCTGGGTGAGCTCTGGAGGGGAAAACTTAGGCACGTGACTAGGAATACTTAAGAGCCTCTCAGACTCAAAATTGAGGGGGGGGATACATCATACAGCTTAATCTTTAACCACCACGGTCTCATTTTTTATCACTCAACAAATTAAATAAATTGTAATACCCTTATAACTTTATATTTTATATATAACATTTTAGAAATACTACTCAACAATTTAAATCACACTTCATACAGGGTATCTTTAGAAAGGTCTTCATCACTGGGACTTGATTATTGCTGTCTCATAAAAATTTAAATTATTATAAAAACATAAAAGTCAATCTTTTCAGATCTTTAACTGGTATACCTTAATTGTTGTTATTAGTACTTCTTTCTCAACAGCCACTTTCATTAAATCTCAATAAGCGTTAATTATTTTAGAGTTTCATTATTTTTATCAATCAGATCCAAGTAGACTGGTTAGCTTAGTGATTTAGAATTCCCATTTTGTTATTTTATTGGAAGGACGGGGTTCTCAGCTAAATCCACATATCTTCTCCGGATTCTGCTTACAGCAAGGTGACTGTAAGAGTTTACCTTACCATAGTTGGCACCTCCCCCATGAGGTTAAACTGGCAGGATTATTGTGTTTAGATTATGATGATGACCTCCAGCAAGAGGTTAAACTGAAAGTATCTCCTTCTATTCTGGACCTCCAGCAAGAGGGTAAACTGCAAAAATCTTATCAACCTCCGCAATGAGGATAAACTATGAAAATTATCAAATTTTATTACCTCCGCAATGAGGATAAACTATGACATTTATGAAATTATATGGATCCCTCCGCAATGAGGATAAACTATAATACCAACAAAATTTTATGATGACCTCCACAATGAGGATAAACTATCTTCTTTTTTATCAAAAATACTTTACTATCGTTACACTGTATATGGGCCACGAAACTATGATGAAACTTAACAAAATTCAAGAAGACCTTCTTTGAAATTTTTAAAAACTTAAAATTCTTAAAATATGGGTGAAGATAGTGTTGGAAAATTTTTAAAATTTATTGGAAGAAGTGTTCACAGGGGAACCTTCTTAATTTAATATTGGCAAGTGTGGGGGTAATTGATGGGCTGGCTGCTCTATACACAATTACCCCATAATGTTCGTTTCCAAAATTTTCCCTGTTTCTAGTTGAATCCTGGCTTTGTCTTTTAATTATAGGAAGTCCACTAAGACTATAAACTGGAACGAATCAAGAGACACCGCTCTCAATGCCGGATTCAAGATTCTTTTTATTTTATTTTGATTTTGATTTTTTTTTTATGTTAGATTGTGATTTCTTTTCTTTAATATATATTATGAATTATTGTAAAGGTGATGCTCACTGGTGGTCTCTAATCATTTTTATAAATTGGAGGGAGCCCACCCAGTGATCATCATTATAAAAATTATCTTCTAAAAACTTTCATTTATTTTCTTTTCTTTTCAATTTCACAAAATTGTGTAACCACATCAAGTTGCACTTGGATGTGGGTATGATGTCGAGGGTACGGCTCATCAAATGGCCAGGGGGCATCTTTTAAATTTTTAATTTTGATAATTCTTTTTACCTTTTTTTATCTTTCTTTTCACGTTCATTTATCTTTCTTTAAAATTAAATTTTAACTTTTATTTCAAACCTATCTTTTCTAAAATCTTTTATTAAAATAAAAAAAAATAATAATAATAATAAAAAAAAAAAATTAAAATTAAAATAAATATAAAAAATAAAAAATAAAAAAAATAAAAAAAAAATAATAAAAAAAAATATAAATTAAAAAAAAAATAAATAAAATAATTAATTAAATCAAAATTATTATTATATTTCTTAGTTTTATTTTTCAGTCACTATTCTTTTTAGTTTATTCATATAGTTTAGACAGGAAACAGGGTCTAGGGGAACTCAATACATATGGGATTTTACTTCTTTTTCTTGAAATCTGTTAGTCCTCCAAGACTTCAAACTGGCTACTGTTCAAGACTTTCCTTAAAGTTTTATACAAATTTTGGAGCTGTTAGTCCTCCAAGACCTTAAACTGGCTACTGTTCAAGACGTTCTTTAAGGTTTTTTATATGAATTTTCGAGCTGTTAGTCCTCCAAGACTTTAAACTGGCTAATTTTCAAGACTGTCATTAAAGATTTTATATTGGAGCTGCTAGTCCTTCAAGACTTTAAACTGAATTTCAAGGATGTTCAAGATTTTATGGATATTTTTGGGAGATGGATTTTTTTTTATTTTTAATTTTAACAATCAAATGTTAGGTCCACCAAGACCTTAAACTGGAGTGTTATCAAATTTTAGGTCCACCAAGACCCTAAACTGGACTATTATCAAGCTGTTGGGTCCACCATGACCTTAAACTGGATTTCTTATCGATCAAATGTTTGGTCCACCATGACTTTAAACTGGTAGTTCATTCATTGTTTAGTCCACTATGACTTTAAACTGGAAAATTAATATCTGCAGGATAATTCAACATTCATTGGACCACTATAGCCTTATACTGGATTACTTGTCGATCAAATGTTTGGTCCACTATGACATCAAACTGGATTATCAAGTTTATTCAATCTTTGGTCAAGCCTAGGCCTTATTTATGAATATTTCAAGTTATTTATGCACTTAAACAATCTTTGGTCTACCAAGACCATAAACTGGCAATCAATTATATGTTTGGTCCACCAAGACTTTAAACTGGAATGTCAATCTTGTTTGGATAACTCAATTCAATCTTTTATTTTATCACTGTCCACTAAGACTCTAAACTGGTTATTCAATTATTTCAGGAATTGGGTGCTGATAAGCTTTAGGAGGTTAAAATTTTAGGTGGTGATGATGCTAAAGAAAGCATAATGGGTAATTAGGTGAAATTTGTGGCGCTTTAACATGGTCTAAAGTTAATATTATTATTGGAAGCCTGGAAAAATTATTTTATGGGTTTGCTGCATAGCAAAGCTTGAAAATTGTGATGAAGGAATCAGAAGTTAGGATGGTAGTTGGATTTTAGGGAATGATTTTTTTTAGTGCCTCATAGTTAGGCCATTTTTTTTGGTGTGAAGCTTGGAGGACCTTATGGCGAGATTGGAATCATAGAATTCGGCTCAGTGGGGGGCCCTATGAGGTTGGAATCAGGAGTATTTGGCTCATAGGAAGATCCACTCTCTCAATGCTGTGACAAGAAGGAAGACTGGTTAATGGGACTCTGAAGGGATTCAAACCTTGCTCTCAGAAGTGGAATCATCACAAGATTTATATTATTTTATTTTATGTTATATCAAGCCAGAGAAGAAGAAACAACCTTTTTATTATAAAAGATTAAAAGAAGACCAGCTAAAAAAATTTATCAAATTATTTTATTAGAAAAGATAATTCTTTTGGAATTGCTCAACCACTTATGCAAATTTATAAGAATGGGGACATTCTCAATTGGAGGGAGGATGTGGTAGCCTAAAGTTTAGTATGGCACCTAAGTACCTAAATGTAGTTATTACGGCGTGTAAGATTGGCGTTATTATTTTTTTATATATAAAAGGGTTTTATTTAATTTATTTGAGTTTTAAATATGAAGAAATTGCTCAAGAGCAAATGCCTACGCAAAAACAATTTATTTTACGGAGAAAACTTATTTTTACGGTCTGTAGAGTTTATAAGTATCAAGTCGAGTCACTCAAGAACCTTGGGAAATTTTCCCAGAATTTTTACTATTTTTCTTATATTTTTAAATGAATTTTAAAGATTTATAGAAATATTTACGTTTTTAGAAAATACTTAACTTTGATGAATTTTCACAGGGTAATTAGAGCTGCGCAGACTACAAAAATTAGTTTGGAATTTATAGGGGAAGTGGTTCTATTATGTGTAATTTTTCTAGATTTTTTATTATAGTTTTAAAGGTTCTAATTGAGTCCGGACGGACTCCGCTTGGACTCCGCTTTGACTCCGTACGGACTCCGCTTTGACTCCGTACGGACTCTGCTTTGACTCCGTACGAGCTCCGTATGGGCTCCGGATTGACTCTGGGTGAGCTCTGGAGGGGAAAACTTAGGCACATGACTAGGAATACTTAAGAGCCTCTCAGACTCAAAATTGAGGGGGGGGGATACATCATACAGCTTAATCTTTAACCACCACAGTCTCATTTTTTATCACTCAACAAATTAAATAAATTTTAATACCCTTATAACTTTATATTTTATATATAACATTTTAGAAACACTACTCAACAATTTAAATCACACTTCATACAGGGTATCTTTAGAAAGGTCTTCATCACTGGGACTTGATTATTGCTGTCTCATAAAAATTTAAATTATTATAAAAACATAAAAGTCAATCTTTTCAGATCTTTCACTGGTACACCTTAATTGTTGTTATCAGTATTTCTTTCTCAACAGCCACTTTCATTAAATCTCAATAAGAGTTAATTATTTTAGAGTTTCATTATTTTTATCAATCAGATCCAAGTAGACTGGTTAGCTTAGTGATTTAGAATTCCCATTTTGTTATTTTATTGGAAGGACGGGGTTTTCAGCTAAATCCACATATCTCCTCCGGATTCTGCTTACAGCAAGGTGACTGTAAGAGTTTACCTTACCATAATGTTGCTTCCATTCAGTACCATCCAGTTCCTCCAGTAAGTAAGACTCCCCAGTTATCTGCTTTCTTATCCTATAAGGACCATTACATCTGTCAGAAAACATCTTCCCCCATTGGCTTTCTAAACTTCTATTATAAACCAAAACCAAATCTCCTGGGTTAAATGGCTTCCTTAACCTATGTGCTAAACGCTCACCCCAATATTTAACTGACTTGTCCTGGATCTACATCATTTTATCATATGCCTTCTCCACAAACTTGTCTTTTCTTTCAAGCTGCGCTACCCTTGCTAGAATCAAATCTTCAGTCAAGGGCACTTGATCCCAGTCACATCCTAGAAAAGATCCAGCCTCTAGATAACTAGGTAATACCGCCCTTTGACCAAACATAAGCTCATACGGTGAAAACCCTGTTGTCCTTTTAACTGAAATCCTGTCCGCAAGCAAAACTAATGGAAAGTAGTTCTTCCACTTTGCCCCACTATTCCCACATAATTTAACTAGTGCATCCTTTATAACTTGATGCCCTCTTTCTACCATCCCCTCTGCTTCAGGATAATATGGTGTTGCAACTCTCAGCCTTGCGCCAATACCTTTGACTACTTCTTGGAATTCTCCAGCAAATTCAGCGCCATCATCTACGGTCACCATCTTCATTACCCCGTACCTATAAACCCATTCTTTCTTTAAGAATTCAGCTCTATTACTCGCCTTAAGATTTACCAAAGGGGTTGCTTCAACCCATCCTGATAGATCATTCCTGGCTACTACCAAGTATTTAAAGCATCCTTATTTTATATGAACTGCATCTAAACCGACCCTACCAAAAACAGTATCTTCACCCGTTGCTCTACCTTTCTCTTTTGGCTTTCTGTTACTCCTACGCTGACATTCAGGACAAGATTTAACCCAATCTTTTACTTCATTCTTCATATTGGGCCACCAGAATCTTTCCCTAACTCTGCAATACATCTCTTCTTGTCCTCTATGTCCTAAATTCTCATGTAACTCCCTGAGTATCTTCTCCTTCCTTTTCCTAGTTTGGACAACTAACTGAGGAAACAAAGCTTGATCCTTCCATAACGTACCAGTTTTAATAAAATAGCCTTTAGCACACTTTTCAATTTTGTGCCAAACCTTTTCATCGCGAAAATCTGGTCAACTACTACCTTCCAGATATAACCTTAACAAATCTACTCCCTCATCAGTAGATGCGTTGTCTTCAGAATACTCTCCCTCTTTGGGATGAGTACTACTATCTTGACTTCCCTTCAAATCATCTTCATCATCTGACTCTTCCACTGCCTTGCCTAGCGCACTCCTTGTTGCTATGTTAGCTTAAGCATTACCTAAATCCAGTTGCAGACTACCTTTGCATCTTCAACATCTAGTTTTATGTCTCTACGGACTTCCCACGCTAGTAGTTTATTATCATCTCGGAAAACCTTGCTGAATCTTTCATAACAATAATCTATCCTGTTTGCCCATCTTTTATCTTCTTTAAATTCTTCGGCTTCCAAGTCTTCTTCACATGGTGGTCTTCTAGATAATGAATCTGGAATAGTGAACAACTTTCCTGGCTTATAGACTAAATCAAAAGAAAACAAATTAATCTGCACCACCCACCTCATCATGGGCACATCTGGTAAACTTGGGCTACTAATCATTTGAACCAACGATAGCGCATCAACCTGAAACTCAAAATGTTGCCCCCAAAGCATCCATTGTAGCTTCTTAAGAATCTTTGCTACTCTGCATAACTCCAGCTTAGACTGAGAGTACCTAGACTCTACTCTAGTAAAAGTCTTAGATTCATAAAGAACAGGTCTATCATTACCTTCCTCATCCTCCTGCATCAAAACTGCGCCCACTGCTGTCACACTAGAATCCACCGCTAGAGTAATTTTCCCAGTGCTTGGTCCATACTCCAATTTCTTCAAAAGAATATATTTTCCTACAATCCTTTTCAACAACTCAAATGACTCATCACATTCCTCCATCCAATCCCATAAAACATCTTTTCTTGTTAAGCGCCTTAAAGGTGAGGACAACAAAGCAAAATCTTGAATAAACATTCTTACATATGTACAAAATGCCTAAAAATCCTCTAAATTCCATAGTATTTCTTGGCCTTGACAATATAAGCACCTTATTCTTCTGCTTTTTTGCAATGATCCTTCCTTCCTTGCATACCACATGTCCCACTATATCTAGGACTGGAACACAACAAGCAAACTTGGATCCAGAGATTGTTAATCCTGCCTCCTCTATTCTGAATAGCACTCTTTCCAGGGTAATGGCATATTCCCAAACAAACCTTCTAATATATGGATTCTCCTCTAACACCTCCCAATTTTAATCTCTGGCTGGTCCTTTTATACGGCCATCATCAATGACAATTCCCACATGATCTGGAATTTCATCCTGCAATATCCACATCATCTGTGCTTTGTATACCGCCACAGAATTTTTTGCGCCTTGTGGTAACCTTGTCAACCTGAAGTACCCCAGTGGGGTTTCAAACATTGTCATGGGTCTGGATGATTTGTCCAATTTGCGCTCATTGTATCCTCCCATAATATCACCTAATCCATAATATGCGCGTCCCACAAAAGAATCAACAAACTCCTCTGGCTTTGGTGGCATTCCTGTGTCCTTTACAGTAACCTTGTTCATCTCCCTAAGATCATGAACAACCCTTAATTTACCATTATGTTTAACAAAACAAAACACTGGACTTGAATAACTAGACATAGACTGTTCATACAGGCCAGACCTTAACCTTCCCCTAATTAATTACGTATACTCTTCTCTTATAGCCACTGGTATTTGAAAAGCCTTCTTTTGCCACAGGGAATGAGGTATAACTGGAACAATATAAGGTTTACCATAAGAGTGTTTCAACAAACCCCTTTCCTCTTCAGAAAACGCAATAGCCTTTTCTCTGAGAACCATAACATGTAACAACAACTTCTTTTCTTCCTGCAACAACCAATCCTCTGGTCCAAAATTAACCAACTGAAGCCTCTCCAGTGTGATTTCACTAGCAGGCCCAAATTCAGGTGGAAAATTTTTTAAAGGAGTATCATAAGGATTCCTAGACAGCGCCGGCCTCTGCAAAGGAGGATACAAATCTGGCATTGGTACATTTACTGGTTCAACCTTGAAAGCCACTGGTTTATACTTAGATGCTAAACAGTGCTTGCTTCTCCCTTCATTACTTAAAATCAAACCATTTCTAATATAACTACGGGTTACACCTAAATCCTGTTTTTGTCTTTTCTTTTATATATAAGTATAACAAAATCCATCACCAAAGAAATAAAAAAGCTTAGGTATAATACATTCTACTGTAGTATTCCCAAGACACCTATGAAGTACCGCTTTACGTATCACTTCTTGTTGGACTGACTGGTCACTATCTGGGTTCCTCTCATCCTGGAAGATAGTAACACCTAAAACACCAGTCCCTAATGAAAATGTTTGCACCTTCCTGGTGGTTGCCCTATCTCATCATCTGAGACTTCCTCATAAAAATCTCTTTCTTTCTCTAATCGTGCAGCTCCAGAGTACTTAGTCTCCCAGCCACCATCCTTGGGCACTACTAAGACTGCTGTTACTGGAATACCATCATCACCCATAAGCCATATTCCAATAGTCTTATTTAAACAAAAACCAATAGTAGCAGAATAATCCATTAAAAATGACGTACCTAAAACTGGTTTAACTACACCCATTGGAACATAAGAATGTATATCCCTCATCACTCCCGCAACTCTAGTGTGTACATAATCTGCTACACCTATAACAGGCAACCTACCTCCACCAATTCCTGCGACAGTACCCTCACCATCTTTAACAGGAAGACCTAACTCCACACCATCATCTACTGACACCACGTTGATTTGAGAACCTGTATCCACTAATGCTCTGATTTGCTTACTATTTACAGTAATTGTTAAATACCCTAAGGGTCCTGCATAATGTGGCGCCCTAGGTAATCCGACGACTGGGTGAAATGACTGCTCTCCAACATCAAACTCAGTGCAATTAGAAACCTGTTACTTCCTGCACTTATCCACAATTCCGTTTGCTACATCTGGCACTGTGGTCTTCCAACATTGGCAGGGGCCTTTGTTGTGTGATTTGGCGCTGTTTGTGCATGTCTTAATTGACATCTGTTAAGGAATTTGGTATTTTTCTGGTTTTATTCCGTGGATATTGGGTCTGCGGGTATGTGGGTACTATCATTGGATAGCCCTGGTTTTTCTCTATATTTTATGTCTTGTAGACATTTTTCATATTCTGAGTTTTAAGGGGTCATTTCCTCATTTTTCATTTATAAAAGATTGCTGTTTAATTTTGTTTTTTGTGTTTTACGGGCTAACCTTAAGTCTTAGGGTTAAGTGCTTAGTACCGTTGGATAGAGCTAATTTTTCTCTATATTTCATGTCTCAATGTTGTTATAGTGAAATTCTGTGTTTTAAAGGTTTTAGTAGTTGTAGCTAATTTTTCTAACTAGATTAGTGGTTTTTATTGGTTTTCTGGCTTCAGGGAGGCTGGGCCGCTTCAGGCGGCATCTCCGACGTCGGGCAGCCCGCCCGCCTCTGTTTTAGGAGGTTGGGGAGCGCTCCAGGAGGGTTATTTATGCAATTTGGCAGGTACAGGCACCAGATTGGTGGGTGCGCATGGGCTCTTAGTTAGTGGTATGTGTGTACATAGTGAATAAGACAGTTTGGGGCAACCTTAATCATCATACAACCATGCGGAGGTGATCTCATTGTTCCTCACTCAGTTTTCACTGTTTTCTGGCCACAATTGGCTGTGTTTGTTGCATGTGAGTTCTTCATTTAACTTAACTTTAGCAACTGTTTTCTCTGCTATAGTCTTGCAAGCTATAGCAAGTATTATTGCTGTCTCTGGTGTGGATTTGCAGCCTACATCAAGTATCTTTTCTGTCTCTGGTGTGGACTTTGTTCTACATTTCAGTTCTTTGGTCTGGTAGTCTATCTGGTGACTACTTTCTTGGCTCATCAAGCAGTCAAGTGTGTTTAAAAGGGGTCTTTAGCAAAACAGGAACCAACTTACTTTAGCAAGTAAATCTCACTCTATTTTTCTAAAGGGACAGGGGATTTTCTCTCTGGTTTTTCTCCAACTCCCTTGGTCAAGGCCTATAGCTAGTACTATAGGATTGTCTACATTTCTGGCGCCCAATGTGGGGTAGAACTTGCTAGTTCTTTGGAATCTCTGTTTTCTTTGGTTGGCTCTTTTTGGTGTTTTGGTCGGGAGGAATGGCTTCTGGTTCTGCTATTCCTGTGGTGACTGTCAGTGGGGGGAATGGTCCTCCTTCTGTGATGTTTAGGGAGTGTGTGAGGATTAAAACTTGGGATGGTACCAAGTTTAATGGGGAGGATGTCAAGTGGTTTCTAGAGAAGTATGAAACTGCTGCTGGGGTGGATGGTGCTTCCTACCTGGACATGGTGAAGCAGATTATCTTGTTCATTGGTGATAGGTCAGTGGAGAAGGAGATTGTGGCCATGTCTGGCTACAAGAAGAGGGATTGGAAATTGTTGTGTAGGGAAATGGTGGATAGATGGGGTGTCAGGTTCACTATGGTGGACTTGAACAAGGTTGTCAGTGAATGGCAATCTTATGGTGGTGTTGGTAACTTACATAGTTACAGGAAGTTTCTGCTACAGTTTGATCCTGTGGTGGAATACTTGGTGGAAGTGGAGGAGCTGGCACATGAAAATGCTGCCAAAGATGTTTTTTGGTCTGCCCTGGCTAGAGATGTCAGGATGGATGTGTTGAAGGAGTTGTCAAGAAAGGAATTGATGAAGACTCTTTCTAATGGGGACCAGAAGTTGCCTGCCTTGGATAAGGTGAAGGAGGCTGTTGAGGCCCATTTAAAGTTATTGGCTGTGGACACCTATCAGGAGGGGTGTGCCAAGTATGTCAGCAAAGTCAGTGAGGCTTTGGCTGAAGAGGAAGTTAGGGAGAAGAAGGAGGTGAAAAATTTGGTGCAGGTTCCCAAACAGGAGACGAACCCAATGGTGGAGCAGTTGGCTGATCTGACAAAACAGCTGCACATTTTTGTCCAGGAGGCCAAGAGGGTTAATAAGGCACCTTCTCAGCCAAGAGATTTTGAAAGGAGGGTTGGTAGGAGTGATCCTTGGGTTTGCTCTTATTGCAGTAGGAGGGGCCACAGGTCCAATGATTGTTGGGCACTGAACAGAGATGTGTCTGAAGGAAAAGTGGAGTTTGATGGCAGGGTTTTTAAGTTCCCTGAAGGTTCTTTTGTGAAGCCCAGTGAGGGGCAGGCTCCTGTTGAATTGGTCAGGAGAAGGGGTGGTTTCAATCAAAGGAGGCCAAGGGCTGAGGAGATTCCTGATCAGGGGAAGTCTTCTGTTAAGGTAGATGAGGACATCAAGGGAAAGGGGAAGGAGGTCAATAAGGTCTCTTTTTCTACTTCCTTTGGTGGTTTGGAGTTGTATTCTTGTGGTGGAAAGTCAAGTGGTGAATTCTTGGCTGATGTTTATGATGTGGAAGCAGGGAAGGTGGGTAGGCCTAAGAGCAGCTCTCAGGCCCAACCAAAGCCAAATTCTTCAAAGGGTGATCCTAAGCTGAGTGCAGCTAGGAAAAGGTACAGCAAAGAGGAGCTGTACAAGATGCAGAAGGGTATGGCTGACATGGGCCCCCCTAGTTTTGGTGCATTGGACCTGAATGGTGAGCCAATGCCAATGGAGGTTGATTCTGACTCTGAGGAGGATGTCTCTTTGGCTTCATTGCCAAAGCCTGTTGGAGTCAGAGGTTCTGGTGAGGGATCTGGTTTGGTTCCTGTTAATGGTAAATCTGTAAGTGGTGCTGGTCCTCAAGAATCTTCTAGGACCATGGCGGTGAAGCAAAGAGCTCACTTTGAGAGGCCAGTAGTGTCTGGTCAAGTTAATGTTATGGACTCTGTCCTGGAAAGGATGAACCAGGGTCAGGTTTCCCTATCTTATGGGGAATTGTATGCTATCAGTCCAGGGTTGGCTGATAGGCAGAAGAAGTTGTTGACCAGGAGAAGGGTTTCTTCTGGTGAGGTAGAATACATTTGCAATTCTGCTGAAAAGTTTGGTGAGGGGTTGGAAACTCATTTTTCTGCTCCTCTGGGATATGTCAATGTCACTCTGAATGGCAGGGAGGCAAGGGCATTGGTGGATTCAGGTTCTCAGATAAACCTGATTTCTTTGTTTGAGGCAACTCATATGGGCCTCCCCATCAAAACTGGTATTGGTGGGAATTTGAGAGGGATCGGTGGCCATGTCACTGAATTGGTCGGAACTTCAGAGTTTGTGAAGTTAGATGTTGGAGGAGCCTCAGGGAAGGTTCATTTTTACATTGCTAAAGGTAATGTAAAAGCAGTTTTGGGCGGGCCATTCTTGATGGATTTTCAGGCAAGAATAGGTTATCAATTTGATTTGGGAATCAGTTTGGAGTTGACTGGTGAAGACAAAAGGAGGCTTCACATCAGGTTATCATCCCCTGGAGAGGATGGTTGGGAGACTAGGCCTGGTTTATCTTCAATGTGCCAGTGCATGGACTGCTGCAGGAGATGGAAGGAAGTGGGTGCTGCCTCTGGTTTTTTGGAGTGCGGCTCAGGCTCTATTGAGAGTCTGTCTTTTTTAGAGTAATGAGGGCTGATCACCCTAGTGCTACAACCTCTCCCCGAGATGAGGAAATCCCAGGTTGTAGTAGGTCAGCTCCCTTGGAGATATACCAAGTGGATTTTCAACTTTCTCTTTTTAATGTTTCTCTTCTCTGCAAGTATTCATCAAGTTTTTTATCAAGTCTCTGTTCTCTCTCAAGATTCTTAATTATTTTTAATTCAAGGTTAAAGAAGAAGATTGGTTATATATCTTTATTGAAAGATATGCGGAAAAGTTTTGGGGCGGTGAGATTGGGGTCTAAAAGTAAGTCCTCCCAATTGTGAACCGCTAGGGTTTCTTCTACACCTTTCAAAAACATTACCTGGGCCACACCTGTGAGCATTGGGGAAACCCCTGGTTATTTTTGTAGGTCAGAAGAAAACTCAAGAAAAGAAGATAAAAATTTCAAGATAATTCAAGAAAATCAAGAAAAAAATCTGAAGATAATGAAGAAAGAAGATGCAAAATATTTTTGTGAAGATTGTCAAGATCTATTTTTGGGCCTCCAGCATGAGGTTAAACTGCAGAAAATTTTGAAGCATGATGATCGTCAAGAACAATTTTTGGACCTCCAGCATGAGGATAAACTGCACAATTTTAGAAGATGTGATTCAGAAGATGAATCAAGATTTGAAGATTTGGAAGTTGGAAGTGAGGATGAAGATGTGGAATTGCGGAAAAGTTTTGGAGTGGTGAGATTGGGGTGTAAAAGTAAGTCCTCCCAATTGTGCACCGCTAGGGTTTCTTCTACACCTTTCAAAAACATTACCCTGGCCACACATGTGAGCAATGGGGAAACCCTTGGTTTTTGTTCCAGGTCTGGTGGTGAAGATTTCCTGAAGATCCCTCAAGTTGAAGGTGGAGCGGCAAAGTATAAAAAGGTAGCGCAGAAGATTAGGCCTGTCAATGAGCCTATGCCTGTGGGTTTGAATACGCCTTTGAAGAGACCTCCTTTGTCAAGAGATCCGTACTGTACTCCTTTGGTGAAGAATCCTCCAGAATTCGTAGAGACAGCGAGGGTGACCATAGAAAGATTGAAAGTTGTTAATTTTGGTCCTGATGGGTGGTTGTCTGAGGAAGAAAAGAAGTTGTTGTTGCATGTTATTGTGCTAAGGGAAAAAGCGGTGGCATTTGTTGAGGAGGAAAGGGGTGTTCTGAAGCACTCTTATGGGGAACCTTACTTGATTCCTGTTGTTTGTCATGAACCTTGGCAAATCAAACCTATTCCGATTCCAGCAGCTATCAGAGAGGATTTTGTGGAGATTATTAGGGAAAGAGTCAGGACTGGGTTATATGAACAATCAACATCCAGTTACTCAAGTCCGGTGTTCTGTGTAAAGAAGCAGAATGGAAAGTTGAGGGTGGTTCATGATCTTAGAGCCTTGAATAGAGTCACTATCAAGGACGCTGGTATGCCGCCAAGTGCAGAGGATTTTGTTGAAGCTTTTGATGGAAGGGTTTGTTATGGGTTGGGTGATATTATGGGTGGTTATGATGAGAGGGAACTACATACGGATTCAAGGCCTCCCACAACTTTTGAGACTCCTTTGGGAAGATTTCAGCTCACTAGGTTGCCTCAAGGAGCAACTGATTCAGTGGCAGTTTATCAAGCACAGATGGCTTGGATTTTTCAGGATGAGGTTCCTACTCATGCTGGTATTTTTATTGATGATGGTGGAATTAAAGGACCATCCACTGATTATGGTAATGAGGTGTTAGCGGAGAACCCTGGAATAAGGAGGTTTGTGTGGGAATATGCAATAACTCTAGAGAGAGTGTTGTTCCGGATTGAAGAGGCTGGTTTGACCATTTCAGGGTCAAAATTCTGTTGTTGTGTTCCTGCTTTGGAAATTCTGGGTCATGTGGTGTGTAAAGAGGGAAGGATTATGGCGAAGAAGAAGATTAATAAAATTCAGGCATGGCCAAGGCCTAAAAATACTACTGAAGTCAGAGGATTTTTGGGTGTATGTGTATATGTCAGGATTTTCATTAAGGATTTTTCTTTGTTGGCTTCACCTTTAAAGAGGTTGACCAGAAAAGATGCAGATTGGGAATGGACTGAAGAGTGTGAAGAGGCTTTTCAGAAGCTGAAAAAGGTTTTTGGTGAAGATATAATTCTTCACAAGTTGGATTATGGTGTTGGTGCTGGAAAGATTTATCTGGCAGTGGACTCAAGTTATATTGCTGCTGGTGCTGTGTTGTCTCAGGAGGATAAGACTGGGAGGGTCAGGCCAGTAAGGTATGAGTCTGTGGTGTTTAATGAGGTGGAATCTAGGTATTCTCAACATAAGTTGGAGTTGTGTGGCGTAGCAAAAATTTTAAAGAAGCTACAGACGGTTTTGTGGGGGTAGCATTTTGAGCTGCAGGTGGATGAAAAATCTTTGGTTCAGATGATCAATACACCTAGTCTTCCAAATGCTCCAATGACTAGGTGGGTGGCATTTATTCAACATTTTTCTTTTGACCTGGTACACAAACCAGGTAAAACTTTTACTATGCCTGATGGGTTATCAAGGAGGCCACCTACAGATGAGGATTCTGATTCTGAAGAGTTTGACGAAGATGTTCCAGTGATTAAGGCCAGCACAAAGGGTGCTGAGGATTTTTCTTACCTCCCCCAAGAGGCTAAACTGGCTGGATCTGATCTTGATTCTGGTGATCAGGATGTTTTTGTTGATGAAGATGGAGTTTTTGTTTGGGACAGCTCAAAATTGGAAAAGGGTGTTTTTGTAAGTGAACTGGATTCTTACAAGGTTCAGTGGAAAGAGAAGGACGTGCCGAAATTTAAGGATTGGTGTCCTGGTTGGGCTGCTCAATTGGCTCATGTTCACACTGGTGATTTTGATGACAGAGTTGTACCCTTGGATGTTGTTTTGTTGGATTTTGAAGATGAGACCTGGGGTCAGTCTGGGTTTTATTTTATCCTGGTGGAATATCTGTTGACCTTGGAGAGGCCAGATGGTTGTGATGATGATACTTGGTTGGAAATCAAGAAGAAGAGTCCTGGATTTTATGTGTCAGGAAGGCGCTTGATGAGAAAGAGACATCCTAATCCTCAAGTGGTGGTGACTCAGAAGAAGGGTCAAGAATTGGTTTTGAAGTCTTTGCATGAAGACCTTGGTCATAGAGGCTTTGGGGAGACTTATAGAAGAGTAGCAGACAGATTTTGGTGGCCAGGTATGAAGTTGGCTGTGCAGGGTTGGGTTCAATCTTGTGAAGAATGTCAAAGAAGAAGTCACTTGAAACCTAAAGAGGTGGGCAGTGCTACTGGTGAATCAACTGTCTTTGGAAGAGTCAGTCTGGATGCTGTCCATATTAAATAGGGCAGGTATAAATACTTGATTGTTGCTAGGGATGATTTGTCTGGTTGGGTTGAGGCAGTGCCTCTGGTTAACTTGACTGCCAAGAATGTGGCAGAGTTTTTGAAGAAGGAGTGGATTTATAGGTATGGGTTGATGAAGTTGGTGACTGTTGATTGTGGGCCAGAGTTTGGTGCTGAATTTAAAGAAGCTGTGGCTAGTGTTGGTTCTAGGGTTAGAGTGGCTACACCGTATTATCCTGAAGCTGAAGGCATGGTTGAAAGAGGCCATCAAGTTATCAAGAATGCTTTGGTGAAGATGTGTGGAGATAGTGCCGAAAAATGGAGGCATTATTTACCCTTGGTTTTATTTGCTGATAGGGTCACTGTGAAGAGGACAACTGGCTATTCTCCTTATGAGTTAATGTTTGGTCAAAAAGCTGTTCTACCAGTGGACTTGGAAGCTGTCTCTTATCTTGGAATTTAATGGGATGACATGCAAACAACAGAAGATTTGCTCTGTGCCAGGATGCAACAGTTGGAATGTAGAGAGGAATGTCAAGAGAAGGCATACTCTAGAATGATGAAGATTAGGAATCAATCAGTCAGATACTGGGACAAGAAGTTAGCTCATAGACTCAGGAATCCCTTAAAGCCTGGTTGTTTGGTTTTGGTGTATAATAGAAGTTTGGAGAGTCAGTGGGGAAAAATGTTTGCTGACAGATGGAATGGACCTTACAGAGTCAGATCTCAGGTGTCTGGAGGTTCTTATGTTTTGGAAGAGTTGGATGGTGCAGTCTTGAAAAAGAGGGTGGCTGCAGACCAAGTGAAGAGGTTTTATCCCAGAGGCACTAGGCATGAAGAAGATTGACTCCGCAATGAGGATAAACTACAGACCATTCTTTAATTTTGGTTTTTTTGTGGTGATGCTATGCATCTGTTTGTTGGAAACTTTTTGTTAGAAGGTACCCACTGGTGGGGCTTCTAGATTTGATCTTGGCAAGTGTAGGGGTGACTGATGGGCTGGCTGCTCTATCAACAGTTACCCCAGATTGTCTGTTTCCAACCTTTTCTCTTAATTTGGTTGAACCCTAGTATTGGTTTATTTTCACAGGTTTTAGTCCTCTATGACTTTAAACTGGAAATTGCTTTGGTTTTCAAGTGCCGGACTCTTCACTCTTATTGGTTTGGATTTTTTGAGTTGAATGTTGTGATTTGTTAGAAGGTACACAGGGGGGGCTTCTAGATTTTATTTTGGCAAGTGTGGGGGTAACTGATGAGCTGGCTTCTCTGGAGAACAGTTACCCCAGAATGTCTATCTCAAGTCTTTTGTTTTTTCCTAGTTGAATTCTAGTTCTGATGTTTATTATTCAGGTTTCAAGTCCACTATGACTTTAAACTGGTTTTGAACTGGCTTCTTTATCTTTGGTTCTTTCAGATTGGTGGTGGATCACTGGTGGTCTCCAATCATTTTTATTTATTGGAGGGAGCCCACCCAGTGATCATTTCTATGGACCGGACTTTCCCTTATTGGACCATCTATGGAGCTGGACTGTCTTTGATTTTGCAGTTATGTTTTTGCTAGATAGAAGTTTTAGATTATTTTCTTTTTTCTCTTTTTTTCTTTTAATTTTTTTATGGGGGTTATTTAAAATTATAAAATCAAAAATATAGGATGTTACCACATCAGAGTCACCTGGATGTGGGCAAGCATTGGTGGGGAAAGGCTCATCAATTGGCCGGGCAATGCTATTTTATTTTATATTATATTATTTATTTCATGTGTTTCTGTGTTTCATTATTTTTTGTTATCTTCTGAATTTCTAAATTTTTGTTTTTTTCTGTTAATCATTTAAAAGATTTAATTGTGTATCCACATCAAGGTGCACTTGGATGTGGGTAAGGTATCAGGGGATCAGCTCATCAATTGGCTGGGGGATACCATTTGTATTATTTTTTATATTTTATTTTATTTCATTTTCATTTTATTTATTAATTTTTTTATTTTAGTATATCAGTAAACGGTAAAAAAAAAAAAAAAAAATTCTGAAATTATTTTTTTATTACTTGTTTTATATTATTTTTATGTTTCTAATCTTTTTCAGGAGCTCATTGTCTGGATGATGAAGCTTCTGGAGGCTGGTCAGGATTGTGATGACATTTTTGTTTTTGTTGGGATTGTGGGAAGCACTGTGTTCTTTGAAGTGCATCCTGCTGGAGAGATTATAGGGATTTTAATGATCAGGCATTGGATTAGAGGGAGGTTCAGAGGAGGAAGAAGAAGAAGAGGCAGGAATGGAGTGCTGGAGGGTGTGTTTAATGATCCTAGACATTTTCCAGTGGTCGTCAAGTAGGCGCTTTCTCAGGGATTTTTCAAAGTCATTCAAGGGTCCATGAAGGGAAAAGGCTTTTAGCATATTGGAACACATGGTGCTTAGGTGTTTCTTCATGTCTCCATAATCCAGGGTCAAAGAAGTTTCAAGAGTTTGGCCAACTCCAATAATAGATTCAGGAGGAGGGGTGCCAACTAGACAAGAAGAATTGGATCAGTAATTATTTTTGTTGAAGAAATGGAATAATTAATTTGGTACTTACAGATTGGAAGCTCATCAAATCTGTAAGCAGCTGGGATTTGGATCTCTGACAATTTTGTTATGGTCATAGTGGGTGGATCAACTAGGGAAAGATATGGATTCTCATGGTCTTCCTCTGAAGGATCCTGAGAAGGTGAACTGGGATGATGAGGTTCCTGGGGCCTAGTTGGAGCAGTGAGATTGTTGTTGTTGTTGTTGTGGTTGTTATTTCTGTTGGATTCAGCTGGAGGAGGTGCTGGTGATGGAGTACCAGGGTTGTTAAAGGATGGAGCAGGAGAGGGGGATTTGGAAGCAGACTGCTCTTTTCTGGATGGAGAATTTGAAGAGATGGAACTTTCAGAAGAGTAGTTGGCTGACAGAGGAGAGGTGTAGTTTCTTTGTCTTAGTTGGGGACGAAGTTGTTGTTGTGGAGCAGTGTGTGGTGTTCTGGTTTCTTCTTGGGGTTCTCTGGCAGTTCTCTTAGAAATCTGGGAAATTTTGGTGTTTTTGGACTTTGGAAGGGTGGATTGCATTGCTCTGGGAGCAGTAGGAGGTAGTTGGTTTGAGTTGTTATTGTTATCTGGATGAATTTGGCTATTTTCTGGCCGTTTTTGGAGGTTTTGGCCCTGATTTTTGCTGTTTGGTGAGGCGGGCGGGCCGCCTGGACGCGGACTAGAAGCCTGGGAGTTGATTTTGAAGCTTTTGGAGCTAATTTAGCAGTGATAAAAGCAGTTTCTTGAGAAGGTAAGGCTGGTCTTTTTGGAAGAGTGCGGGAAGCTGAGCTTCTGGATCTTCTGGAAGGAGCTGAAGATAGAGAGGAAGAGGATGGACCAAGTTCTGGAGACCTGGTAGGGGATCTGGAGATGTACTTGTGAGAAGGAGAAGGCGGAGGAATAGGATAGTGGGCATCTCTGTCACATTTCTGTTTTTTGAAATAGCAGGAGTCACAAGCCCTGTTGTAGAATTTGGCTTCTGGATTTGGAAGAGTGAATGTGCAAGGTCTGCACATGTGTATGCACTGTTTGCAGGCATAGTCCCTTGGAGAAGTGAAGCAAGGAAGAGTAGAGGAGTCAACAGCAGGGGATCCAGACATGATCTGTGGTGTGAAAGGTGATGAAAAGGATAAGAGAAGATTTTGTCAGTGATGAGTAGAAGATGAAGTGAAGGTGGACGCTCTGTGGGTCTGGCTGTGTGTGTATTGCATGAAATTGGCTGGGTCAGATTCATGCAAGATTCTTCCAGTCCTCTATGACTCTAAACTGGAAAATTTATAAGTCCTCCAAGACTTTAAACTGGCTGGTTTCAAGATTTTATCAAGAAGTAGTCCGTCAAGACTTTAAACTGAACACTGTGTTAGTCCCCCAAGACTTTAAACTGAGGGTTGTAAGTCCCCCAAGACTATAAACTGAGGGAAAAGTTTTTGTTGTTGGAGTTGGTTTGAAAGATTGGTGGAGGGTATCCACAGGGGGAGCCTCTCAATTTAGCAAAGGCAAGTTTGGGGGTAATTGATGGGCTGGCAGCTCTATTCACAATTACCCCAGAATGATAGTTTTTTCTCTGTGTCTTAATGTGGTTGATCTCTGGTTCTGGGTTTATGATTTAGGTTTTTAAGTCCCCCAAGACTTTAAACTGAGGGTTTTTGAGTCCCCCAAGACTATAAAATGAGGATGGTCCCCCAAGACTTAAAACTGAGGGTTGTTTGTGGTTACATCCTATAGAGGGTGTGGTCAATTTTTCTTTTCTGAATCAAACTCAAGTACTATTGGAATTACAGAGGGAATCAAGAGATGAAATGAAGTGTTCAGAATTAGCCTTGAACTGGTGAATGAGGTGTCTTCTGTTCTCAATGTCCTGTGGATCTCTAGCAGGAGTGGATTGGAAGTAGTGAAGCAGAAGTTGTTTCTGTTGAGATGTGTGTTGTTGGAGCTTGGCCTTGATAGTTGGCAAGTGCGTTGGTGTTGGTGGTGCAATGGATCCTACATTGTTATCATCACTATCAGAAGATGGAGGAACTGAGAAGTCATCAGTTTTAAAGTTGAAGGAAGAAATGAATGTTCTTTACCATCAGATGGACCAGGGATGGGGGAACTAGTTGTTTATGGGTTGTGGCACTCTTCTGGGAAGGGTGGAGCTTTTTGAGTAATCTGGGTATCAGGATGGATGGCCTAGATCTTTTGGTGCTGGAAGAAGAAGGACCAGGTTGAGGTGGAGGTGAATCTGTTGTGGAAGAAAGTGGACCAGGTCTGTGGCAGGTTTTCTTTCTGGATTGGCAGACATTGCAGGACGTTCTGTATGGATGGACAGGTGGTGTCATGGTGCAGATTAAATTATTGTTGATGCAGTATTGGCATGGGCCCATTTCAGAGGCAGATTTGGGAAGAAGGTTAAACATGGTGGTTGGATGAAGAAAGAATGCAGAAATTCTCAATTAAAGGGAGGATGTGGTCTTCCAACATTGGCAGGGGCCTTTGTTGTGTGATTTGGCGCTGTTTGTGCATGTCTTAATTGACATCTGTTAAGGAATTTGGTATTTTTCTGGTTTTATTCTGTGGATATTGGGTCTGCGGGTATGTGGGTACTATAATTGGATAGCCCTGGTTTTTCTCTATATTTTATGTCTTGTAGACATTTTTCATATTCTGAGTTTTAAGGGGTCATTTCCTCATTTTTCATTTATAAAAGATTGCTGTTTAATTTTGTTTTTTGTGTTTTACGGGCTAACCTTAAGTCTTAGGGTTAGTGCTTAGTACCGTTGGATAGAGCTAATTTTTCTCTATATTTCATGTCTCAATGTTGTTATAGTGAAATTCTGTGTTTTAAAGGTTTTAGTAGTTGTAGCTAATTTTTCTAAGTAGATTAGTGGTTTTTATTGGTTTTCTGGCTTCAGGGAGGCCGGGCCACTTCAGGCGGCATCTCCGACGTCGGGCGGCCCGCCCGCCTCTGTTTTAGGAGGTTGGGGAGCGCTCCAGGAGGGTTTTTTATGCAATTTGGCAGGTACAGGCACCAGATTGGTGGGTGCGCATGGGCTCTTAGTTAGTGGTCTGTGTGTACATAGTGAATAAGACAGTTTGGGGCAACCTTAATCATCATACAACCATCCGGAGGTGATCTCATTGTTCCTCACTCAGTTTTCAATGTTTTCTGGCCACAATTGGCTGTGTTTGTTGCAAGTGAGTTCTTTATTTAACTTAACTTTAGCAACTGTTTTCTCTGTTATAGTCTTGCAAGCTATAGCAAGTATTATTGCTGTCTCTGGTGTGGATTTGCAGCCTACATCAAGTATCTTTGCTGTCTCTGGTGTGGACTTTGTTCTACATTTCAGTTCTTTGGTCTGGTAGTCTATCTGGTGACTACTTTCTTGGCTCATCAAGCAGTCAAGTGTGTTTAAAAGGGGTCTTTAGCAAAACAGGAACCAACTTACTTTAGCAAGTAAATCTCACTCTATTTTTCTAAAGGGACAGGGGATTTTCTCTCTGGTTTTTCTCCAACTCCCTTGGTCAAGGCCTATAGCTAGTACTATAGGATTGTCTACAGCGCTACTTCTGTCAGCACCCCCAATGGAACAGAAACTGTAGTCTTCAAACATTGCGCGACTAAATCCTCAGCTGCCTTAGGAAAATCAGAGTGAAACAGGTGCTGCATCCTTCATTTAGGTTGAGTTTCCTTTGCACCAGCCTTTGCTTTTCCAGGTGGATTCTTTGGAGTATTGCGCTTTGTTCCTGGAACTCCTTCAGCAGGTACTGCTCTTTGCTGTACTACCTCTGACTCCTCCATCATCATTGTTTGATCTTCTACCTGATGATTTACACCATAGCCAACTGGTTCTATACCATCCATTTCAACATCCTCAATAAGTGCAGGTGTATTATCTCTAGTAGTATACCCTACTTCCTCCATATCCTCTGGATTCGCATACCTAGCGCCAACTCTTCTTGGCCTACTGATTTTAGGTGGGGCCATTTTCTTGTGCTTTGCTGCAAACATCTCCAAACGCGCTGCAGTAAGTGGCGCTGCAACCGCTCCTTCTTTTACTTTAAAATCCAACACTGTGCAAGTAACTGCAAAATTGACTGACTTTGCATCCTTGCCTTTCTCTTTTGCTTCAGGATCCTTGCCCTTGATTGAACTTCCCTCCATAGACTTTTTATTAATATGATCGATGACCATGACTCGCATCCCTCAATCCTTGTCTTTGACAAGCTTAGTCCCATCTTCCAAAATAAGCGTAGTTCCATCCTCATAAACTACCCTATCCTCTTTATCCTTTTGAAGCGCATTACACCTCATCCTAGTATGTCCCTCCTTATTACAATAGTAACATACCATAGTAGCAAAACGCAATGTTTGAGGAGAACTCTTGGGCCTAAAAAATTCTTTTGCCTTTGCTGCTTCATTTATTTTCTTCTCCAACTTGTCAATCCTCACAATAACTGAATCTTGCTACTTGGTGAAAACTTTAACTTTAGGAGACAACACCTGAGGAGGCGATCGCACACCAGACGCATCTTTGTCCATTTCCTTGTTATCCAAAGCAACTCTAGCTGCGCGATGCTCAACTCGGTGCAACTTCATTTCTGCTTCCACTGCCATTTCTACATCTTCTAATCCAAGGTACTTATAATTACCATCTCTCTTTTTGACTAGATTTCCTTAGTTATCCAAGTGCCTCTTCTCCCAGTCTTCAACTTCTGGTGCTAGCGCTTCACAAAACCAAGATAAAGATGCATTAGTATCACTAAATTCTTCGTTACTGACTAAATATTCCACTATTTGATAAAAATCTTCTCTAAAACTTTTAAATTCCCTAGAGTCTCCAACACCCCCTTTAGATTTGACCCTTTTCACCAAGACATTCAGATCCTTTATCCTATACTTATTTTCCTCAGTAACCTTCTGCCATCTCTTGAGCATCTGTTCTTTTAGCACTGACTAATTGCGCTCTTCATGCCCCTTTAAATCCTCTAAATTGTCTTTAAACTCATTAGAGACAAAGAAAAGCACTTGACACACCATATCAAACTCAGTCACTCCATGCACTTCAGCCGCTTGTTCAAACCTTTGTAAGAACTTCTTGGCATTAATACCTGCAAAATGCAAACTTTCATCTTTACATCTAATTATTTTAGTTACCGTCTGTGGCAATGACGCCATCAAATTAGGCATTTTAACCTTCTCCTGACATCCCTTAGATTTAGTCGCAGTAGGATCCATTTCCGAAATATGAAATTGAAACAGAGATCACAAAAATAATACACACACACTTGATAATTAAACCAGACTATATTCACAATACAGTCCTACACTATCCTCTGATAATGTCTATTGATCCACTCATTGTAGACCCTAAGACTCTTCCGCTGAAGCGCCTGCTTGATCATGTCCTCTTGACAAAACCCTGAAAACTAAACAATCTAATCAAAACACTAGTTACAATTATGCCACTGTTGGGACAACAATTGTAGAGAGTTCAAAAGTACTAATCAGTAGACAAAATGCGAGATGGGTTGGTTCTTCTTTTAAATTTCTAAAAAAAAGTGCCTGCCACTCTTTTTTTTAAAGACAGCAGAATAATGTGTAACACTAATATGTGATTAGAAAGTTTATAAGTTGAGAAATGAGTTTTTAGAAAAAAAAACAAGTATTACTATCTGGATATTTCTATTCTTAACAAGCACTAATATTCACAGCTACTCCCTCCTGAAGTGCTCTCTTTAAATATGCCTTATTATAGCAATAAAATAACTCTAATACTAGTCAATCCCACTGAATCTATATTTTCTCTCTATGTTGCAATCTTTCACTTATACTATAAGAAATACACACAGACGGAAAAATGACAAAAAGACTCAGAAAAATCTCTAATATATCCTCAAAAAAATGATTGCAGAAAATATAATATCTTATACTTGACTTCACAATTAATAACTATTTGCCTATTCCCTAATTATTCATCAATTGTTCTCCTTTTTATATTTTTCTAGTGCTCAAAACACAGTTCCCTAGTGGATCTCCAGAGCTACCTCTAGCACCACATTAGTAAAACAATAACCAATCTATTAGTAAACTTTGTACACAGATTTTAACAACTACAGCACCTAAACACACCCTATGCTTACTAACACTAGTATTAACTTGTTTCATTCATACTACACATGCGCGCTCCTGACTGTAACTTTGTTTTGTTTCAGCGCTAATTCCAAGTTTTGACTCTTTCTAATGCTGGTCTTAGTTGCCTTGAATCTTGGGTAGCTTTGTGATTGAGTCCCGGCTCTCCTTACTACATTACTAAGTCCATAGTTCTGACAACTCACTTAACTAGTTAACCTCCAACATTACCTGTTTCAGTAAGTAGCCGCACTTGCCGCGGTGAAGTATATTATTCACTTGAGTCCTTCCTTAAGCCATAATTCCTTCCTTAATGCGTAACACACGATTATTGGAAAATCCAAATCCATATTGTTCAGTGCTTTCAGTCCTAAATTGAAAACGCACAATTCACCATTTTGCGGCGCATCTTGCTGCAAAATCTGAGTGCACAGACCCTGAATTTTCTTCCGCACTTCTATTTCCCTTTTTTCTTGAAACACACAAATACGTATTATAGTTAAGCACTACCTACTGTGATATGAATCCCCTTTGTTCTTCCTGGACTATGCAAGCTGATTGGTCCAAAATCAAACTGCCTGCAAGGCGCGTACCACAACGTGCTGAAAAGATGCAGCATATTTTCCTTCATGTGACTTTCTTTCAATTTTTGTAGTTCATGTTGTCAGCTAGACCTCATTAATTTCTTTCAAATTTATTTTTGCAATGAAAAACTTTCAAGCAAGCAGAAAAGACACTGTGTCTTTTCAGCATGTGACCTGTTTTTTCTTAACACTACATTCAATTTTTCTTCTTATTTATTTACAATACAAGATGCTAACTCAATGTTTATCTTTCTATTCTACCTCATAAATCTCTTTAAATATACTGGTGCAATGCAAAGCTTTCAAGTGAGCCAAAAAGACACTGCATCTTTTCAGCACGTGACCTGTTTTTTCTTAACACTACATTCTTTTTTTCTCTTTTTTGATTGTCCATACAAGATACTAATTCAAGTTTTATCTGACTATTCTGGAATATTGAAAAAGATTTTGGTGAAATCATTTAATATGATGCAGTGTGATGTTAGTATTACATTTCTTTTACTTAGTTTAACCACAATTTTAATTTACTGTAGTCCATCTGACATTTTGAACCAGAGAAATGGAAATAAAGTCATGCAAAAGACACCAGAAAAAAATTTTGGCACCTGATAGCAGGTGCCAATCCCTATCATTTATTTGTTTCAGTCTTAAATCAGCTTTAATTCTTTTGAAAAGACTGTGCACTGACCACTGAAAATGCCAGCTTGCACGGTATCAAATCTAAGTTATGTTTGAAACACAAATGGATTGAGGGGTTGGCACCTGCTAACAGGTGCTGGCTGTTTTTTTGTGGTGAGAAAAGACATGCATTTTTTCAGCACGTGACTTCAATCAAGTTTCAAGCATAAAAATAATTAAAAAAAATACAAGAAAAAGAAAAAAATTGTAAATTAAAAAAAATACCAAAAAAAACTACATTCTTGACCACTGCAGCTCTTGAAGAATCTTGATGGTGGTATCTGGCCCATAACTAGCAACTTTTTCTACCTCTACTGGAGCCATACAACAACAAGGCCTAGATAAAACCTAATGAATAAAAATAAAGTCATGTCAAGAGAGAACACACAGCATCATTTTTTTCTTTGAGACATAAATTTTTCAAGCAAGAATTTTTTTCGCAAGTCACTTTCAAACGCAATCAACTTGTCCCAAGTAGTTTCCCCTGCAGATGTGAGTCTGCTGGGGAAACCATGTAAGTTTTTTGCCCCAGAAGACTCACCTCTTCTGGGGCAACCATGTAAGTTTTTTTCCCCAGAAGACTCATCTCTGCTGGGGCAAGCTTAAATGGGGCTAAAAACTTTTTTTTCCAAAAATAAAAAGTTTCCCCAGAAGAAGCAAGTTTCTGGGGCCAAAAAATAAAAAATAAAAATGAATTCTAAAAAAAAATGAAGCCCCTGCAGAAGCAAGTCTTCTGGGACAAAAAAAGCAAAAAAAAAAATTGACTAAAAAAAAACTGCTGGGGCAAATTTTTTTTTTAAAAATGGGGCTTTAATAAAATCTGAAGACATAAAAGGTGAGCCTTTTCCAGGCACTCTGAAGAATCTTTCCTAAACCCAACTAGGACCAAATTGTTTCAAATTCCTTTTCAAAATTTTTTTAAGATACTCTGCATTTTGCTTTAATTAGTTTTAGACCTTATGCTTTCATATAAAGTTGCTGACAATTTTTTTGTTTTTTTCTTTTCTTTTCTTTTCTTTTATTTCATTTTTCTTTTTCTTTTATTTAATTTTATTTATTTATTTCAGAATTATATTAAACCCAACCAGGACAAATTTTTATTGATTTTAAATTCAAACTTTTGTTGAGATACTTAGCATGTTGGTTTAATTAGTTTTAGACCTTATGCCATCATAAAAATTTGCTGAATTTTTTATTTTTGGGTTTTTTCTTTTCTTTTCTATATAATTGAATTTTTTTTAAATTTCAGAACTAGACTATCTAAATGGGTGGAAAAAAGCACAATGGTCGATCAAAAAAAACTTATCAAATGCAAATGGCTGGTGAAAGTTGGAAGGATGATGTTGGTTCTGAATTTGAAAAGTTTTGGTATAAGGAGTATCCACTTTTGGAGGTATTTGAAACAAATGAGCCAATACCCCCATCATGTCCTGGATCACACAACAAAGGGACCTACCAAATTGCACATGTCTCAGAAAGGCCTTCATTTATTCAACCTAAAAATCAAAATATTCACCCTGTTATAGTGAAGTCATTCAAACTAAAGGAATTGGCTAAACTTGGTAAACTGGAGGATGCTAAGAAATGCTGCAGGTACATGAAATTTTTAAGAAACCAGATCAAGACCAATGGTGCTCAGCTGGAAGCAGGGGGAGAGAGGAATATTTTTGCTTCTGGAGAAAGGTTAGGGAGTCAACATGTATTTGATATAAGTAAGTTGAAAATTTTAAATTTCCAAATTCAAAAGCTGAATCATGCTTCAGGTCTCTACCAAAATTTGAAAATAGATGATGGGGAAGTGAGGGAGGCACTTGGATTTATATTTTAATTTTATTCTTATCTATTTAAACTATTAGCAAAGCAGTACTTTGAGGGATCTTTGAAGCTTGGAGCTGAAATAGACCTTCCTTGTTATGATGGGGTGGAGGTTTTTGGGGTAAATATAACATGGAATTCAGATGGTTTTTTGAATTCTCCCCATAAGTATTTGGACAACAGTAAACTTAGTTTAGGTGTCTGGTTTCCAACAACTTAAGATGGAATTTTTGATGAATTCTCATGGGAGAACAATAGGCCAAGGCAGAATGGAGGTCATTTTTTATTTTTTGAATTGAAATACATGTTTAAGTTCAAAAAGTGTGATAGAATATGGGTTGTTAAATTGCCAGCTAATAAGCTATACCATCAAACAACACCTTTCAAAGAGTTTGGAAATTTTTCAAGGCTTGGGTCATCCATCCAGATAAGTAAAAAATTTGCCAATTCTGTTAAAACTTTAAAAATTTTAATTCCAAATATAGATATGTCAGACTATATTTCTGTGAAAGAACAAGAAACCTTGGAATTTTTGCATGATAACTTTCTTTCATCAACTTAAGATGATAATACTAAAAACATGGAACAAGTGTATTATTATTACCAAAAAGTATGTAAATCATTAGAAAAGTATATTTAGTAAATGATTTTTAGAAACTATAATGTGATTAAAAAGTCTAAAGAGAAGAAAAAAGTTTAAGAATAAGTGATATCTAATACTCCCAATGTGCTAGTGTGATTGGAAGAATTTTTGCCCTTATGCTAGTGGTTTGAGAATCTGTAGTGTTGGATATAGTTGGAGGTGTTTCAAATTCTTCATCTTCATAGAACTCTAACCATTGATCTTTGAGGTCAGTGAGTAGGTTATGAAGTATGGTGCAACACAGAATCCAGTTGATGACAGCCTTCATTTCAGAACTATTTCTAAGAGGACTTCTTAACTCCCTTAAAATGGAAAAACAACCTTTCAAGATTCCAATATAATGTTCAATACAGACTCTTGACTTTGCCAAATGATTGTTGAACTTGGCATTTTGACTGTCTTCTGAAGCTTCTCCACAAAATGCAGGAAGTAAAAATTTTCCATTCACATAAGCTGAATCAGCCAGAAGATACTGATATTCATCAAAAAGAAATTCATGCTCTTTTGAGATTTGCATTCTTTGAAAGAGGTAGGAATTATGACATGATCCAGGATAGCCAGCAAAGAGAGATATAAATTTTTTTTTGACATCAAAAATTACCTGAACAGAAATTGAATATCTATGGAGAAGATATAGTTGCATGTGTTAGTATGAAAAAGAATGTAAAGAATTATAAATATGTTACCTCTTTTTACAGTCAAAGTAATTTTTTCAACCATGAACAGGTTTCTGACTCAAAAGAATAGTAGTACCATCAACAAAACCAATATATCCTGGGAAGCCCTCTTCTTTCATAACCTGAGATGATTCAAGTTGCTCTTCTTTTGTTAGCCAGGAGAGAAGTTAAGATTCCAACGGGTTGATAGCAGTAATGCAACATTTTTTATAAGTGTTAACAGAGCCATAGACTAAATCAAAGACATTTTCTAAATGTTTCAAGGCAGCTCCATTACCATTGGAACCCAAACAAAATAGTGTGATGGCCAATTGAATTGATGGATCATGTTGTGGCTTTTGAGAATTATTGTGAAACACAGGTGATCCTCAATAAGATGAAGCAATTCAAGGAAAAACTCCTGAGAAGTCCTGAAAAGCTGTCTAAAACTGGGTATTGATAGGTTTAGAAGTATTTGGATAGAGTACTTGGGGGTATGAAGTAATTGAGGCTTTCTAGGAAGAAGGTAATGTTTCATGGTCATTTTAGATAAAAATAGAAAATCTTCTTCAAGGTCAGAATCAGAATTTCAATCAGAGTTCAAGAACAGATCAAGAGCTATGACAGTCATTTCTTGATGTAGATTATCACAATTTGAGAGTGAGGAAGGCATGACTCTTATATGGTAGAAAAATGAAAATGATGCACAATGTTAAGAGATATGAAGTGTTATGCTGTGGAGTGCTGCGTATGAATGAGATTATTCTGACAAATCAGTGAGATGTGGGGAATGGTGAAACCAGAACCTTTGGTTGAGAAAGTGAAGATTTGAGTGAAATAAGTAACTTATTTCACCTTTGAAATCTTCCAGTGTTGGGGCTAGTGTGTTCCATAAATCCGCACTTAGATAAGTGTGGATTTTTAAGTGTGGATTTGCCAGAACTAACACCCCCTATTATATGACTTTGTGACATTCAAAAAGCGGTTTATAGTACTAAATAAAAAAATTAATTTTTCTCACAATTTTGTATTTTAGAAATACTAGTTGGATGTACAGTACCCTGCAACAAGTCCTTGTGATTTTTTTTGCATACACTCATCTTCCAACCACCACCTTTCTCAACTTCTCACTACCTCATACTCACTATTTCACTATTTTTTTAGTTTGAAATCTCATACAAGATATTCAAAAAAACATGCTTACTAGAAAGAAAAAAACTGTTGGTTTCTTAGCTAACTTCTACCACTTACCAACAAACCTTTCTGACATCTCCTAAGTCTTGCATCAGTCAGGATGTTTGAGTACTTGTTTTCTCAAAATCAAATTTCACTCTCTGAAAATCAAAGAGTTTAAGCCACAATAGAAAGATATTTTAGCTCACTCAAATCTGAAAAATAAAAGGAAATGTTGATATGCAATGTTGTAAATGATAATGATTTGGTTTAAAATGTTTTTTTTCTGCCACAAAAAGGATGAAATGTTTACTCCATTAAACACCGTCTGGGATGAAATTCCAATGTCCATTTTCACAAACTTTACTTCTTCAATGCCTAAACAAATGGAGGAGGCTATTGAAGCAAATGGGGGTCTACTCACTGGAAATTGGTTTCACTATAGAGCTATTGCTTACTTCTCAAATTTTCTTGTACCACATCTAGATAGGCCACTTCAACAGTAGGGTTTTTCAAAAATCTGAAATAAAACAGCAAAGTGAGATAAGTTTACTTTATAAGATCTATTAGAAAAATGAGAGGCAGTAAGGAAAATGTGAGTATGATGGTGAATATGAGCTGGTGAGAAGCTGGGCCAGATAGTGTCTAGCAGAAGAGCATGTAAAAAATTATAAGGATTTCTTGCAGGGTACTGTGAAGTACCCTGAAACATTTACTTGCACTTTCAAGTTTATACTCAACATTAGGTATGTATTACTCCCATAATCCCACCCCTTTTCAAACAAGACTCATAAAATCCTAATATAATATTAGAATTAAATAAAAATCAATTGTTTTTTAATAAAAATTTATGAAAAAAAGTATTTATGAACCAGTTCTCCATTTATATTAAAAAATCATGTTATATAAGCCTAGAAGGCACACACCACAGGAAATCTGGGGGTGAACTGCTAGCAGTTCCCTCTATTTAAAACTATCAGGAATTTATCAGGAATTTGTTGGGAAACCATCCTGAAACTGTCAGAAATATTTTTTTAAATCAGATTAAAAAACATTGAAAAAATAAACTGTCACAGATTGAATCCAGAACAATCCCTCCTTGAGCAGAGCTTTGGAACCACATTAAACATCAGTTAATCTCAGGTTTAGCAAAAGGTTGAACAACATCACTTAGCATACCTTAATATTCAAATATTAGAGTTGAATATACGTTGTGTGTTTGATATAGATGCATATGCATTTGAATTTGCATGGTGGATACTTATTGCATGTTAAAAATTGATGCAAAATGCCTATCCAAAGTGTATGCATAATGACTATGAAGAGTAAATATTCATATTGAATATGCATAAAAATATGAATAAAAATATGAAAATTGAATATGCATTAAAAATATGCATATTGAATATGCAAAAAAAGGCGCATATATATGCATTATTATTGATAAATGCAAAAAAATGATGCTTAACGAGTATATTTTATGCATAAATAGAAATATGCAATATTAATTCATATTGCATACAAATAACACTGGCAAACCAACTTGACCAAAACTCATACTAAATTTTCATTCTGGACTAAAGGTGTGAGGGAAGGAAGAAAAACAGTCTGACATTAGAAAAATGCTACATGCACTCATTTTGTGGCAGAGCAAATGAGAAGTGCTGAATTATGGTTGGTGCCCATAATTTAGTGTGATATAATAATTTTATTTAATTGTCTTCAATATTGAAAAGACTTTAGGTCGTTTGGTATGGATCTAGCTGTGCCAGGGTCTAATCTAATTATTTTAACAATTTCTTAATAATTAACAGGTTTTAATACAAAAACAGGTTGTATTTTTTGTGGGATATTGGATATGATAAGGTCTTTTGTAAAAAAAACTTATATTGTTTAAAAATATTCCTGAATCAGATGTGGGATAATCACTACAAAAAATTTTAGTACTGTGGGCAATAAAATATATGCACAAGCAGTAAAGAAAGGACTGAGTGAACCCTTTTTGTGCAGTGGGAATCATTAGAGTGGAATTGGGGATGAAAAATATAATTCATTATTACCATTTTATTTAATCAAAAAATTTATAATATTAAAAAGAACTATTGATTAATTGGTATTTAAACTTTGTGCCTCACTCATATTTATCATTTGATTGATTTTTTGTCACCATTATGTTATTAATATTATAAGTATAGCAAAAACTTGTGTGCCCAACGCATACCGGGTGATGTTACACCTTTTATAATATTATTAAATAAAGGTAAAAAAATATGAAAATGATTTGTTTTACAAAAAATAAATTGATCTCCAAAAGCAATATGAGGGATAAAAAGGTAAAATTAAAGGGATCAAATATGAAATAAAAATTAAAATAAAATTCCTGCCATCAAGAGCAAGTAGACATGTTGGGGCAAATGCCCACCAGTGGGGCTAAACTTGGACTATAATTGCTTTTTTGAAAAACAAAAAAAGTGCCAACCTTAGGTTTAACAAAACTTCAGCAGAACCATTTGGCCATATCAAACAACTTCTAGTGCAATTACTGAGAGAGAATCAATCACATTAGACTGCATGTGACCAAAAGTTTCCAACACAAGTTCTGCTGAACTTGTGCTGGACAAATTTATGACGGAGAGTAGCTAGGGTGGAATTTTTCTTCAGCTAATCTGGTATTTCTTATAAACATGTCCCTTGATATTTGATCTTTGTGCCTCACTCATATATATCATTTGATTAATTTATTGTCACCATTATATTATTAATATTATAAGTATAGAAAAAACTCATGTGTCAAATGCATACCAGGTGATGTTACACCTTTTATAATATTATGAAAAAAAGGTAAAAAAATATGAAAATGATTAGCTTTACAATAATTTAAATAGATATTTTCTAAAAAAAAGAGAAATAAAAAAGTAAGATTAATCTCAAAGAGATCAATTATGAAAAACAAAATACTAGCAAAATTCTTGCTCTCAAGGGCCAGTAGAAGTGTCGAAACAAATGGGTGCCATCAGGGCTAAATTTTAATTAGTGACATTTTTTTTAAAGATAAAAAATTATACACTTGATGTTTGAAAGAACGACAGGTGGATGATTCAGCTAAAAAAACTAATTATAGTGAATGTTGATAATTAAAAGTATTTTATGTTGCCATAGAGAAAATTGATCCCATCTGACTGCACCTGACCAAAAGTGTCCAGCAAAAGTTCGGCCAAACTTGTGCTGGACACTTATATGATTGAGAGTAGCTTGGGTGGAGTTTTTCTTCAGTTCCTTCATCTTGTATTTCTCATAAACATGTCTACTGGTATTTTATCAGTCTGTATCACTACACAATATAGGGGGTGGACTTGCTAGCAAGTCCTCAACCTGAACTCAGATGGAACTCAGACTGAACTCTAGTTGAACACCCACCTAAAACTTTTCAGCTGAGTGGTGTTCATCCCTGATTGTATGGTACCTTTGTCAATAGCTCAATGTGTGTTCAATCTGGGATGAGTTTGGGTCCAAGGTTGCAGACTTGCTAGCAAGTCCGCCCCCCATATTGTGTGGTGTATCATTCATACTTATCATCCGATTAATATTTTATCACCATTATATTATTAATGTTATTAGTATAGCAAAAACATGTGTGCCAAATGCATTCAGTTGAAGTTTTACCTTCAATAATTTTTTTAAATAGATGTTAATAAATATTGAAATGATTAGTTTTACAAAAATTAAATAGAAATTTAAAAGTAAAAAGAGGAATAAAAGAGTAAAATTAAAGTCAAAGAGTTCAAATATGAAAAAAATACTAGTAAAATTCCTGCTATCAAGAGCCAGTAGAGGTGTTAAAGAAAATGGGAGTCATCAGGGCTAAATTGTAATAAGTGACCTTTTATTTAAAGATAAAAAATTATACACCTGAGATTTAGAAGAAAAGCAGGTGGATGATTTAGCTAAACCAAACTACTTCTAGTGAAATTCGATAAAAAATTTTTTTGCTGCCATACAGAGAATTGATCCCATCTGACTTCACATGACCAAGTGTCCAGCACAAGTTAGGCCAAGATTGTGCTGGACACTTCTATGATGGAGAGTAGCTGGGGTAGAATTTTTCTTCAGTTCATCTGGTATTTCTTACAAACATGTCTACTTGTATTTTATCTTTGTGCCTCACTCATATATATTGTTTGATTAATTTTTTGTCTTAATTATATTATTAATTTTATAAGTATAGTGAAAAATTGTGTTCCAAATGCATACTGAGTGATGTTACACATTTTATAATATTATTAAATAAATGTATAAAAATATAAAAATAATTTATTTTAAAAATTATTAGTTGATATCCAAAAGCAATATGAGGAATAAAAAATTAAGTTAAAGGGATAATATATGAAAAAAGAAATCCAAGTATTATTCCTAATATCAAAGGCCAGTAGAGATGTTGAAGCAAATGAGAGCCATCAGGGATAAATTGTACTTAATTTACTGTTTTTTAAAGATTAAAAATTGTGTACCTGTGGCTTGGATGAACTCTAGGTGGACAATTCAGCTATATCAAACTACATCTAGGGAAGCTTCTTATCAAATAATTTTTTTCATTTCCATAGAGAGAATTGATCCCATCTGACTGCAAATGACCAAAAGTTTCCAGCACAAGTTTGGCTGAACTTGTGCTGGACACTTTTATGATGGAGAGTAGCTAGGGTGCAGGTCTTCTTCAATGCAACTGTTATTTTTTTAAAACATGTCCACTGGTATTTGATCTTTCTGTGTTATTCATATTTTATTATCTGATTAATTTTTTGTCATTAGAATATTATTAATTTTATTAGTATAGAAAAAACTTGTGCGCCAAATGCATGCCATGTTGTATTACACCTTTTATAATATTATTAAAAAATGATAAAATAATATGAAAATGATTTTTTTCCAAAATTATAAATTAATATCCAAATGTAACATGAGTGATAAAAAAGTATGGTAAAAGAGATCAAATATGAAAAAGAAAAATTCAAGGAAAATTCCTGCCTTCAAGAGCCAGTAGAGGTGTTGAAAGAAATGGGTGCCATCAGGGCTAAACTTGACAAAATTTTTTATTTTTTTTAAAGATAAAAAATTTTTCACCTGAGGTTTGGAAAAACTTGAGGTGGATAATTCAGCCATACCAAACTACTTCTAATGTAATTATTTAGGATTTTTTTTAATTTAATTTCCACAGAGAGAATTGATCCCATCTTACTGCACCTGAACAAAAGTTTCCAGCACAAGTTCGGCCGTACTTGTGCTGGACACTTTTATGATGGAGAGTATCTAGGGTGGAAGTGTTCCTCAGTACATCAGTTTTTTGTTTTTCACATTTCTATTGGTTTTTCATCTTTTTTTGTCATTCATATTTATCTTTTAATTAATTATTTGTCACCATATATATTATTAATGTTTCTAATATAGAAAAAACCTGCATGCCAAATGCAAAATTGGTGATGTTACACCTTTAATAATATTATTATATAAAGTTAAAAAAATATGAATATGTTTAGTTTTAAAAAAAATAAATTGATATTTAAAGTTAAAAAGAGTAATAGAAAAGTAAAATGAAAATATATGGGATAAAATACAAAATAAAAAATACAAGTAAAATTTTTACTATCAAGAGCCAGAAGTGGTGTTGGGACAGTTGGGGACCCCTAGGTCAAGACTTGGTCTAAATTTACTTTCATGTATAGCTAAAAAATTTTGACCTGAGGTTTGGACAGACCTCCAGGGGACAATTTTACAATATTAAACATTCATTACTTCAATAATTGAGTGAAATATCATTTTCATTTCCATAGAGAGAATTTATCTCATATGACTTCATGCAACCAAAAGTTTCCAGCACAAGTTTGGCCAAACTTGTGCTGGACACTTTTATAATTGAGAGTAGGCATACAGCAAATCTTCTTAAACTCAAAAGGGATTTCTTATAAACATTTCCACTGGTATTTGATCTTTCTGTGTCATTTAAATTTACCATTTGATTAATTTTTTGTCATCATTATACTATTAACCTTATTACTATAGTAATAACTTGTGTGAAAAATGCATACCAGGTGGTGTTCCACCTTTAATCATATATAATTAAATAAAGGTATAAGATTATGAAAATTATTTATTTTAAAAATTATAAATTGATATCCAAAGCAATATGAGCAATAAAAAAGTAAAATAAAAGGGATCAAATAAGAAAAAAAAATCTAAGGAAAATTCCCACTATCAATAACAAGTTGAGGTGTTAGATCAAATGTGCACCACCAGGGCTAAACTTGGACTATATTTTCTTTTTTGTTAAACCAAAGAAAGTGTCCTGATGAGGTTTGAAAAATCATCAGGAGGACATTTTGGCAATATCAGACTACTTATTGTGCAATTATTGAGCAAAATGTCATTTTCATTTCCATAGAGTAAATTTATCCCATCTGACTGCATGCAACCAAAAGTGTCCAGCACAAGCTCAGCTGAACTTATGCTGGACACTATTTTGATGGTGAGTATCTAGGGTGCAGGTCTTCTTCAGCTCATCAGGTATTCCTTATAAACAAATCCACTTGTATATGATATTTCTGTGTCATTCATATTTATCATGTGATTCATTGTTTTTCACCATTTTACTATTAATGTTATTAGTAATGAAAAAACTTGTAAGCCAAACGCATACTGGGTGAAGCTACATCTTTAATAATCTTATTAATTAAAAGTAAAAAAAATATGAAAAGTATTAGTTTTACAATAAATAAATTCATATTTGAAAGCAAATAGAGGAATAAAACAGTAAAATAAAAGTGATTAAATATGAAATTAAACATTCAAATAAAATTTCTGCCATCAAAGATAATTTGAGTTTTCAGACCAAATTTGCACCACCAGTTCTAGATTTGGAATATATTTTCATTTTTTTAAAATTAATAAAAGTGTCCACCTGAGGTTTTCCAAAAAATCAGGAGGATAGTATAGCAGTATAAAACTACTTCTTGTGCAATGATTGAGAAAATATTCATTTTAACTTCCATTGAGCAAATTTATCCCATCTGACTTCATTCAACCAAAAGTGTCCATCACAAGCTCAGCTGAACTTGTGCTGGACACCCTTATGATGGAGAGTAGCTAGGTTGCAATTCTTCTTCAGTTAATCTTGTATTCCTTTTAAAAATGTCTATGGGTATTTGATCTTTCTATGTCATCCATATTTATTATTTGATTAATTTTTAGTCACCATTATGTTATTAATGTTTTTAGTATAGCAAAAACATGTGTACTTAATTTACACTGGGTGATTTTACAACTTTAATAATATTATATAATAAATGTAAAAAAATGTGAAAATTATCAGTTTTACCAAAATAAAAATAATATTTAAAAGCTAAAGGATAAATAAAAGGGTTAAATTAAAATTAAAGAGATCAAACATGAAATAAAGATATTAAGTATAATTTCTGCTATCATGAGCCAGTAGAGGCTTCAGAAAAAATGGGCACCATCATAGATTAACATGGAATAAATTTACTTTTTACCAAAGTAAAAAAATTTCTACCTTAGGTTTGGACAAACTTCAGAGGGACAACTTGTCCATATAAAACTACTTTCAGTGCAATGATGCAGTGATCATTCAGTCTCAATTCCATAAAAAGAATTGATTGCATCTGACAGAATGCAGCCAAAAGTGTCCAGCACAAGTTTGGCCAAACTTGTGCTGGACACTTTTATCATGGAGAATGGCCAGGTTGCAAGTCATTTTAAATCATCTGGATTTTCTTATAAACATGTCCACTGTTATTAAATCTTTGTGCCTCACTCATATTTATAAATTGATTAATTTTTTGTCACCATTATATTATTAATATTATCAGTATAGCAAAAGTTGTGTGCCAAATGAATACTGGGTAATGTTACACCTTTTATAATATTATTAAATAAAAGTAAAAAAATATGAAAATGATTTATTTTTTAAAAATAAACTTCTATCCAAAAGAAATATGAGGGGAATAAAGTAAAATAAAAGAAATAAAAGATGAAAAATAAAATCCAAGTTAAATTCCTGCCATAAACAGAAAAAAGAGATGTTGAATCAAATTAGCACAATCAGGGCTAAACTTGCACTAAATTTTATTTTTTGTAAAAATAAAAATAAAAATCCACTTGAGCTTTACCAAATCTTCAGGATGAAAATTTTTCCATATCAAACTACTTCTAGTGTAATTATTTATCAAAAATTTATCTTCATTTCCATAGAGAGAATTGCTCCCATCTGACTGCACCTGACCGAAAGTGTCCAGCACAAGTTCAGCCAAACTTGTGCTGGACACTTTTATGATGGAGAGTAGCTAGGGTAGAATTTTTCTTCAGTTCATCTAATATTTCTAACAAACATGTCTACTGGTATTTTATCTTTGTGCCTCCCTCATAAATATCATTTGATTAATTTTTGGTCACCATTTTTTTTATTAATTTTATAAGTATAGAAAAAACTCTTGTGCCAAATGCATACCAGGTGATGTTACACCATTTATATTATTATTAAATAAATGTATATAAATATGAAAATAATTTATTTTAAAAATTATTGATTGATATCCAAAAGAAATATGAGGAATAAAAAATAAAGTTAAAGAGATCAAATATAAAAAAAGAAATCCAAGTAATATTCCTACTATCAAAGACCAGTAGAGGTGTTGAAGCAAATGAGAGCCATCAGGGATAAATTGTACTAAATTTACTTTTTTTTAAAGATAAAAAATTTTCCACCTGTGGTTTGGATGAACTCTAGGTGGAAAATTTGGCTATATAAAACTACTTCTAGTGAAGTTTTTTATCAAATAATTTTTTTCATTGCCATAGAGAGAATTGATCTCATATGACTGCACCTGACCAAAAGTGTCCAGCACAAGTTCGGCCAAATTTGTGCTGGACACTTTTTTGATGGTGAGTATCTAGGGTGCAGATCTTCTTCAGTGCAACTGGTATTTTTTTAAAACATATCCAGTGGTATTTGATCTTTCTATCTTATTAATATTTTATCATTTGATCAATTTTTTTTCACCAGTATATTATTATTTTTTTTAGTATAGCAAAAAAACTTGTGCCAAATGCTTACAGGGTGATATTAAACCTTTAATAATTTTATTAAATACATGTAAAAAATTATGAAAATGATTTGTTTTACATAAAATTAATTGATATCTAAAAGAAAAAAAAGGGATAAAAAGAAATAGGTTGAATAAAAGAGATTTTATATGAAATTAAAAATTCAAGCTAAATGCCTACTTTCAAGGCTCAGAAGAGGTGTTGGATAAAATGGGCACCATCAGGAATAAAATTGTACTTAATTTTATTTTTTGAAAAAACTATATAAAATTTTCAACAGATTTTTTTCCAATATATAGTTGGACACTTTGTCTATATCAAATTACCTCTAGTACCATTATTTACCAAATTACATCCTCATTTCCATGTGCAGAATTGATCCCATATGGCTGGACCAGGCCAAAGGTGTCAACCACAAGTTTGAGAATTCTTCTGGTGGACACTTTTATTATGGAAAGTAGTAGGGTGCAAGTCTTCTTTAGTTAATCTAGTATTCCTCATATACATTTCCAACTTTTTTTTTGCCAAAAATCAGGTGGAAAGTTTGTCCATATCAAATTACTTCTAATGCCATGATTGACTAAAAATTGATTCTCATTGACATATAGAGAGTCGATTCCATATGACTGGATCTGGCAAAAGTGTCACCACAATGATTAATAAAATTAATTTTGAAAATTTTATGATGGAAAGTAATTGCAAGTCTTCTTCATTTCATCAAGTAATCCTCATAAAAATTTCCACCTGTATTTTGGCCAAACTTCTGGTGGACCCTTTGGCCATATTAAATTAATTCTAGTTCCATGTTGAAAAAGAACTCATACTTATTTCCATATATAGATATTAAACCCATCAGACTGTGCCTTTCAAAAATTATCTACCTGAATTATGGCTAAGCCTCAGTTGGACACTTTTATGATGCAGAGTAGCTAGGGCAAAAATATTCTTCAGTTAATTTGGTATTCATAATAACCTTATCCTCCTGAAGTTTAGCCTAACCTCAGGTGGACAATTTCGGAAAGCACCAGTTAGTCACTATCCATCAAAAAAGTGTTCACCAAAATTTTGGCTAAACTTGTGGTGGACCCCTTTGATCAGCCACATTCAGATGAGATCAAATCTTTAGATGGAAATGAGGATGATGTTTTGGTCAATCATGGAAATAGAAGTAGTTTGACATGGCCAAATTATCCCCCTGAATGTCAGACAAACCTCACAAGGACACTTTTTAACAGGGAGTAACTGAGAAAAATCCATTTATCAGAGGGAAAATCTTTTATTGGATAGATGCCAAGGTTTCATACTTGTGTATTATGGTCAGTATTAATTTTGAAAGTGTCTGTCCAAGCAATTTCATTGCCCATCATGAAACATTTTGTTTAAATGTTTCAAACTTTTTGATACAGTATTAAGGTGTCACATAGTATAATTAATTTCTATTAAGTGCCCTCCTATGATGCCTAAATTTATAATTTAATATCTTACATAATAATTATTTTTTATATAAATTCATCAATATTTTATTTTATTATCAAATTAAGAGAGAAAGTATCCTGAATTATTATATATGCATAAGCTTAGGTTAGATTGATTTGTGCTCAATTTGTGCTCAACAGAGGACCAAAATCAAGTTCTGGAGGATCAATTTGTGCATAATTTGGAATAAGTTGATATTCTGTCTATAATCAATCTGAGAATAAATGTACTTCCAATACAATTTTGTATATTGTTATAAAGTGTGAATAACCCTGGAATAATAAGAGACACTGTGGAGTTAAAAGAGAGGAGATTGCTAGCAGTTCACCCCCAGATTTTCTGTGGTGATATAAGCAACCTGAAAAAGGATTTTGAAGAAAAAAGTTCAACAAAAATTTTTTTTCAGCAGAGTGTTGCCAGTGGGTGGTTCTGCCACCCAAATCAACACATTCTTGCATTCACAAGGGCATTGAGGTAAAAAAACCTGAAATAAAATCTGGTGATATTTTCTCCCAAGATTTTGAAAATGCTGCAACCAGTTCAGGTTTAGAGGAAGGGTTAAATTTTTCTTGCACCAAGATTTTCATCAGGTGCCAAAGATTCTCAATGGGGTTGGGGTTAAGAAACTGAGTGGGACTATCCAGTCATATGAGTTAATTTATTGTTTGAAATGGATAAACTAATTTTTGCTAAATTAGCTGTGTAGTTATTTTTTATATAATTTAAGAGCTCATCGAGGTTTTTTTTGGGTGGTTTTGATGGGGTGGCCAGCTCTATGTAAGTTTTAGCAGGTGCTGTGTTTTTGGTACTGAGCAAGAACAGATCAAAAAATGGAGTAAAAATTTCAATTTCACAAGATTTTTTGGTAAAATCCATTCCTTCATATTCCATGCCAGCCATAAATGCCTTTATTTAAAGGTTATAGCTCAACAGCCCTGGCTCTAGAGGTTAGCACAGTAAAAAATGAAAAAAGGCCTGTTTTTTGTCTATCCAAAAAAGTAAGAACAAAGAGAGAGGAAAAAAATGGCACATAATACATGATAGAAAAGAGGTTAGAGATCCAAAAATATTTCTTGAAGTGTTTTTATTTGTAAAGTGGTGGCTGCTACAGGAAGGTGAAGGTGAGTAAAGTATGCAAAAAATGTGCAAGTCTATGTTTCCAGGTGCTGTAAATATGTGGTGAGGAACAATGAAATTTTAAAAATGAATGATTAAAAAGTGAAACAATAAAAAAAAGGGGAAGGCAGATTATCCCACTGCTGTTTTGATGTGTACCAGGAGAGAATTATGTAATGTTTGAGTCATAGGTTACAATGTTCTACAAAAAGATGTAACATAGTTCAATCTCCTCTGAAATGTTTGATTATCAAAGATACATTTACACAATAGAAATTTAACCATTTACTGGACACCATTTCATGTTTTAATTTTTCTTTGGCAGGAGATCTCTACTCAAGACACAAATGTGCAAAAATAACACCCCCTCCCCTATGTATTGAAGAATAGGAAAAATTACTAGATCTAAGTGGCCCAGTAATCAATGCAGTGACAGTTTCTCACAATTATGATGATGAACAAAAACTGGATTTGAAGCTGGTGTAAAGGAGAATATGGCTTGAACAATCTCAGTTTCACTTGAGACTCTACTGTGTTAGCCAAGTATTAAAAGCTATACTCAGTATTTTTCTGACTACTTTTCCAAATTTATTTTCTCCAATTCTATACTCAAAATTAAAAATTTGTGAAGAAGAATAAATGATTTAGCTTTCCAGTCTTAATTATTCAATATGCATATCAATATTGAATATCTTTGTTTTGATCCTGTTGATATAATATTTTCAACAACAGATTAAAAATTAAAAAGGCACTTTTTTGTCATTAAAAATGATAAATAAGTTAATATGATTATTTCAAATCCAATGAGTTATTCAGATTTAGAATCTAAGTAGAATTTTCTAGGTTATATCCATTTCAACCTAACATATGATTTTTACTAAGAAGTGTTATATCTCTAAATTTGGACAAGTAGTCAGAAAAATACTGAGTATGGCTTTTAATACTTAGCTAACAAAGTAGAGTCTCAAGTGAAGCTGAGATTGCTTAAGTCATATTCTCTTTTAAACCAGCTTCAACTCCAATTATCTTTCATCATCATTATGGTGAGAAAAATTCACTGCATTGATTACTGGGCCACTTGGATCTATTAATTTTGTCATATTCTTCAATAAATGGAGGAGGGGGCATTGTTTTTGCACATTTGTGCTTTGAGTAGGGATCTCCTGCCATAAAAAAATCAAAACATGACATGGTTTCCTGTAAATGGTTGCATTTTATTGTGGGAATGTATCTTTAATAATCAAACATTTCATAGGAGACTGAAATATGTTACATTTTTTGTAGGACATTGTAACCTATGATATAGACATTACATAATTCTCCCCTAGTACACATCAAAACAACTGTGGGATTATCTGCCTTCCATTATTTTTTTAATTATTTCAATTTTTAATTTTTAATTTTTTTTCAATTCCATTGTTGCTCATCCTTTTTTTTACATAAATTCATATGCAAATATAGTTTAAAAAGCATCAAGTTAGTATCCAGAATTAAACAATATTGTTGGCACATAGGCACATTTCAATTTAATATTTGATTTCTTGGACAATAAATAATAACAAAAAAATGTGTATATTATAAAAAGTCATGAAGCCTATATACAATTAAAAATTTTTAAAAAATAGGAAAGTAATAGATATAATTATGTTTTAATCTCTTGTGTGAATTAATAGGGGAGGTTAAATGATGAGTACATTAGGATATGGAAAGAAGTTGGTAAAAAACTAAAAATAGATGAAAAAGCATGTTAACCTATGAGATTTCTGGAAGGATTGGTGAGCATTAAGAACATGAAAAAATCTTAAAAATGGGAGCAAATGTTTGAATGGAGTAAAAAAATGTAAGTATGAAGGGGGTTGAAGTAGAAAGGTTTCAAACATGGCTTGAAAAAATTTCATACTGGGTCATTACCAGAATCATGCACAGGATCTTAACCAGCAACACAAAAAAAACTAGATGTCTAGTTGATGGCTCTTTTCTCCTTTTCTAAATGATTCACTGCATAACACATTGAAAAGACACACCCTTTCCCCACCCTCCCCTCCTCAAATATATCATTTTAGAAACTTCTATTGCTACCAGTTCAAATATTTTCTATGGAAAGTCTAAAACATTTTAAAAAAATTTTTTTCTTGAATCTTTACTTTATTAAATTTGATTTTTTTTGGATTCATTATTCCATTTGAGAACATGGCCTTTATTGCTATCTGCCTCCTTTGGTCACTTTCCTAACTTTCATTACACTTAGTCATTTACTCAGTTACATTATTGTTGTACATAAATATCTACATATATATATATATATTTGAATCTAAACATTAGAAAATATCCCTAGTTTGTCTTAATCATAAACCTAGTTATGATTTGAAAACATAAAGGATTGTTTTACTTCTTACTTGAATGCCATATTTTGTTTCTCACCAATCATCATAAGGTAATGAAAATATTTCTCTTATGTATCTTTTCATTAAAATCACTATAGCTGTGTTATTCACTGAAACATAAAATTGATATTTTTTTCTCACCAATCACCATAAGTGTGAGATCCTTTACTTCCACCCCGTTTTGTATTACTTTACTTTTAGGTTGATTGTTCCCTGCATCTTAAAAGATGAGTTTATTGATCCTTGAATCCATCATTGATAGCCATGTTAATTTCTCCCTGTGCTTCTTGCAAGCTGTGTAGAGTTTTTCCCACATCATCATGAAATTGGATTGACAGCTCCACATATCTTATTATCTGCACAGGTTGATTGTTCCCAGTTTTCTATTTCTGGATCCATTCTCCAGTAATTTATTTTTGGCTCTCACTTCTGTCTCATCCTCTGATTGAATCATACTTCTCAGGTTTTTCCTGGATCAATTATTTTTTATATATTTATTTTATACTAAATCATTGATTTCAAAAATATAAATCCTATCATGCCAGTCAATAAAAAAATCTAGTCAAAGTTAAGCTGAGAGAAAATTCATCCCCACAAAAAGGCCTTCTCAAAAATCTAGTACTTCAATTGATAAATCAAATTCAGGAACACTTAAAATGGATGATTAAATTATTATTATTAACTCGCTTAAATTAAAATCAAACTATGAAGAATTTTTTAGATTAGAGAAATCTACTTTTATTGGTGGTAAAACTCCTTCAAAGGTTAATGGTTACTTGTTAATTGAAAATGATGAAGAAAAGGACAAATCAACATCACTATTAAGAAAATAAAAGAACAATTTGAAAACTATCAATCAAAATGCAAAAAGGCTCAATTTTTTGACTCTTCAACATATTTTGGTATAAATGATGAGGATTTGGAGATTTGAATTCTTACAGCTTTAGAAAAACTAAATTTTATGTGCCCCTTTTATGAGGAGATAGATATGCTTTTAAATACACAAGTGAATTTCAACCCAGTACATGTGCTTATTTCCAAAGATAGTCCTAATTCTTATCCTCCCCAAAATAGTTCAGATTTTGAATTTGATTTGAAACTATTCAATTATACAACCAACTCAATTTCACCTTATGGACTTCAATCATTAACTATTTTAATAAAAAATCCTTAAGAAGATGACTCCAAAATTCAAGATGAAGAGCAATTCAAATTTTACCTAAATTCCCAGAACCTGAGATTTCAAAGAAAATTTAGATACATCAAATTTTTTATCATGTGACTAATTACTTCATCTTTCAAGCCACTAGCACAAGCACTAATTTTAATCAAAATGAGCCAAGTTAACACCCACTTGGAGAAAGCTTTGGGCCAGCTAGGTGAAACCTCTTCATCAACTTCAAAACTCAAGAGAAGAGTCTCAACTACACTAAAGATAAACAACCTCATGAAATATGGAAATGGTTCCTCCAGTTCTTTTGGTGCGCTATAGGGATTTTTGAGAAAAAAAAGAGGTTGTATCTATATTTCTCTTGGTTCTCTTTATTAACCTATTTTATACCTAAAAACCTTTTTTCTTTTATTAATATTATTTTTCCTTAGAAAAAATAGCAATTTAACAAAGATGGTCTCAACTATGAGAAGTTGAAGATCAAGCACATTTTAATTAAGGATAAATGTACTCTTGAGTTGGGGAAAAAGAGATTTCTAAATTTATTGGAAATTTAGTAGGAAAAGCTAGAGTCACAGAAAGGGAAATAAATCATCTTTTTTCTGAGAAAGAAAAAAACTATCAGTTTAAAGAGAAATATCTAAACAGTAGTTGGGAAAGGTAGTTGATATCCAAAATAAGGAATTTATAGTGGATTGCCTTAAAATGGCCAAAACTATGAATATATTAAGAGATTAATACAACTATTAGATTAGCTTCTGTAAATTTGTATTTACTTCATTTAAAATATTAAATTCTCTTATATAACTTATTATTATTAATACATGTATAATTTTTTTGGTTTTCAAAGGCTTTAATTCATGGTTTGCTTTTTGAAAGTAGTAATTCAATCACACAAGAAACTTTTTATGTATTAAAATAATTAGATTAATAAATTAAATAACTAAATAAAACTAATTTGTTTTCATTTTTTTTCAGCCCTTTTTAAAGGTAAGTTCTATTAAGATTTAGAAGGTTTATCCAGGTATTCCTGGTGCTTTTCTCAATATTCATTGCTATAATCATCAACTAGGCTAGATAAAATCTCAACTAAACATTCCAATTTATCTTGTTCTTTAAGCCTCATGAATTATGTTACATCAGGAACTATAGGTTTCAAATTTTGTATGGAGTCACATAGTGTCTTGGAGACTTGTATAAAAAAACTTAACCTTGTAAAATCAATATACTCTTTAACACTTGTGACTTGATGTATTATAGTATTTTCTGGAGATAAAGATCCCCATATTCCATTAATATCTTCAAAATATATCTTATATATAATTTCAGGAGAAAAAAGCCTTCTTCCTGAATTGGAAATTTGGTTTTCCTTATTTCCTCTTCTGGTTGTCCATCCCCAGAAATAGCAAACCATAAAAAACAAATTTGAAAACTTGAATCAAGATCTGTGTGTGTAGCATTTCTAAATCCATTAGAAGTTAAATTGGTATCACCCCTAAAAGATCCCACTTCACACAATTCAGGTAGGCTCAAGATAGTGCACATCTTTAGAGACTCTTTAAAGAATTTTAATGAAAGTTCCTGATTTATAAAGGAAATAAAGGTGAATATATGCTTGAGGGCCTCCTTAAAAAATAAAAATCAATCTTATCATTTTAAATAAGGACCTAGAAAATAAATGTTAACATCTGAAAATGTAAAAGTAAAAGAAATGCTTACCAATATCAATTGTATGTTTATATGCTACCCTATCACCTTCTGAAAACATATTCCTCTAAGATACCCCTTATTTATGAGCACAATCACCACACAATATGGGTGGCGGAGTTGCTAGTGAGTCCGCAACCTTGGACCCAAACTCACCAAAGATTGAACACACATTGAGCTATTGATAAAAAAACCATACAATCAGGGATGAACACCACTCAGCAGAACATTTTTAGGTGGGTTTTTCAAGTAGAGTTTAGTATGGGTTCAGTATGAGTTCAGTCTGAGTTCCATCTGAGTTCAGGTTGGGGACTTTCTAGCAAGTCCATCCCCTATATTGTGTAGTGAATAGCACTTTTTTCATTCTGGATTTAATTTGAATATCTAGAAAATATTCTAGAATCCTCTAACTTTCCCAAAAATAGCATAAAATAAAATAACTTAACTAAACGTAACTTTCAATAACATAAAATAAAATGGATTGAAATGAAAAAATATAATAATGAAATAAAAATAATTAAAAAAAAAAAAACTAAAAAGAAAAAAACCATTTAAAATTGTGAAAAGAAACTGGAATATACTAAAATAATGATCATGGTTAAAACTTTTTCAATAAGACCAATTTCATCAGGATTAAAACTAAAACAGTTTGGAAAAAAATGATATTTTCATTCTAAATGAAAAAACTAAAATTAATATTCAAATCAAAAATAATATTTCTAAAAAAATAATAATTATAAAAATAAATTGGAAAAGTGAGTTTGGGAAAGAGAAAGTACTTTTTCCCTTATTCCAGTCATTAGTGAAACTTCAGTTTTTGAGAAATTAGGTGGAGGTTCTGCAATCTCATCTTCATATAACTCTAACCATTCATCTTTCAGGTCAGCTAGAAGATTATGCAGTAAGAGACAACATAGGATCCAGTTCACAACAGGTTCCATTTCAGATTTTCCTTACAGAGATCTCCTTATCCCCCTTAGACTAGAAAAGAAACCTTTTAAGATTCCACTTTTATGTTTAATAATCATTCCAGACTTGGACAAATAATTACTTAACTGAATATTTTGGCTGGTTTCTAATTATAGACCACAAAAAAAAGGTAGAAAATACTTTCCATTAACATATACAGAATACGCTAACAGATACTGAACTTGATTAAAGTATCTTCCAGGTTTTTTGAAAACTTTTTATTTGTTGAAAGAAATGGGAATCATGACATGAGACTGGGTAGACAGCTATTAAAGATATAAATTTATTTTTGACATCACAGAAACTCTGCCCAGAAATTTAGTACAAAAGAAAAAGTATAGTATTATATATTATCAACAAAAGTTTAGTATTAATTGAAAAAAAAGATACATAATTTTTTGGTCAAAGTAATGGTTTCCACCTTCAGTGTGCTTCTGGATCAGCAGAATAGTTGTACTATTAACAAAACTAATAAATCCAGGAAAACACTCTGCTTGCATGGCTTGATTGAATTAATTTTTTGCTTCTTTAGCTGGGCAGGAAAAAAGTTGAGAATTCAAGGAGAAAATGGAAGTTATTTATCTTTTTTATAGGTCTTTATAGAGCCAAATCTAAGACAAAACCCAATATTTAGTTGTTTAAGTGCAGCCCCATTTCTATTTAAAACTTAAAAACCTATTCCCACAGCTAATTAAGTTGATGAATATCTTTGAGGATTTTGAGAGAATTAATAGAATATTGGGTGATCTTAAATAATTTGATAGAGCCTCAAGAAGTAAAGCTGGGAAGTCCTGAATAGTTGCTTAAAACTGGGCTCAGATAGATTTAGAATAGTTCCAAGAGTATACTAGGCAGTATAGTGTTGTGGTATTATAAAGTTTAGTAAATAATCTAAAGCTTATAGAAATCATATTTAAAAGTTTATTTGGTGATTCTAAGTGGTAATTTTATGCTCCTGATGAGTTTATAATGGAGAAAATTGGTTGGTTATCAGATGATAATTGGTTATTTAAAAGATAAGTTTTAAACATTAAATATATGGTCAAAAATATTCTTCATGGACTCAAAATTGTATTTTAAACCCCTTTTAGGTCTCACAAAAAATTCTGAAATTTTGCTGTAATTTTCCTGATTTTTCTAATTTTTTTTTTAAGATTTTTTAAAACTTTTATAAGTTTTTGATTTTTGTCAATTTACTTAACTTTGATAATTTTGTGTTTAATAATTAGATATGAAAAGGAATTTATGTTTTAGACGTGTATATATCATCAAAAACCTTTTTAGATTCTTAGTGTCATTTTTGTTTTCAATTGAGTCCGGAAATCCAGACAAGCTCTGGAATGTGTCTTGAAGTGTCAGCCAGGCTACTAGACTTACCCAGTGAAATAATTAATTATTTACTGGATGAAGCCGCACCTTATCATTTTAATTATTATTTAATTATAATTTAGATACATTAAAATTAGTTATAATAAACTAACTAATTACAGAATGTTAAAATTAAAAAATTAAATAAATAATTAAAATTAAAAATATAATTTTGTCCCTTATATTTTTCTCTAACACCGTGCTCATTTGACAGGTTGGAAAAAATAAAATTTTATATTAAAAAATAGATATTAAGATAAAATAAGATCTAAATATTCAAATTATATTAAATATATACAAAAAATTCAAATTTCTTATTTAGGATTGACTTCTACAGTAAATATTAAATATATTGATGTATTTCTGACATACACTGTAAATACATCTTTTTTACGCCTTCTTTTTAGAATAACTTTATTATTTGAAATCCTCTTTCTGGAATGTTCTTTTCTCTCTCTCCTACTACTGTTTTTAGAATTTGATTGCCATGCTTTGTCTCTCCTTTGCCTATAAAAGGCCTCTCCTTTTGTTGTCTTTTAATCATTCTTTTTTACCAACTCACTTATTACTACAACTACAAAAGTTAAACACTTATTTCTTATATTTTATATCTTTAGTATTTACAGAGACATAATTATAATATATAACTTATATAAATATTTAAATCTACCTCTTATTATTGAGTAAAAGAATCATCCTTGATTGAGAAATACATACCTAATTATTGAGAGTCAAATAAATCTTTAAAATCTTGATATAACACCGTACCAAAGCTTCTAGACCAAAAGTGAACCTTGACAATTGGGATCCTTTCCGAAATATTGACGGTGCAAAGTTACTTGAGGCGTAATCGAGGGGACCATCGGCGTACAAGTACCTGTAAAGGACAAGTGGAGGCGAGAAAACAACGAACGTCATACGTCACGTGATAAAAGTTTTTGCTGCGAACGGGAATCGAACCACGCTCCAAAACTTAAGTTCATATACTGACTAAAGATCGTATATATCGTGGTAATTATTGTTATTAGTATTTGTGGGTTACTCTTCACTCTTCATTTGCTACGTATTTCCTTTTACTCAGCACTCTGTAAGTGGCATTAATTTGCTCATTTTGCAGGGGGAGGTGTCTGTTAATTTGAAAGTTAATTTTATTATTATATTTTTTTTATTTTTCCTGGTTGACCATAGTAGAGCAATAACTGTTCTTAGTCCCAGAAGTAATAAAATAATTATATTTTAATATTAATTATCAATTTTCAGTTGACAATTGTCCTGATTAACTTGAATTTTAATTGTTCCAGTTGACAAATTGTCCTGACAATAATATTTTTTTATTAATAAAATAATCATTATAATTTTTCAGTTGACAATTGTCCTGATTAATTTAAATTTTAATTGTTCCAGTTGACAAATTGTCCTGACAATAATATTTTTTATTAATAAATAATTCACATTTAATTACTTCAGTTGACTTTGAGTCCTGGTAATCCAATAAATCTTTTTTAATTAATAAAACTCATATTTAATTACTTCAGTTGACATTAAGTCCTGGTAGTTAAGTGATCAGTAATAAAAATTTTAAAATAAAACTTCATATTTAATTACTTCAGCTGACATTAAGTCCTGGTAGTTAAGTGATCAGTTAAAATAATTTTTTTTAATTAATAAAGATTCATATTTGATTATTTCAGTTGAAAATAAATCCTGGTAATAAATAAATTGATTTAAATCCTGAAAATAAAAAATTAATAGAAATTCTAATTTATTTCTACAGTTGATTGTATTATCCTGGTTTTAAATTTTTTTTTATTAATTTTATTTAAGTTGATTTTTATCCTAAAAAGATTTTTTTTATTATTTTTATTTTATTTCTGTTAAATAATAATTAAAAATAAAGACTAATTAATTTTGTCTCTTTCCTTCATTTCAGTGGAATCTTAAAATGACTGATCAAAGTGGTTTTGCTGCACGTGAAGAAGAACTGGACTTAATTGATTATGATGAGCCTACTTCTGTAAGTTCTTCTTTAACAAGAAGAATTTCTCAAACTAATAAATCCTTGCCCCAAACAGGATGTGGAGATGGAAGAAGTAGAAATCCTAGTGGACAATACTCAGGATCAGAAGCCCATGACAAACCCACCAGAAGAGCTTCCAAGAGGCTTCAGGATAAAAAAGATTCCGTTGTCTCAGCAGGTAAAGAATCTGTCTACCTACATAAAGGAGTTAAGGACAGACAGCTTGAGACTAAAGGTAAGGGTAGATGCCTTGGAAGAAAAGGTGAAAAGAACAGATACTTTTCTCCAAGAGAAGAAGAAACCTCTTCCTCCCAGGGATCAACAACAATTGGCTCCCCAATCCCAAGAGATGGTGGAAGTGTCCAAGTGGCAGTGGGACTGGCTCAACACTCAGTGGGACTACTTGGCTCAAAACCAGCATCAGTTACCTCAGGTAGGTCCATCAAGGCCCAACCAGGCCAACCCCACTCCTCCCCACCCTTATCAAGGAGCCAAAAGAAGAAGGAAGCCCAATATGGTGATACCCAGCAAACCCTGGTACATCCCTCTATTGATTCTCAAGTGCCTTTTCTTGTGGCTGACTCTGTTCCTTCAGGTAAATCTGGAAGGCAGGATGAAACCTTGAGACCTATAGAGGCTGGGAATAGTAGACAGATATCTCATGTATCTAATCCATTACTTTTAATTGCTACCTCAATGATTAATCCTGATATGGCTGAGATTGATGAAACTCTTGACCCTGAGTTCTATGAGAGTCTGGAAAGTTACTCAGTTTACTTATTGAGAAACACTCCAGATGTAGCAAGAATTAATGATTAGCACTTGAGAGATATTATTGCCAAGCAAAATCATATAATGAACAATATGCAATTGACTCAGAGATATAATAGTTTGTTAACTGATCAAGGATATCAAGCATTAAAAAGTGAAGCACAGAGAGTCTCTGATGAATTGTCTCATTACAAAGCAACCCATGAAAAGAAAATTGCTTTATGGCAAAATATAAAAAATGATTTGTCTAAACTAAAAGATACTGTATCTGCTTGTTGCCAGGAGGTAGAGATAGATAAGATAAATCTGAAAAGATTGAGTGACCATTTGTCATCTTTTCAACATAAAAATCAATTATCTTTTGCAACTATCAATGAGAGTTTATCTAGTCTTCCAAGAATGAAAACAAGACTAACAACCATTGAAGAAAAATTGAACTCATTGTTAAATGACCAAAAATATTCTGACATTTCTGTGAAGGAACATATAGTGCAGGATGCTCAACCAGTACCTGTGGCTAGTTCATCTAAAACAAAATTAGATCCAGAAATACCTGTTGACAACACTGAGTTTCCATCAAAAACTGATGATGCACCAGGATCTGCAACAGAAGGATTAAACAATGAGATTTCAGCACAATTAGAAAAATTACAGCTGCTTCTTACTCAGAAACAAGCTAGTACTAAGGAGACTCCTTCAAATCAAAAGAATTGGCCAAAACTTGACCAGTACCCAACATTTGACGGTGATTCTTCTTCTGATTGGCAACATTTTTTTGCAGAATTGATAATTTAAAAAATTCTTACAAACTCCCAGATGAGGAAATGGTGTCCAAATTTATTTCTTTGTTCACTAATGTTGCCCTGATGTGGTATGAATCTGTTCTCCTGGATGGGAATGACTACTCATGGGAGGATTGGAAGAAATTAATTATAGCACAATTTGGTGGCCCCAAGTTCAGAATGGCTCAACAAAAGCAGTATGAGGAAACTAGATATAGCTCTTCTACTGATAAACCTATTGAGTTTTTAATGAAACTTGTAAAAATCTTAAGGGCAAAGGACCCAAATATGGAGTTTGATTTATGGAAGGACAGGATCCTCTATAAATTACCAATGTCTCTGAGAGACTTGATAGTGGCTAGGACTGAGCTCTCCAAAGAACACTCTTCTTTCATTAATACTTGCAATGAGATACTTCTAAATAATAAGTATGATGCCAGAAGATTCATTCCTAGGACCCCTTTGGAGAAACCCTCCGCTTACCAACAGAAACCTCTGGAAAAGATTGGTAAACCTTCTGCCCCTGTTGCACCAAAGAAGTATGCAACAAACACTTGCTTCAAGTGCAACAAGCCTTCGCAGAAAGGCCATGTTTGTGACAAGAAGATAAATATTGTAGAACAAACAGAGGAGCATGCTGATGACACAGTGGCACTGGATGATACATCAAGTGATTGTGCCAGCAATATTTCATATGAATCTCAACAAGAAATCTTGATGCTGGAAGAAGATATTCATTATTTAAATACTATTGACATTGATAATAATGATTTATCTACAGTTGAGGATGCTGAGATCATAAAGAACATTGAGGATAACTCAATTGTTATTGCTCCTCTTAAGGCACCAGTCTTGATCAATGGAACCAGCATTGAAGTTGTTCTGGATTCTGGAGCTGGAGGAAGTGTAGTATCTGAAAGAGCACTTGCTTCAGTAGATCAAGACTATAAATCTAAACTGATGCCTATCATTTCTGAAAATTGGAGAGGGTATGGCTCTGTTTTGTTCCCCATTGGTAAATACAAAGCCACAGTGTTTTTTAAATATAACCATGGTTTTGTAAGAGCTATTTGTGATTTTGTTGTCATGAAAAATGATAACTTGAGCAATTGGTTTATTGTAGGAAATGATATTTTAACCAAGTATGGCATAAAATTGGATCCTTCAAACCAATGTTTCACAATGGGGATGAATGGGAAGAGAAAATTTAAAATTTCCTTCCCTAAAAATTATTAAAACCAGAATGGAACACATGTAATTCTGTGGTTCAATATAAAGGAAGATCTACAAAGGAAATGCATACCTTTATGTCTGAAATTGACAATGCTTCTTTTGGAGAACAACTTTCAGATGAGGATAAAGATTCCATCATTAACTTGATAAAATCTTTTCCTCTGGCCTTTGCTCATGGGTCACATGAACTGTGATTAGTTAAAGAGGAAATGAAACTTTCATTGTCGTGCCCATTAACTGATATACCACCTAGTTTAAAGAAGAAGCCTTATCCTGCTTCTCCCACAAAGAGAAAAGATATTGAAGATAATATCTCTACCCTTTTAAAAATGAATATTATTGAAAAGGTAGTTGAAACACCTAAATATTGTGTTATCTCACCTGTCCTGATTTCTTATGAGAAAGATAAAGCCAGGTTATGTGGTGATTATAGAGCACTGAACACTTGTACTGTTGATGATATCTATCCTTTACCTAGAATCAGCTCTATACATGCTACTTTACAGGGTGCTAAATATATCAGCTGTTTGGATGATAATAAGGGATATCACCAGGTACCTGTTGAGAAAAATTCTCAGAACTTTATGATGATTGCCACTCATATGGGTATTTATAAGTATATTAGGATGCCATTTGGCCCTAAAAATGCCCCTTCATTTTTCCAAAAAGTAATGGATAACACATTCCATCAAGAGATAATTGAAGGATGGCTGATGGTTTATATTGATGATATCATTATATTCTCAAAAAAATTTGAGGACCATCTTAAACACCTGTGTAACGTATTCCAGAAAATGGATGAAATAAATATGAAACTTGCTTTGAAGAAATGTAAATTTGGTTTCCATTCTTTAAAAGTTCTTGGTCATGTTGTTTCAGGCTTGCAGATATGTGTTGACCAGAACAAAGTGGCAGCCATACAACAGGTGAAAGCTCCTACAACAGTGAGAGAGCTCCAAAGTTTTTTGGGAATGTGTGGATACTATAGACAGTATATTAAAAATTACCAAGTCATAGCTTTACCCCTTACCCAATTAACTAGAAAGGATGTTGCTTTTGTCTGGAATAGTGAAAGACAAAGAGCCTTTGACACTATGAAACACTGTTTGATGTCAGCACCAATTCTTGCTTTACCTGACTTTGATCAACCATTTGTTTTGTACACTGATGCCAGTTTCATTGGTCTTGGTGCTGCCCTCCATCAAAAACAAGTGATAAATGATAAAGTTTCAGAAGTAGTAATTTGTTATATTTCAAGAACCTTGAGAAATAGTGAATTGAAATATGGTGCTACTCAATTAGAGTGTTTAGCTGTAGTATGGGCTCTAGAAAAGCTTCATTATTACCTAGATGACCAGAAATTTGAACTTGTCACTGACTGAAGTGCAGTTAAATCCCTTTTAAACTTGAAAACACCTAATAGACATATGTTTAGATAGCAGCTGGCTGTTCAAGAGTACAGAGGGAGAATGACAATTATTCACAGAGCTGGTATTTGTCACTCAAATGTGGATATGTTATCAAGGTTACCTTTACCAAATGATGACTCTAATCCTGCTTATGATCCTGAGGATGAAATTATCCATATCCATGGGATATATGTGGTTGATATGGAGGAAGAGCTATTACAGCTTATTCTGGAATCATATGATAAGGACACTGACTTGAAAAAGTTATGCACCATATTAAATGATCCAAAGAATGCTTCAATAAAAGCATTAATTAAAACCCTTCCACCAAAGTACCAAAAAGCTTTGGAAAAAGGTAAATTTTCAATTGATGAAGGATATCTATATTATAGAAGAAAGTTGAGTAATGTTATTGTTATTCCTCCTTCTATGAATGAAATCATCTTGCAAATTTGTCATGATGACATATTAGCTGGACATTTTGATCTTGACAAAACAATGATCAGAATTAAGAACACTGCTTGGTGGGCTAATATGTCTGAGGACACAAAATTATATGTTGAATCTTGTGATTCTTGCCAAGAATCAAAAAGATTAACTGGTAAAAGAGCAGTATTAATGCAACATATTGAACCTCCTGATGCTCCATGGCAAATAATAAACATGGATTTTGTAACAGGATTACCTATTGCTGGTAAAGACAGTTATAACTCTTGTTGGGTTATTGTGGACAGATTCACAAAAATGTGTAAATTTATCCCTACCCACAAGGATGTTTCCACTAAAGAATTAGCTTTCTTATGGTGGTCTCAGATGTTTAATACTGCTGGTTTTCCTAAAGCCATAATATCTGACAGAGACCCTAAATTTACTTCTGAATTCTGGATGTCTCTGATGGATGTTTGTGGTTGTGATCTGAAACTTTCTACTGCCCATCACCCTTAGACTGATGGTTTAGCTGAAAGAATGATTCAGACTTTAGAGGACATGATAAGAAGATATTGTGCCTTTGGCCCTGAGTATGAAGATAAGGACAGATTCACTCATGATTGGGTTACCTTACTTCCTGGGTTAGAATTTGCTTATAATAGCACTGTTCATTCTGTTAATCAAAGAAATCATTTTGAGCTCTGGCTTGGATATGTTCCTAATACTCCTGCCCAAATTCTCAATAACAAAATACCTAAATTGGCTATACATCCTGGTGTAAAATCTTTTCTTCAAATGCAACAACTATGTAGAAATCATGCTCAAAAATGTATTGAAAAATCATTTGAATATGAGAAGAAAAGATGGGACAAATCCCATAAAGAATACACTTTTAGAAAGGGTGATGAAGTGTTGATTTCTACAGTCCACTTCAACTTAAAAGGTAATAACAAATTAAAAGATCCATTTGTTGTCAGAAGAATGATTGGAGATAATGCAGTTAAAGTTATTCTGTATTCCCCATATGACAGAAAACATCCTGTTTTTCCAATATCTCTTTTGAAACCTTACACATCCAATAGTGATTTATTACCAAAAAGGAGGGGTAGACGAAAGAAAACCCCAAATGAAATAACTGAGACAGCAGAAATTGAAAAAAGTTTAAATGACAGAATAGTCACTGCTGAGAAAGGTACAGAATACTTATTGAGATTCAAGAATAAATCATCTAAATATGATTCTTGGATACCTGGGAAGGAGATATCTAATCTTCCTACTCTACTAAAAAAGTATAAAAGGAAAGAATCATAGCATTTTTTTTTATTGTTTTTTTTAGAGTGAGGGAGTGTCAGCCAGGCTACTAGACTTACCCAGTGAAATAATTAATTATTTACTAGATGAAGCCGCACCTTATCATTTTAATTATTATTTAATTATAATTTAGATACATTAAACTTAGTTATAATAAACTAACTAATTACAGAATGTTAAAATTAAAAAATTAAATAAATAATTAAAATTAAAAATATAATTTTGTCCCTTATATTTTTCTCTAACACCATGCTCATTTGGCAGGTTGGAAAAAATAAAATTTTATATTAAAAATAGATATTAAGATAAAATAAGATCTAAATATTCAAATAATATTAAATTTATACAAAAAATACAAATTTCTTATTTAGGATTGACTTCTTCATTAAATATTAAATATATTGATGTATTTCTGACATACTCTGTAAATACATCTTTTTGACGCCTTATTTTTAGAATAACTTTATTATTTGAAATCCTCTTTCTGGAATGTTCTTTTCTCTCTCTCCTACTACTGTTTTTAGAATTTGATTGCCATGCTTTGTCTCTCCTTTGCCTATAAAAGGCCTCTCCTTTTGTTGTCTTTTAATCATTCTTTTTTACCAACTCACTTATTACTACAACTACAAAAGTTAAACACTTATTTCTTATATTTTATATCTTTAGTATTTACAGAGACGTAATTATAATATATAACTTATATAAATATTTAAATCTACCTCTTATTATTGAGTAAAAGAATCATCCTTGATTGAGAAATACGTACCTAATTATTGAGAGTCAAATAAATCTGTAAAATCTTCATATAACACCGTACCAAAGCTTCTAGACCAAAAGTGAACCTTGACATGAAGGGTTATTGGGACATTTGAACTGTATATACATAGTTTGTTATGAAACCTCAACTATTTAGAGGGAAAATTAAGAAGAAAAACCAATAACTTTATATTAAAACTATTTAACATAGTAATTAAACTATTATAACTCAAGGATTAAATGTAATATTCTCATAAAAAATAATTTCACTTAAAAACTTATAAATATATACTTGCAGGGTACTATTGAAAAGATCTCTTTCTAAGGAAGTAAAAAATAAAATTATTTCCATAAAATATAAACTCTCTAAAAATATAAGGTTGAAAATTTACTTTTTTTTTCTCTGGTGTAACTATTGTTTATGTTTCAGTTATAGATCTTTAAACACAGATTCTAAAAATCTCAAAAGCATTAATAAAAACTGGTCAACAAGTCATTTTATTATTGGGAAGAAATTCAAGCTTAGTTAATTCAAAAATCACTTTTTACTTTAAGGGACAGATTTTTATCTTGTTTATTCAACTCCCTTGCACTCTACTTACAGCAAGGCTGCTTTAAGAGTCTTTCTACAGTGTGTATGAGGTTTTCTTGTGTAAAGGTACTGTTTAATAAGTATTTTTAATAAAAAAAACAAGTCTTACTCAAGGTAAGAGCCAAAATTAGAATTCAAGAAGAGATTAAGAGAAATCAAATCAATGTTATGATAAATTTTTTGATAAAATGAAACTGTGGAAGGCATGAATTTTATATGATATATAAATGTGAATATTGTGAAATTTTTTGAATTATAAAATTTTATGCTGAAGAGTGCTGTGTATGAATGGAATGATACTGGCAAACTGGTGAAATCTATCATTATTTTTAATCCAGAAACTTTGGTTCAGAAAGTTCCAATTTAAGTGAAATAAGTGACTTATATGAGTTTTGAAATACACCAGTTTTGGGACTGATGTGTTTCCAAAATTCAAAGTTAGATAAATGTGAATTTGACCGAAATTCAGTGCAGTGTTTTAAGTATGAATTTGGAAAGTTTGACAGCCCCTATTTAATTTTCATTGCATGGAATTAAAAACTGAAATTTTTATCTGTATAACTAATATAGTTTTTTACATGAAAATGAACCTGGAACTGATGGAAAGAGAGGGTGAAATTTAATAATAGTCATATTCAAAAAGAATTTTTTCTTTTTGAAAAAATTGAATTTTTTCTTTTTGAAAAAATTGAATTTTTTCTAAGCTAGTGTACTAATTTTTTAGTAAATTTTTAGTAGAGTGTGACTTATTAACACAACAAAAAAAATTTAAAAAGCCTAACAAAATGTCAATTTCATGGATCAAAGATATTAGGGGGTATCAAAGATAGAGATTAGTAATTACTTGAAAGGTATTTCACAACACAAAATGAAAGCCAAAATCTTGAAATTCATTCTCACTGAAAAGGTGTCTTTGGGGCACAATATGGCACATTTTTAAAAATAATCATGGTATATTTTATGGAAAAAGAGGTATTTTGAAATTGAATATTTCAAACTTTGATACCACTTATTATATATACTTTTTTGATAATTTCCTTTTTTGATATGACTATTTTTCACTCCCTTTTTCAAATGCTTATAGCTGTAATTTTGCTAAAACTTCCAGTTTTAAATTTCAATGTTAAATTTTTATAATAATTATTAATGCTTTGAGAAGAATAGTCAGTAATTTAAATTTTTTAGTATTATATTATGATTATAGGGCTTTGTATTGATTATCCCAAAGAATTTCAGGTTGTTTGGGTAATGATTTTAAATTCAGTCTCATGTTTGAAAAATTTATGAGAATATATTTCTGGGGACCATAGTACAGTCACCATGCAATATTTGGGGGGGGCACTTTCTAACAAGTCCTCAACTTGAAGTCAGATGGAACTCTTAATGAAATCAGACTGAGATTTACTATAAACTCATCATAAAATATTGACCAAGGATTGATGAGTCTTTATTGAAAGAATTATGAAAGTGTATTCAAAGCTCAATATAAATCAGAATAAGGAAATACTTACAATATTCTCAATAAAAAATACCTTTTTGATGAAATGTATTTGGATCATATTTTTGCATTAAATTTGAAGAAAAAGAAGACATAAAATTGCTTTATATCTTTCATGAGAATTTCTTTTAAAATTTGTAATAAATTTAGTAAATATTACCGAGAACATTGAAAACCACCAGTGACTTCTTGATTAATAGTCCATTTTTTCAGAATCTAAATATTCAATATTATTGATGATACCATACAAAATGAAGTTTTATTAAATGTATTACAGGAATTTTTAGCTGATGCATGAATTTAATTTCTATTTAAATGAATTGTATTTCTAAAAAAATTGAAATACTTCCTCTCAATCATTATACTTTAGAATACTGTATGAAATATAAAAAACCATAGAAATAAAACATAGTAATGTTTTTCTTTATAAAAAAGATGACTCAGCGAGGCACTGTCACTTCTCCTTTTCTAATATAAATTAAAATTAACAGAATGTGATTATGTATCATAAATAAAGTTAAATTCTTCCAGTACCAGGGACCAACCTTCCTTATAAATGCTATAAATTCATAAAAATGGTACTAGCAAAGACAAAATTAAATCTATATTTTTAAGATTAAAATAAGTACTCAAATACATAATCATTCTATCATATTTATTTTAAAAGCAAAATACTTACTTGAAATTCTGAAGCACTATTCATTCAATCATCCAGTATTAAGTAAGCCAATTTTAGTTTGTTTCAGGGATTTAAAAAAGTCATAAAATTTCAATGCAACTCAGTGAATTTGTATGTTTTGAAATAAAAATGATTGAAAAAAATCAGAAATTTTAAATGTAAAAATAATATAAATGACAAAATATTGTTTAAAAATTTAAACTGAATGCTTTATTTTTCATGAATTAAATAATTAAGGATAACAAAAGTGTTTACCTGAGGGTGCCCTACAAATTATACAAATTCTTATTCTTATTTTTATCTTTTGAAGTTTAATTTTTTTAATTTTTAAGGTACTTTAGTTATAGACTAATGTGGACTTTTATCTATCACCCTATTATTAGGGGGTATCAAAGTTAGAAATCTTCCATTTTAAAATAACTCTTTTTTCCACCAAATCAACCATAATTTTTTTAAAATATGCCATATTGTGCCCCAAAAACACCTTTTTACTGAGAATTAATGTCAATTTTGTGGCTTTCTTTTTGTGTTTTGAAATACCTTATAAATAATTACAAATTTCTAACTTTGATACCCCCTATTATGTTCATAGAGATTTTTATGTGAGGGATTATATTGTGATGTAACATACAACGGATATTTATAATTATATCCATTAAACAAGCTAATATTTTAAAAAATGAATTTTGATTAATATGAAATTACAAAAATATTATAAATAGAAAGAAAAATTATTTCAATTTCTTACACCACACAATATGGGGGGCGGAGTTGCTAGCAAGTCCTCAACCTTGGACCCAAACTCACCACAGATTGAACACACATTGAACTATTGATAAATGAACCATACAATCAGGGATGAAAACCACTCAGCAGAACAGGTTTAGGTGGGTAATCAAGAAGGGTTCAGTATGGGTTCAGTATGAGTTCAGTCTAAGTTCCATTTGAGTTCAGGTTGAGGACTTGCTAGCAAATCCAACCCCTATATTGTGTAGTGTTAGCCTTGAGAAGTGATTTACATAAAATAGTGCAGGTTCACAATCTGTTTTTCCAGAAAAAGTGTATTGACCAATTTGATTGGAAACTCACAATGCACACATTATTCTCAAGAGAAAAATCACATATTAATGATTTATTAATTACATATTATCAATATAATTCTCATTTCAATTATATATATATATATATATAATGGGGGGTATCAATGTTGGAAATTTTCCATTTCAAAATACCTCTTTTTTCCACAAAATCAACCATGATAATATTTTAAAACATGCCATATTGTTCTTCCAAATTACCTTTTTGATCAGAATTAATGTCTTGTTTGTGGCTTTCCTTTTGTGTTGTGAAATACCTTTTAAATAATTACAAATTCCTAAATTTGATACTGCCTAATGTTTCATTAAATTACTAAACCTACAACAGAAAATTCATTTTTTATTATGTGAAAAAATAAGGCTAAGTAGAACATTTTAGTTCCCTTAAAAAAATTTATGCTTTAATGAATTTATTTTTTTGACATTTAAATTTAAAAGACTAGATTTTAAATTCACAGAAAATATTGAAAAGAAATATTAAGTTGTAAGTTTGAACTCTATTAAAATTTGTATTGATAATTTTTTTATTTTTAAATTATCTAAATTACACACTTGAGGCCTTGTATAAACTTGGAAATGAAAATCCAAAAAAAAGAAAGTGATACTTTCAAGGTGCTAGAAAATTTTAATTTAAGACAAAAAATTCTTCTTTTAAATTATTTTAAGTATAACAAGAAAATCACATATATTTTTTTTGTATGTATTAGATTGAAAAAAATTAGTTTAGAACAGTTGGTTCTACACCATATGTAAAAAATGAATGTACAATTATGATAAAATAAAATTGAAGATTTCTGTATTTAAAATAATTTAAAACAATACTCAAAATTCATTTATTTTCAGAATTTTGGATTACTTGTCATAAGTCTGTCCAATAAAAGAATATAACTGTACATATATTGAAAAATCTAATATTAATTCAAAAATAAATAAAAAAAACTCTCATGGATTAAGTCATCTTGAGCTACTGTGAGGACAGGATGTCATTAGAAGTTAAATCTAAGTTCCATCAAAGCTAAGATATATAGTTTTCTGAAGAGTTTTATATTCATTGTTGTAAAATATTAAAAGCAATGAAAGGACTCAAGAAGCATTCTTCAGTTTCTGAATATACTATATTTCATATATTGTGACAGATATCTTGTTTAATCTTACAAAATTATTATTTATTACAATTTAGACAATCCTATAGTACTAGCTATAGGCCTTGACCAAGGGATTTGGAGTAAAACTGGAGAGAAAAACCTCTGTCCCTTTGAGAAATACCAGGTGAGATTTATTTGCTACAACAAATTAGAGACTATTACTATACCCCTTCAAACACACTTATTTACTTATTAACAAGTCAAGACAGTAGCCAATAGTAGACCACTGAGAGCCAAAGAACCAGAAACCAGAAATGCAGAAAGATACACACCAGAAATACAAAACACCGTGCACTTTTTGCACAGAAAACATAAATAATACTTGATGCAGGTTGCAAAGCTACACCAGAAAAACCAGTTTCCAAAAATGAGTTAAATGAAGAACTAAACTTGCAACAAACACAGCCAATTGTGGCCAAAAAAGAGTTAAAACTGAGTGAGAAACAATAATATCACCTACAGATGGTTGTATGATAATTAAAGTTTCCCCAAGCTGTCTTATTCAGTATATACACACTCACCACCATCTAAAGAATCCATGCACAGAAACAAATTTGGTGCTTTTTTCAGACAATTTGAATAAAAACCCACTAGAAGCGCTCCCCAGCCTTCTATAACCAAGGCAGGAGGGTGGCCCACCTAGAAGCGGCCAGACCTCCCTGAAGCCAGAAAACCACCAAAAACCTCCAACAAAGCCCAAAATACTTAGAAAAATCCACCATGACTTCTAAAACCCTTAAAACACAAAATTAAGCTATAACAACTTTGTGACATAAAATATAGAGCCAAATTAGCTCTACTTAATTGTACTAAGCACTTAAACCTAAGACTAATCTTTTAAAAATGAAAAATGAGCAAATGACCCCTTAAAACTTAGAATATGAAAAATGTCATCACAACGTAAAATATATAGAAAAACTGGTGCTATCCAATGGTAGTAATCACATACCCATAGTCCCAATATTCACTGAAAAAAACAGAAAAACACCCATTCATTCAACCAATGTCAATTAAGACATACCAAAACAGCACCAAACAGACAAACAAAGGCCTCTGCCAATCTTGGAAGACCACAACAAGTGACTATTCAGGTATTTATAGATATTATAGAGCAATAAATAAAGACATAATTTTAAATTTAATAATTTATTTGTGATAAAACTTTGTTTGAATTCTACAATTTAGGTAGCAACTATTTTGACTCCCACAATCATTATTTAAAATTAAACTAAAAGCTAATTACACTTACCTAATAAGTAACATGAAAATATAAATATAAACTATTAATATATTTTTTGGTTCTTTGTAATAACTTGTTGCTAAAATTTACCTATTTTTTTTTCTTAATCTCATTCATAATTATTAGAAGAATTTTGTGAAATTATTTGTATAAATATTTACTAATATATCATGGTTACTCTTTATTTCTTAATCTTTTTCTGCTATAAATATCAGTATTCATTAAAAGAAGTCAATAATTCTATATGTTTTATGGATTTTGGTGTAAACATAACCATACACAAGAGTTTCCAATTATTTTTATAGCAGAGGAAATGCCCTGTAAACTGACAGGGTTGATTTTATTTTTTGACCAAAAGATAGGGTTAACCTTCAGGTTTTTACTGCCTTTTTTGATCCCATCTCCACTGCTACTAAAATGCTTGATTCATTTCCACATGCTTTGCTACTACTTTCTCACATCCCATTTTTCTCACAATCCCTCTAATTTTTCTGCACTTACCAATTCTCCCAGCCAAGTTTTCCACCCCCTTCACCCTTTTTCACTCACTTATCCTACTTGCCTACATCTTGATTGTCAATTTTTATCCCAACCCACTCATCTTGCTACCCTTATTACTACAGCTAGCCCCTTCTTCATCTCTCTCTATCTCACCTTATTTTTCTTGATTGAAAAATTTACCCATCTCACCGACCCCATCCCAATTACTACCCTCTCTAACCCATCCTACCCCTTTATATCCTGATTCTACTCCTGCTTCAATGAATACCATTCCTTTTGCTCTTCACCAAAATATACCTTTTTAACTTTCCACACCACCCATTGCACCTTTTATCTCACCCCATTTACTTTCTATTGAGAAAAAGGTGTGAGAAGGGAAGAAAAAATTATTTTTTTTTGAGAGAGGATGAAAAGGTTGTAGAGTAAAGTACAAGAAATGGAGAGGTGATGTGGTCTTCCAACATTGGCAGGGGCCTTTGTTGTGTTGTTTGGCGCTTTTTGTGCATGTCTTAATTGGAATCTGTTGAAGAATTGGGTGTTTTTCTGGTTTTATTCCGTGAATATTGGGACTGCTGTATGTGGGCACTATCATTGGATAGCCCCAGTTTTTCAATATATTTCATGTCTTGATGATATTTTTAATATTCCAAGTTTTAAGGGGTCATTTCCTCATTTTTTAGTTACAAAAGATAGCTGTTTAATATTTTTTTTGTGTTTTACAGTTGAGACAATCCTATAGTACTAGCTATAGGCCTTGACCAAGGGAGTTGGAGAAAAACCAGAGAGAAAATCCCCTGTCCCTTTAGAAAAATAGAGTGAGATTTACTTGCTAAAGTAAGTTGGTTCCTGTTTTGCTAAAGCCCCTTTTTAACACTCTTGACTGCTTGATGAGCCAAGAAAGTAGTCCCCAGATAGACTACCAGACCAAAGAATTGAAATGTAGAACAAATTCCACACCAGAGACAGCAAAGATACTTGATGTAGGCTGCAAATCCACACCAGAGACAGAAATAATACTTGCTATAGCTAGCAAGACTATAACAGAGAAAACAGTTTCTAAAGTTAAGTTAAATGAAGAACTCGCTTGCAACAAACACAGCCAATTGTGGCCAGAAAACAGTTAAAACTGAGTGAGGAACAATGATATCACCTCCGGATGGTTGTATGATGATTAAGGTTGCCCCAAACTGTTTTATTCACTATGTACACACAGACCACTAAGAGCCCATGCGCACCCACCAATCTGGTGCCTGTACCTGCCAAATTGCATAAAAACCCTCCTGGAGCGCTCCCCAACCTCCTAAAACAGAGGCGGGCAGGCCACCCAACGTCGGAGATGCCGCCTGAAGCGGCCCGGCCTCCCTGAAGCCAGAAAACCAATAAAAACCACTAATCTACTTAGAAAAATTAGCTACAACTACTAAAACCTTTAAACCACGGAATTTCACTATAACAACATTGAGACATGAAATATAGAGAAAAATTAGCTCTATCCAATGGTACTAAGCACTTAACCGTAAGACTTAAGGTTAGCCCGTAAAACACAAAAAACAAAATTAAACAGCAATCTTTTATAAATGAAAAATGAGGAAATGACCCCTTAAAACTCAGAATATGAAAAATGTCTTAAAGACATAAAATATAGAGAAAACCCAGGGCTATCCAATGATAGTACCCACATACCCGCAGACCCAATATCCACGGGATAAAACCAGAAAAATACCAAATTCCTTAACAGATGTCAATTAAGAGATGCACAAATGGCGCCAAATCACACAACAAAGGCCCCTGCCAATGTTGGAAGACCACATCCTCCCTCCAATTGAGATTGTCCACATTCTTTCTTCATCCAACCACCATGTTTAACCTCCTTCCCAAATTTGCCTCTGAAATGGGCCCCTGCCAATACTGCATCAACAATAATTTAATCTGCGCCATGACACCACCTGTCCATCCATACAGAACGTCCTGCGTTGTCTGCCACTCCAAAAAGAAGACCTGCCACAGACCTGGTCCACTTTCTTCCACAACAGATTCACCTCCACCTCAACCTGGTCCTTCTTCTGCCAGCACCAAAAGATCTAGGCCATCCATCCTGATACCCAGATTAATCAAAAAGCTCCACCCTTCCCAGAAGAGTGCCACAACCCATAAAACAACTAGTTCCTCCATCCCTGGTCCATCTGATAGTAAAGAACATTCTTTCCTTCCTTCAACTTTAAAATTTATAACTTCTCAGTTCCTTCCTCTTCTGATAGTGATGATAACAATGTAGGATCCATTGCACCACCAACACCAACGCACTTGCCCACTATCAAGGCCAAGTTCCAACAACACACATATCAACAGAAACAACTTCTGCTTCACTACTTCCAATCCACTCCTGCTAGAGATCCACAGGACATTGAGAACAGAAGACACCTCATTCACAAGTTCAAGGGTGATTCTGAACACTTCATTTCATCTCTTGATTCCCTCTGTAATTCCACTAGTACTTGAGTTTGATTCAGAAAAGAAAAATTGACCACACCCTCTATAGGATGTAACCACAAACAACCTTCAGTTTTAAGTCTTGGGGGACCTTCCTCATTTTATAGTCTTGGGGGACTCAAAAACCCTCAGTTTAAAGCCTTGGGGGACTCAAAAACCTAAATCATAAACCCAGAACCAGTGATCAACCACATTAAGACACAGAGAAAAAACTAACATTCTGGGGTAATTGTAGATAGAGCTGCCAGCCCATCAATTACCCCCAAACTTTCCTTTGCTAAATTTGCAGGCTCCCCCTGTGGATACCCTCCACCAATATTTCAAAACCAACTCCAACAACGAAAAAAAACTTTTCCTCAGTTTATAGTCTTGGGGGACTTACAACCCTCAGTTTAAAGTCTTGGGGGACTAACACAGTGTTCATTTTAAAGTCTTGACGGACTAGCCTTGATAAAATCTTGAAACCAGCCAGTTTAAAGTCTTGGAGGACTAACAGAAACCAGATTTCAGTTTAAAGTCTTGATGGACTGACTTGATACCATAGCTTTTTCAGTTTAGAGTCTTGATGTACTGACGGAATTTTGCATAAAACGGACGCAGCCAATTTCATGCAGCACACCTCTAAAGCCAACCTGCTGAACTTCCACCTTCACTTCATCATCTACCCATCACTGACAAAAATCTCCTCCTATCCCTTTCCATTATCTTTTCTCACCACAGATCATGGCTGGATCTCCTGATGTTAACCCTTCTACTCTCCCTTGCTTCACTGCTCCCAAGGACTATGCCTGCAAATAGTGCATCCACATGTGCAGACCTTGCACATTCACTCTTCCAAATCCTGAATCCAAATTCTACAACAGGGCTTGTGACTCTTGTTATTCCAAAAAGAAAAGATGTGACAGAGACGCCAACTACCCTATTACTCGGCCTTCTCCTTCTCACAAATACATCTCCAGATCCTTTACCAGATCCCCAGAGCTTGGTCCTTCCTCTTCCTCTCTATCTTCTGCTCCTTCCAGAAGATCCAGAAGCTCAGCTTTCCGCACTCTTCCCAAAAGACCAGCCTTAGCCTCACAAGAAACTGCTTTTATCTCTGCCAAATTAGCTCCAAAAGCTTCAAAATCAACTCCCAGGCTTCTAGACCGCGTCCAGGCGGCCCGCCCGCCTCACCAAACAGTGAAAATCAGGGCCAAAACCTACAAAAACGGCCAGAAAATAGCCAAATTCATCCAGACAACAACAACAACTTAACCCAACTACCTCCTACTGCTCCCAGAGCAATGCAATCCACCCTTCCAAAGTCCAAAAACACCAAAATTTACCAGATTTCTAAGAGAACTGCCAGAGAACCCCAAGAAGAAACCAGAACACCACACACTGCTCCACAACAACAACTTCGTCCCCAACTAAGACAAAGAAAATACACCTCTCCTCGGTCAGCCAACTACTCTTCTGACAGTTCCATCTCTTCCAATTCTCCATCCAGAATAGAGCAGTCTGCTTCCAAATCCCCCTTTCCTGCTCCATCCTTTAACAACCCTGGTACTCCATCACCAGCACCTCCTCCAGCTGAATCCAACAGAAATAACAACCACAACAACAACCACAATCTCACTGCTCCAACTAGGCCCCAGGAACCTCAGCATCCCAGTTCACCTTCTCAGGATTCTTCAGAGGAAAACCATGAGAATCCATATCTTTCCCTAGTTGATCCACCCACTATGACCATTAAAAAATCATCAGAGATCCAAATCCCAGCTGCTTACAGATTTGATGAGCTTCCAATCTGTAAGTACTAAATTAATTATTCCATTTCTTTAACAAAAATAATTACTGATCCAATTCTTCTTGTCTATTTGGCACCCCTCCTCCTGAATCTATTATTGGAGTTGGCCAAACTCTTGAAACTTCTTTGACCCTGGATTATAGAGACATGAAGAAACACCTAAGCACCATGTGTTCCAACATGCTAAAAGCCTTTGCCCTCCATTGACCCTTGAATGACTTTGAAAAATCCTTGAGAAAGCGCCTACTGGACGATTACTGGAAAATGTCTAGGATCATTAAACACACCCTCCGGCACTCCATTCCTGCCTCTTCTTCTTCCCCCTCTGAACTTCCCTCTAATCCAATCCCTGACAATTACAATCCCTATAATCTCTCCAGCAGGATGCACTTCAAAGAACACAGTGCTTCCCACAATCCCAACAAAAAACAAAAACATCATCACAATCCGGACCAGCCTCCAGAAGCTTCATCATCCAGACAATGAGCTCCTGCACACAGATTAGAAACATAATAATAATATAAAACAATTAATAAATATAATTTCACAATTTTTTTTTTTTATATGCTTTGTATCTACTAATATTCTAAAACTAAAAATTAATAACTAAAATGAAATGAAATAAAATAAATGAAATAAAATAAATGAAATAAAATAAATGAAATAAAATAAAATATAAAAAATAATACAAATGGTATCCCCCAGCCAATTGATGAGCTGATCCCCTGATACCTTACCCACATCCAAGTGCACCTTGATGTGGATAAACAATTAATTCTTTTTTAAATGGTTAACAGACAACAAAATTCAAAAAATTTAGAAATTCAGAAAATAATAAAAAATAATGAATCACAGAAACACATGAAATAAATAACAATTAAAAATAAGAAAATAGCATTGCCCGGCCAATTGAAGAGCCTTTCCCCACCAATGCTTGTACACATCCAGGTGACCCAGATGTGGTAACACCCTATATTTTTGATTTTATAATTTTAAACAACCCCCATAAAAAATCAAAAGAAAAAAAGAGAAAAAAGAAAATAATCTAAAACTGCTGTCTAGCAAAAACATAACTGCAAAAATCAAAGAAAAACCAGCTTCATAAATTGTCCAATAAGGGAAAGTCTGGTCCATAGAAATGATCACTGGGTGGGCTCCCTCCAATAAGTAAAAATGAAAGGAGACCACCAGTGATTCACCTCCAATCTGAAAGAACCAAAGATAAAGAAGCCAGTCCCAAACCAGTTTAAAGTCATAGCAGACTTGAAACCTGAATAATAAACAACAGAACTAGAATTAAACTAGGAAAAACAAAAAACATGAGACAGACATTCTGGGGTAACTGTTCTACAGAGCAGCCAGCTCATCAGTTACCCCCACACTTGCCAAAATAAAATCTAGAAGCCCCCCCTGGGTACCTTCTAACAAAAACACCACATCCAACACAAAAAAAACCAAAACCAATAAGAGTGAAGAGATCAGCACATGAAAACCAGAGGAATTACCAGTTTAAAGTCATAGAGGACTAAAACCTGTGAAAAGAAACCAATACTAGGGTTCAACCAACTTAAGAAAAAGGGTTGGAAACAGACAATCTGGGGTAACAGTTGATAGAGCAGCCAGCCCATCAGTCACCCCCACACTTGCCAAAATAAGATCTAGAAGCCCCACCCCTGGTTACCCTCTAACAAAAGTATCCAACAAACAGATGCATAGCATCACCACAAAAAAAAAACCAAAATTAAAGAATGGTCCATAGTTTATCCTCCTTGCGGAGTCAATCTTCTTCATGCCTAGTGCCCCTGGGATAAAACCTCCTCACTTGGTCTGCAGCCACCCTCTTTTTCAAGACTGCACCATCCAACTCTTCCAAAACATAAGAACCTCCAGACACCTGAGATCTGACTCTGTAAGGTCCATTCCATCTGTCAGCAAACAAACTGCTGTCTAGCAAAAACATAACTGCAAAAATCAAAGAAAAACCAGCTTCATAAATTGTCCAATAAGGGAAAGTCTGGTCCATAGAAATGATCACTGGGTGGGCTCCCTCCAATAAGTAAAAATGAAAGGAGACCACCAGTGATTCACCTCCAATCTGAAAGAACCAAAGATAAAGAAGCCAGTCCCAAACCAGTTTAAAGTCATAGCAGACTTGAAACCTGAATAATAAACAACAGAACTAGAATTAAACTAGGAAAAACAAAAAACATGAGACAGACATTCTGGGGTAACTGTTCTACAGAGCAGCCAGCTCATCAGTTACCCCCACACTTGCCAAAATAAAATCTAGAAGCCCCCCCTGGGTACCTTCTAACAAAAACACAACGTCCAACACAAAAAAAAACCAAAAACAATAAGAGTGAAGAGACCAGCACTTGAAAACCAGAGGAAATTCCAGTTTAAAGTCATAGAGGACTAAAACCTGTGAAAAGAAACAAATACTAGGGTTCAACCAAATTAAGAGAAAGGGTTGGAAACAGACAATCTGGGGTAACAGTTGATAGAGCAGCCAGCCCATCAGTCACCCCTACACTTGCCAAGATCAAATCTAGAAGCCCCACCCATGGGTACCCTCTAACAAAAAGTTTCCAACACAAAAGTTGCTCTGCAACACCACAAAATTCCAAAACAAAAAAAGGTTCCATAGTTTATCCTCCTTGCGGAGTCAATCTTCTTCATGCCTAGTGCCTCTGGGATAAAACCTCCTCACTTGGTCTGCAGCCACCCTCTTTTTCAAGACTGCACCATCCAACTCTTCCAAAACATAAGAACCTCCAGACACCTGAGATCTGACTCTGTAAGGTCCATTCCATCTGTCAGCAAACATTTTGCCCCACTGACTCTCCAAACTTCTATTATACACCAAAACCAAACAACCAGGTTTCAAGGGATTCCTGAGTCTATGAGCCAACTTCTTGTCCCAGTAGCTGACTGATTGATTCCTAATCTTCATCATTCTAGAGTATGCCTTCTCTTGACATTCCTCTCTACATTTCAACTGTTGCATCCTGGCACAGAGCAAATCTTCTGTTGAGTGCACGTCATCCCAATCAATTCCAAGATAAGAGAAAGCCTCCAAGTCCACTGGTAGAACGGCTTTTTGACCAAACATTAACTCATAAGGAGAATAGCCAGTTGTCCTCTTCACAGTGACCCTATCAGCAAATAAAACCAAGGGTAAATAATGCCTCCACTTTTTGGCACTATCTCCACACATCTTCACCAAAGCATTCTTGATAACTTGATGGCCTCTTTCAACCATGCCTTCAGCTTCAGGATAATACGGTGTAGCCCCTCTAACCCTAGAACCAACACTAGACACAACTTCTTTAAATTCAGCACCAAACTCTGGCCCACCATCAACAGTCACCAACTTCATAAACCCATACCTATAAATCCACTCTTTCTTCAAAAACTCTGCCACATTCTTGGCAGTCAAATTAACCAGAGGCACTGCCTCAACCCAACCAGACAAATCATCCCTAGCAACAATCAAGTATTTATACCTGACCTCTTTAATATGGACAGCATCCAGACTGACCCTTCCAAAAACAGTTGATTCACCAGTAGCACGGCCCACCTCTTTAGGTTTCAAGTGACTTCTTCTTTGACATTCTTCACAAGATTGAACCCAACCCTGCACAGCCAACTTCATACCTGGCCACCAAAATCTGTCTGCTACTCTTCTATAAGTCTACCCAAAGCCTCTATAACCAAGGTCTTCATGCAAAGGCTTCAAAACCAATTCTTGACCCTTCTTCTGAGTCACCACCACTTGAGGATTAGGATGTCTCCTTCTCATCAACCGCCTTCCTGACACATAAAATCCAGGACTCTTCTTCTTGATTGCCAACCAAGTATCATCATCACAGCTATCTGGCCTCTCCAAGGTCAACAGATATTCCACCAGGATAAAATAAAACCCAGACTGACCCCAGGTCTCATCTTCAAAATCCAACAAAACAAAATCCAAGGGTACAACTCTGTCATCAAAATCACCAGTGTGAACATGAGCCAATCGAGCAACCCAACCAGGACACCAATCCTTAAATTTTGGCACGTCCTTCTCTTTCCACTGAACCTTGTGAGAATCCAGTTCACTAACAAAAACACCCTTTTCCAATTTTGAGCTGTCCCAAACAACAACTCCATCTTCATCAACAAAAACATCCTGATCACCAGAATCAAGATCAGATCCAGCCAGTTTAGCCTCTTGGGGGAGGTCAGAACAATCGTCCAGTTTAGCCTCATGGGGGAGGAAAGAAAAATACTCAGCACCCTTTGTGCTGGCCCTAATCACTGGAACATCTTCGTCGAACTCTTCAAAATCAGAATCCTCATCTGTAGGTGGCCTCCTTGATAATCCATCAGGCATAGTAAAAGTTTTACCTGGTTTGTGTACCAGGTCAAAAGAAAAATGTTGAATAAATGCCACCCACCTAGTCATTGGAGCATTTGGAAGACTAGGTGTATTGATCATCTGAACCAAAGATTTTGCATCCACCTGCAGCTCAAAATTCTGCCCCCACAAAACCGTCTGTATCTTCTTTAAAATTTTAGCTACGCCACACAATTCCAACTTAGGTTGAGAATACCTAGATTCCACCTCATTAAACACCACAGAATCATACCTTACTGGCCTGACCCTCCCAGTCTTATCCTCCTGAGACAAAACAGCATCAGCAGCAATATAACTTGAGTCCACTTCCAGATAAATCTTTCCAGAACCAACACCATAATCCAACTTGTGAAGAACAATATCTTCACCAACAACCTTTTTCAACTTCTGAAAAGCCTCTTTACACTCTTCAGTCCATTCCCAATCTGCATATTTTCTGGTCAACCTCCTTAAAGGTGAAGCCAACAAAGAAAAATCCTTAATAAAAATCCTGACATATACACATACACCCAAAAATCCCCTGACTTCAGTAGTATTTTTAGGCCTTGGCCATGACTGGATTTTATTAATCTTCTTCTTCGCCATAATCATTCCCTCTTTACATACCACATGACCCAGAATTTCCAAAGCAGGAACACAACAACAGAATTTTGACCCTGAAATAGTCAAACCAGCCTCTTCAATCATGAACAACACTCTCTCTAGAGCTATTGCATATTCCCACACAAACCTCCTTATGCCAGGGCTCTCCGATAACACCTCATTACCATAATCAGTGGATGGTCTATTAATTCCACCATCATCAATAAAAATACTAGCATGAGTAGGAACCTCATCCTGCAAAATCCAAGCCATCTGTGCTTGATAAACTGCCACTGAATTAGTTGCTCCTTGAGGCAACCTAGTGAGCTGAAATCTTCCCAAAGGAGTCTATAAAGGTTTGAGAGGCCTTGAATCCGTATGTAGTTCCTTCTCATCATAACCACCCATAATATCACCCAAACCATTACACACCCTTCCAGCAAAAGTTTCAACAAAATCCTCTGCACTTGGCGGCATACCAGCATCCTTGATAGTGACTCTATTCAAGGCTCTAAGATCATGAACCACCCTCAACTTTCCATTCTGCTTCTTTACACAGAACACTGGACTTGAGTAACTGGATGTTGATTGTTCATATAACCCAGTCCTGACTCTCTCCCTAACAATCTCTAAAAAATACTCTCGACTAGCGGCTGGAATCGGAATAGTTTTGATTTGCCAAGGTTCATGATAAACAACAGGAATCAAGTAAGGTTCCCCATAAGAGTGCTTCAATACACCCCTTTCCTCCTCAACAAATGCCACCGCTTTTTCCCTTAGCACAATAACGTGCAACAACAACTTCTTTTCTTCCTCAGACAACCACCCATCAGGACCAAAATTAACAACTTTCAACCTTTCCACAGTCACCCTATCCGTCTCTACAAATTCTGGAGGATTATTCACCAAAGGAGTACAGTACAGATCTCTTGACAAAGGAGGTCTTTTCAAAGGCGGATTTAAACCCACAGGCATGGGCTCATTGACAGGCCTAATCTTCTGCGCTACCTTCTTATACTTTGCCGCTCCAACTTCAACTTGAGGGATCTTCAGGAAATCTTCACCACCAGACCTGAAACAAAAACCAAGGGTTTCCCCATTTCTCACATGTGTGGCCAAGGTAATGTTTTTGAAAGGTGTAGAAGAAACCCTAGCGGTGCACAATTGGGAGGACTTACTTTTAGACCCCAATCTCACCACTCCAAAACTTTTCCGCAATTCCACATCTTCATCCTTTCTTCCAACTTCCAAATCTTCAAATCTTGATTCATCTTCTGAATCACATCTTCTAAAATTGTGCAATTTATCGTCATGCTGGAGGTCCAAAAATCAATCTTGATGATCTTCTCTCTTCAAAATTTTCTGCAGTTTAACATCATGCTGGAGGACTAAAAATCGATCTTGATGATCTTCTCTCTTCAAAATTTTCTGCAGTTCAACCTCATGCTGGAGGCCCAAAAATTGATCTTGATGATCTTCTTTCTTCATAATTTTCTGCAGTTTAACCTCATGCTGGAGGCATAAAAATAGATCTTGACAATCTTCACAAAAATATTTTGCATCTTCTTTCTTCATTATCTTCAGATTTTTTTCTTGATTTTCTTGAATTATCTTGAAATTTTTACCTTCTTTTCTTGAGTTTTCTTCTGTCCTACAAAAATAACCAGGGGTTTCCCCAATGCTCAGAGGTGTGGCCCAGGTAATGTTTTTGAAAGGTGTAGAAGAAACCCTAGCGGTGCACAATTGGGAGGACTTACTTTTAGACCCCAATCTCACCGCCCCAAAAATTTTCCGCATATCTTTCAATAAAGATATATAACCAACCTTCTTCTTTGAACTTGAATTAAAAATAATTAAGAATCTTGAGAGAGAACAGAGACTTGATAAAAAACTTGATGAATACTTGCAGAGAAGAGAAACATTAAAAAGAGAAAGTTGAAAATCCACTTGGTATATCTCCAAGGGAGCTGACCTACTACAACCTGGGATTTCCTCATCTTGGGGAGAGATTTTAGCACTAGGGTGATTAGCCCTCATTACTCTAAAAAAGACAGACTCTCATAAGAGCCTAAACCGCACTCCAAAAAACCAGATGCAGCACCCACTTCCTTCCTTCTCCTGCAGCAGTCCATGCACCGGCACATTGAAGATAAACCAGGCCTAGTCTCCCAACCATCCTCTCCAGGGGATGATAACCTCATGTGAAGCCTTCTTTCGTCTTCAACAGTCAACTCCAAACTGATTCCCAAATCAAATTGATAACCTATTATTGCCTGAAAATCCATCAAGAATGGCCCACCCAAAACTGCTTTTACATTAACTTTAGCAATGTAAAAATGAGCCTTCCCTGAGGCTCCTCCAACATCCAACTTCACAAACTCTGAAGTTCCACCAATTCAGTGACATGGCCACCGATCCCTCTAAAATTCCCACCAATAACAGTTTTAATGCGGAGGCCCATATGAGTTGCCTCAAACAAAGAAATCATGTTTATCTGAGAACCTGAATCCACCAATGCCCTTGCCTCCCTGCCGTTCAGAGTGACATTGACATATCCCAGAGGAGCAGAAAAATGAGTTTCCAACCCCTCACCTAACTTTTCAGCAGAATCACAAATGTATTCTACCTCACCAGAAGAAACCCTTCTCCTGGTCAACAACTTCTTCTGCCTATCAGCCAACCCTGGACTGATAGCATACAATTCCCCATAAGATAGGGAAACCTGACCCTGGTTCATCCTTTCCAGGATATAGTCCATAACATTAACTTCACCTGACACTACTGGCCTCTTGAAGTGAGCTCTTTGCTTCACCACCTTGGTCCTAGAAGATTCTTGAGGACCAGCACCAGCAACAGATTTACCATTAACAGGAACCAAACCAGATCTCTCACCAGAACCTCTGACTCCAACAGGCTTTTGAAATGAAGCCAAAGAGACATCCTCCTCAGAGTCAGAATCAACCTCCATTGGCATTGGCTCACCATTCAGGTCCAATGCACCAAAACTAGGGGGGCCCATGTCAGCCATACCCTTCTGCATCTTGTACAGCTCCTCTTTGCTGTACTTTTTCCTAGCTGCACTCAGCTTAGGATCACCCTTTGAAGAATTTGGCTTTGGTTGGGCCTTAGAACTGCTCTTAGGCCTACCCACCTTCCCTGCTTCCACATCATAAACATCAGCCAAGCATTCACCACTTGACTTTCCACCACAAGAATACAACTCCAAACCACCAAAGGAAGTAGAAAAAGAGACCTTATTGACCTCCTTCCCCTTTCCCTTGACGTCCTCATCTACCTTAACAGAAGACTTCCCCTGATCAGGAATCTCCTCAGCCCTTGGCCTCCTTTGATTGAAACCACCCCTTCTCCTGACGAATTCAACAGGAGCCTGCCCCTCACTGGGATTCACAAAAGAACCTTCAGGGAACTTAAAAACCCTTCCATCAAACTCCACTTTTCCTTCAGACACATCTCTGTTCAGTGCCCAACAATCATTGGACCTGTGGCCACTCCTACTGCAATAAGAGCAAACCCAAGGATCACTCCTACCAACCCTCCTTTCAAAATCTCTTGGCTGAGAAGGTGCCTTATTAACCCTCTTGGCCTCCTGGACAAAAATGTGCAGCTGTTTTGTCAGATCAGCCAACTGCTCCACCATTGGGTCCGTCTCCTGTTTGGAAACCTGCAGCAAATTTTTCATCTCCTTCTTCTCCCTAACTTCCTCTTCAGCCAAAGCCTCACTGACTTTGCTGACATACTTGGCACACCCCTCCTGATAGGTGTCCACAGCCAATAACTTTAAATGGGCCTCAAAAGCCTCCTTCACCTTATCCAAGGCAGGCAACTTCTGGTCCCTATTAGAAAGAGTCTTCATCAATTCCTTTCTTGACAACTCCTTCAACACATCCATCCTGACATCTCTAGCCAGGGCAGACCAAAAAACATCTTTGGCAGCATTTTCATGTGCCAGCTCCTCCACTTCCACCAAATATTCCACCACAGGATCAAACTGTAGCAGAAAATTCCTGTAACTATGTAAATTACCAACACCACCATAAGATTTCCATTCACTGACAACCTTTTTCAGATCCACCATAGTGAACCTGACACCCCTTCAATCCACCATTTCCCTAAACAACAATTTCCAATCCCTCTTCTTGTAGCCAGACATGGCCACAATCTCCTTCTCCACTGACCTATCACCAATGAACAAGATAATCTGCTTCACCATATCCAGGTAGGAAGCACCATCCACCCCAGCAGCAGTTTCATACTTCTCTAGAAACCACTTGACATCCTCCCCATTAAACTTGGTACCATCCCAAGTTTTAATCCTCACACACTCCCTAACCATCACAGAAGGAGGACCATCCCCCCCACTGATAGTCACCACAGGAATAGTAAAACCAGAAGCCATTCCTCCAGTCCAAAACACCAATAAGAGCCAACCAAAGAAAACAGAGATTCCAAAGAACTAGCAAGTTCTATCCCCACGTTGGGCGCCAGAAATGTAGACAATCCTATAGTACTAGCTATAGGGCTTGACCAAGGGAGTTGGAGAAAAACCAGAGAGAAAATTCCCTGTCCCTTTAGAAAAATAGAGTGAGATTTACTTGCTAAAGTAAGTTGGTTCCTGTTTTGCTAAAGCCCCTTTTTAACACGCTTGACTGCTTGATGAGCCAAGAAAGTAGTCCCCAGATAGACTACCAGACCAAAGAACTGAAATGTAGAACAAAGTCCACACCAGAGTCAGCAAAGATACTTGATGTAGGCTGCAAATCCACACCAGAGACAGCAATAATACTTGCTATAGCTTGCAAGACTATAACAGAGAAGACAGTTGCTAAAGTTAAGTTAAATGAAGAACTCACTTGCAACAAACACAGCCAAATTGTGGCCAGAAAACAGTGAAAACTGAGTGAGGAACAATGATATCACCTCCGGATGGTTGTATGATGATTAAGGTTGCCCCAAACTGTCTTATTCACTATGTACACACAGACCACTAACTAAGAGCCCATGCGCACCCACCAATCTGGCGCCTGTACCTGCCAAATTGCATAAAAAACCCTCCTGGAGCGCTCCCCAACCTCCTAAAACAGAGGCAGGCGGGCCGCCCGACGTCAGAGATGCCGCCTGAAGCGGCCCGGCCTCCCTGAAGCCAGAAAACCAATAAAAACCACTAATCTACTTAGAAAAATTAGCTACAACTACTAAGACCTTTAAAACACGGAATTTCACTATAACAACATTGAGACATGAAATATAGAGAAAAATTAGCTCTATCCAATGGTACTAAGCACTTAACCCTAAGACTTAAGTTTAGCCTGTAAAACACGAAAAACAGAATTAAACAGCAATCTTTTATAAATGAAAAATGAGGAAATGAACCCTTAAAACTCAGAATATGAAGAATGTCTACAAGACATAAAATATAGAGAGAAGCCAGGGCTATCCAATGATAGTACCCACATACCCGCAGACCCAATATCCACAGGATAAAACCAGAAAAATACCAAATTCCTTAACAGATGTCAATTAAGACATGCACAAAAAGCGCCAAATCACACAACAGAGGCCCCTGCCAATGTTGGAAGACCACAACGGGCTAACCTTAAGTATTAGGGTTAAGTGCTTAGTACCATTATATAGGGATAATTTAGCTCTATATTTCATGTGTCAATATTTTTATAGCGTAATTTTGTGTTTTAAGGGTTTTAGTAGTTGTAGTGAATTTTTCTAAGTAGATTAGATGTTTTTATTGGTTTTCTGGCTTCATGGAGGCCTGGCCGCTTCAGTCTTCATCTCCGACGTTGGGCGGCCCACCCGTCTCTGTTTTTAAAGGTTGGGGAGCGCTTCTGTAGGGTTTTTATTCAATTTGGCTGGTACAGGTGCCAAATTTTTTGGTTTTCATGGGCTCTTAGATAGTGGTCTGTGTGTACATAGTGAATAAGACAGTTTGGGGCAAATTTAATTATCATACAACCATCTGGAGGTGATATCCTTGTTCCTCACTCAGTTTTCATGTTTGTTGCAAGGTTAGTTCTTCATTTAACAAAACTTTGGCAACAGGTTCTCTGGTATAGTCTTGCAAGCTATATCAAGTATTATTGCTGTCCCTGGTGTGGATTTGCAGCCTACATCAAGTATCTTTGCTTTCTCTGGTGTGGACATTGGTCTACATTTCAGTTCTTTGGTCTTTTAGTCTGTCTGGGGACTACTTTCTTGGCTCATCAAGCAGTCAAGTGTGTTGAAAATAGGGCTTTAGCAAACAGGAACCAACTTACTTTAGCAAGTAAATCTCACTCTAATTTTCTAAAGGGACAGGGGATTTTCTCTCTGGTTTTTCTCCAACTCCCTTGGTCAAGCCCTATAGCTAGTACTATAGGATTTTCTAAATTTCTGGCTCCCAACATGGGGAGGAACTTGCTAGTTCTTTGGAATCTCTTTTTTCTTTGGTTGGCTCTTTTTTGTGTGTTGGTCTGGAGGGATGGCTTCTGGTTCCTCTATTCCTGTGGTGACTGTCAGTGGGGGAGATGGTTCTCCTGCTGTGATGGTCAGGGAGTGTGTTAGTATTAAAACTTGGGATGGTACCAAGTTTAATGGGGAGGACGTCAAGTGGTTTCTGGAGAAGTATGAAACTGCTGCTGGTGTGGATGGTGCTTCTTACCTGGAAATGGTGAAGCAGATAATTTTCTTCATTGGTGATAGGGCAGTGGAGAAGGAGGTTGTGGCCATGTCTGGCTACAAGAAGAGGGATTGGAAGTTATTGTGTAGGGAGATGGTAGATAGATGTGGTGTCAGGTTCACTATGGGGATCTGAACAAGGTTGTCAGTGAATGGCAATTTTATGGTGATAATGGTAACTTGCATAGTTACAGAAAGTTTCTGCTACAGTTTGATCCTGTGGTGGAATACTTGGTGGAAGTGGAGGAGCTGGCACATGAAAATTCTGCCAAGGATGTTTTTTGGTCTGGCCTGGCTAGAGATGTCAGAATAGATGTCTTGAAGGAGATTTCAAGGAAGGACTTGTTGAAGACTCTTTCTAATGGGTACCAGAAGTTGCCTGCCTTGGATAAGTTGAAGGAGGCTGTTGAGGCCCATTTAAAGTTATTGGCTGTTGACACCTATCAGGAGGGGTGTGTTAAATATTTCAGCAAAGTCAGTGAGGCTTTGGCTGAAGAGGAAGTTAGGGTGAAGAAGTAGGAGAAGAATATGGTGCAGGTTCCCAAACAGGAGAGGGACCCAGTGGTGAAGCAGTTAGCTGATCTCACAAAGAAGCTGAATATTTTCGTTTAACAGGCTAAGAAGTTCAATAAGGCACCTTCTCAGCATAGAGATTTTTATAGGAGGGCTTGTAGGAGTGATCCTTGGGTCTGCTCTTATTGCAGCAGGAGGGGGCACAGGTCCAATGATTGTTGGGCATTGAACAAGGATGTGTCTGAAGGAAAGGTGGAATTTGATGGCAGGGTTTTCAAGTTCCCTGATGGTTTATTTGTGAAGCCTAGTGAGGATCAGGCTCCTGTTGATTTTGTCAGGATAAAGGGTGGTCTCAATCAAAGGAGGCCAAGTTTTGAGGAGATTCTTGGTCAGGGGAAGTTTTCTGGGAAGGAAGATGATGATGTCAAGGGAAAGAAGAAGGAGGTCAATAAGATCTCTTTTTCTACTTCCTTTGGTGGTTTGTAGTTGTATTCCTGTGGTGGACAGTCAAGTGAAGAATTCTTGGCTTGTGTTTATGATGTAGAAGCAGGGAAGGTGGGAAGGCCTAAGAGCAGTTCTCAGGACAAACCAAAGCCAAAGGCTTCAAAGATGGATCCTAAGCTGAGTGCAGGCAAAAAGAGGTATAGCAAAGAGGAGCTGTACAAGATGAAGAAGGGTATGGCTGACATGGGCCCCCCCAGCTTTGCTGAATTGGACATGAATGGTGAGCCAATTCCAATGGAGGTTGATTCTGACTCTGAGGAGGATGTCCCTTTTGCTTCATTTCCAAAGCCTGCTGGAGTTAGAGGTTCTGGTGAGGGATCTGGTTTGGTTCCTGTTGATGGTAAATCAGTTGGTGGTGCTGGTCCTCAAGAAGCTTCTAGAACCAAGGTAGTGAAGCCAAGGGTTCACTTTGAGAGGCCAGTGGTTTCTGGTCAATCTAATGTTATGGACTCTTTTCTTGAAAGGATGAATCAGGGTCAGGTTTCCCTTTCATATGGGGAATTGTATGCTATCAGTCCATGGTTGGCTGATAGACAGAAAAAGTTGTTTACCAGGAGAAGAGTTTCTTCTGGGGAGGTGGAATACATTTGTGTTTCTTCTGAAAACTTTGGTGAGGGGTTGGAAACTCATTTTTCTGCTCCTCTGGATTATGTCAATGTCACTCTGAATGGCAGGGAGTTAAGGGCATTGGTGGATTCAGGTTCTCAGATAAACCTGATTTCTTTGTTTGAGGCTACTCATTTGGGCCTCCCCATAAAAACTGGTATTGGTGGGAATTTGAGAGGGATTGGTGGCCATGTAACTGAATTGGTTGGAACTTCTGAGTTTGTGAAGTTAGATGTTGGTGGAGCCTCAGGGAAGGTTCATTTTTATATTGCTAAGGGAACAGTTAAAGCTGTTTTGGGTGGGCCATTCTTGATGGATTTTCAGGCAAGAATTGGTTATCAATTTGATTTGGGAATCAGTTTGGAGTTGACTGGTGAAGATGAAAGGAGACTTCACATGATGCTATCATCTGCTGGATAGGATTGTTGGGAGACCAGGCCTGGTTCATCTTCAATGTGCCAGTGCATGGATTGTTTTAGGAGAAAAAGAGAAGTGGGTTCTGCCTCTGGTTTTTTGGAGTGTGGTTTAGGCTCTTATGAGAGTCTGTCTTTTTTAGAGTAATTAGGGCTGATCATCCTAGTGCTACAACCTCTCCCCAAGATGAGGAAATCCCAGGTTGTGGTAGGTCAGCTCCCTTGGAGATATACCAAGTGGATTTTTAACTTTCTCTTTTTAATTTTTCTCTTCTCTGCAAGTATTCATCAAGTTTTTTATCAATTCTCTGTTATCTCTCAAGAATCTCAATTATTTTTAATTCAAGCTCAAGGAAAAAGATTGGTTATATATCTTTATTGAAAGATATGCAGAAAAGTTTTGGGCGGTGAGATTGGGGTCTAAATGTAAGTCCTCCCAATTGTGCACCGCTAGGGTTTCTTCTACACCTTTTAAAAACATTACCTGGGCCACACCTGTGAGCATTGGGGAAACCCCTGGTTATTTTTGTAGGTCAGAAGAAAACTCAAGAAAAGAAGATAAAAATTTCAAGATAATTCAAGACTATCAAAAAAAAATATGAAGATAATGAAGAAAGAAGATCATCAAGATCAATTTTTGGGCCTCCAGAATGAGGTTAATTTGCAGAAAATTATGAACAAAGAAGATCAGCAAGATCAATTTTTGGGCCTCCAGCATGAGTTTAAACTTCAGAAAATTATGAAGAAAGAAGATTATCAAGATCAATTTTTGGGCCTCCAGAATGAGGATAAACTGCACAATTTTAAAGAGTTGATTCTAAAGATGAATCAAGATTTGAAGATTTGGAAGACTGAAGTGAAGATGAAGATTTTTAATTGCGGAAAAGTTTGGAGTGGTGAGATTGGGGAGTAAAAGTAAGTCCTCCCATATTGTGCACCACTAGCGTTTCTTCCACACCTTTCAAAAACATTAACCTGGCCACCCATGTGAGAAATGGGGAAACTCTTGGTTTTTGTTCCAGGTCTTGTGGTAAAGATTTCCTGAAGATCCCTCAAGTTGAAGGTGGAGCGGCAAAGTATAAGAAGGTAGCGCAGAAGATTAGGCCTGTCAATGAGCCTATGCCTGTGGGTTTGAATCCGCCTTTGAAGAGACCTACTTTGTCAAGAGGTCCTTACAGTACTCCTTTGGTGAAGAATCATCCAGAATTTGTGGAGACAGCTAGGGTGACTGTGGAAAGGTTGAAAGTTGTTAATTTTGGTCCCAATGGGTGGTTGTCTGAAGAAGAAAAGAAGTTGTTGTTGCACATTATTGTGCTAAGGGAAGAAGCTGTGGCTTTTGTTGAGGAGGAAAGGGGGATGTTGAAGCACTCTTATGGGGAACCTTACTTGATTCCTATGGCTTTTCATGAACCTTGGCAAATCAAACCTATTCTGATTCCACCTGCTATCAGAGAGGATTTTGTGGAGATTGTTAGGGAAAGAGTCAGTACTGGGTTATACAAAAAATCAACATCCAGTACTCAAGTCCGGTTTTCTGTTTAAAGAAGAAGAATGGAAATTTGAGGGTGGTTCATGATCTTAGAGCCTTGAATAGAGTTACTATTAAGGACTCTGGTATGCCACCAAGTGCAGAGGATTTTGTTGAAGCTTTTGCTGGAAGGGTGTGTTATGGTTTGGGTGATATTATGGGTGGTTATGATGATAGGGAACTTAATACAGATTCAAGGCCTCTCACAAATTTTGAGACTCCTTTGGGAAGATTTTAGCTCACTAGGTTGCCTCAAGGAGCAACTAATTCAGTGGTAGTATATCAAGCACAGATGGCTTTGATCTTGCAGGATGAGGTTCCTACTCATGCTGGTATTTTTATTGATGATGGTGGAATTAATGGACCATCCACTGATTATGGCAATGAGGTGTTAACAGAGAACCCTGGAAAAAGGAGGTTTGTTTGGGAATATGCAATAACTCTAGAGAGAGTGTTGTTTAGTATTGAAGAGGCTGGTTTGACCATTTAAGGGTCAAAATTCTGTTGTTGTGTTCCTGCTTTGGAAATTCTGGGTCATGTGGTATGTAAAGAGGGAAGGTTTATGGAAAAGAAAAATATTAATAAAATTCAGTCATGGCCATGGCCTAAAAATACTGCTGAAGTCAGGGGATTTTTGGGTGTGTGTGTATATGTCAGGATTTTTATTAAGGATTTTTCTTTGTTGGCTTCACCTTTAAGGAGGTTGACCAGAAAAGATGCAGATTGGGAATGGACTGAAGAGTGTGAAGAGGCTTTTCAGAAGTTGAAAAAGGTTTTTTGGGAAGATATTGTTCTTCACAAGTTGGATTTTGGTGTTGGTTCTGGAAAAATTTATCTGGAAGTGGACTCAAGCTATATTGTGGCTGGTGCTGTTTTGTCTCAGGAAGATAAAACTGGAAGGTCAGGCCAGTAAGATATGAGTCTGTGGTGTTTAATGAGGTTGAATCTAGGTATTCTCAAACTAAGTTGGAATTGTGTGGTGTAGCAAAAATTTTAAAGAAGCTACAGACTGTTTTATGGGGGCAGTATTTTGAGCTTCAGGTGGATGCAAAATCTTTAGTTAAGATGATCAATACACCTAGTCTTCCAAATGCTCCAATGACTAGGTGGGTGGAATTTATTCAACATTTTTCTTTTGACCTGGTACACAAACCAGGCAAAACTTTTACAATGCCTGATGGATTATCAAGGAGGCCACCTACTGATGAAGATTCTGAGGCTGAAGAATATGATAAATATGTTTCAGTGGTTAGGGCCAGCACAAAGGGTGCTAAAGATTTTTCTGGCCTCCCCCAAGAGGCTAAACTGGTTGGATCTGATCTTGATTCTGGTGATCAGGATGTTTTTGTTGAGGAAGATGGAGTTGTCGTTTGGGACAGCTCAAATTTGGAAAATGGTTTTTTTGTTAGTGAACTGGATTCTCACAAGATTCAGTGGAAAGAGAAAGAAGTCCCAAAATTTAAGGATTGGTATCCTGGTTGGGCTGGTCAATTGGCTAAATTTCACAATGGTGATTTTGATGACAGAGTTGTACCCTTGGATGTCATTTTGTTGGATTTTGAAGATGAGACCTGGGGTCAGTCTGGGTTTTATTTTATTATGGTTGAATATCTGTTGACCTTGGAGAGGCCAGATAGTTGTGATGATGATACTTGGTTGGAAATCAAGAAGAAGAGTCCTGAATTTTATGTGTCAGGAAGAAGGTTGATGAGAAGGAGACATCCTAATCCTCGAGTTATGGTGACTCAGAAGAAGTGTCAAGAAGTTGTGTTGAAGTCTTTGCATGAAGACCTTGGTCATAGAGGCTTTGTGGAGACTTATAGAAGAGTAGATGACAGAATATGGTGGCCAGGTATGAAGTTGGCTGTGCAGGGTTGGGTTCAATCTTGTGAGGAATGTCAATGAAGAAGTCACTTGAAACCTAAAGAGGTTGGCCATGCTACCAGTGAATCAACTGTTTTTGGAAGAGTTAGTCTGGATGCTGTCCATATTAAAGAGGGCAGGTATAAATACTTAATTGTTGCCAAGGATTATTTTTCTGGTTGGGTTGAGGAGGTGCCTCTGGTTAATTTGACTTCCAAGAATGTGGAAGAGTTTTTAAAGAAGGAGTGAATTTATAGGTATGGGTTGATGAAGTTGGTGACAGTTGATGGGAGGCCAGAGTTTGGTGCCAAATTTAAAGAAGCTGTGGCTAGTGTTGGCTCTAAAGTTAGAGTGGCTACACCTTATTATCCTGAAGCTGAAGGCATGGTTGAAAGAGGCTATCAAGTTATCAAGAATGCTTTGGTAAAGATGTGTGGGGATAGTGGTGAAAAGTGGAGGCATTATTTACCCTTGTTTTTATTTGCTGATAGGGTCACTGTAAAGAGGACAACTGGCTATTCTCCTTATGAGTTAATGTTTGGTCAGAAGGCTGTGCTACCAGTGGACTTGGAAGCTGTCTCTTATCTTGGAATTGATTGAAAGGATGTGCATTCAACAGAAGAATTGCTCTGTTCCAGGATGCAACAGTTGAAATGTAGAGAGGAATGTCAAGAGAAGGAATACTCTAGAATGATGAAGATTAGGAATCAATCAATCAGATACTGGGACAAGAAGTTGGCTCATAGACTCAGGAATCCCTTGAAACATGGTTGTTTGGTTTTGGTTTATAATAAAAGTTTGGAGATTCAGTTGGGAATAATGTTTTCTGACAGATGGAATGGACCTTAAAGTGTCAGATATCAGGTGTCTGTAGGTTCTTATGTTTTGGAAGAGTTGGATGGTGCAGTCTTAAAGAAGAGAGTGGCTGCAGATCAGGTGAAGAGGTTTTATCCCAGAAGCACTAGAAATGAAGAAGATTGACTCTGCAATGAGAATAAACAATGGAACGTTCTTTAAATTTTGGAATTTTTGGTGTTGCAGAGCAATTTTTGTGTTGGAAACCTTTTGTTAGAAGGTACCCATGAATGGGGCTTCTAGATCTTATTTTGGAAAGTGTTGGGGTAACTGATGGGCTGGCTGCTCTGTATAACAGTTACCCCAGATTGTCTGTTTCCAACCCTTTCTCTTAATTTGGTTGAACCCTAGTATTGGTTTCTTTTCACAGGTTTTAATCCTCTATGACTTTAAACTGGAATTTCCTTTGGTTTTCAAGTTCTGGACTCTTCACTCTAATTGGTTTTGGTTTATTGTGATGGATGTTGTGTTTTTTTTATAAGGTACCCAGGGGGGGCTTCTATATTTTATTTTGGTAAGTGTGAGGGTAACTGATGAGCTGGCTGCTCTGGAGAACAGTTACCCCAGAATGTCTGTCTCAAGTCTTTGGTTTTTCCTAGTTGAATTCTGGTTCTGTTGTTTATTATTCAGGTTTCAAGTCCACTATGACTTTAAACTGGTTTGGGACTGGCTTCTTTATCTTTGGTTTTTTTTGGGTTGGTGGTGGATCACTGGTGGTCTCCCATCATTTTTACATATTGGAGGGAGCCCACCCAGTGATAATTTCTAAGGACTGGACTTTCTCTTACTGGACCTTCTCTTAATCTGGACAATCCATGGAGCTGGACTTTGATTTTCTGGTTATGATTTTGCTAGATAGTAGTTTCAGATTATTTTCTTTTTTTTCTCTTTTTTCTCTTTTAATTTTTTTATGGGGGTTTTTAAAATTATAAAATCAAAAATATAGGGTGTTACCACATCAGGTTCACCTGGATGTGGGCAAGCATTGGTGAGGAAAGGCTCATCAATTGGACGGGAAATGCTAATTTATCATTTTATTTTATTTTATTGTTATTTTTATTTTCATCAATGTCATTTTTTTTATTCTCATTCTTATTTCAAATATCTTAAATTATTTAAGGTTTATCCACATCAAGGTGCACTTCGATGTGGGCGAGGTATCAGGGGATCAGCTCATCAATTGGCTGCGGGATACCATTTGTATTATTTTTTATCTTTTATTTTATTTCATTTATTTTTTAATTTATTTTTCAATTTTTAATTTTAGTATGTTAGTAGATTGTTTAGAAAAAATAAATTTTTAGAATTTATAGTTATTAATTTTATTTATTTATTTATTATTATGTTTTTAATCTCTTTGCAAGAGCTCAATGTCTGAATGATGAAGTTTCTGGAGGATGGTCCGGATTATGATGTCGTTTTTGTTTTTTGTTGGGGTTGTGGGAAGCACTGTGTTCTTTGAAGTGCATCCTGCTGGAGAGATTATATGGATTATAATGGGCAGTAATGGGTTAGGATGGAAGTTCAGTAGAGGAAGAAGAAGAGGCAGGAATGGATTGTTGGAAGGTGTGCTTAATGATCGTAGACATCTTCCAGTGGTCGTCCAATAGTTGTTTCATCAGTGTTTTCTCAAATTCATTTAAAGGTCTATGGAGGGCGAAGGCTTTCAGCATGTTTGAACACATGGTGCTGAGGTGTTGTTTCATGTCTCCATAATCCAGGGTCAAAGAAGTTTCTAGAGGTTGGCCAACTCCAATAGTAGATTCAGGAGGAGGGGTGCCAACTAGACACAAAGAAATGGATCAGTAATTATTTTTGTTGAAGAAATTGGATGAATTAATGTGGTACTTACAGATTGGAAGCTCATCAAATTTGTAAGCGGCCGGAATTAGGACGTCTGAAGATTTTGGAATGGTGATAGTATTTGGATCAGTCAGGGAAAGATATGGATTCTCTTGGTCTTACTCTGAACGTTTTTGAGAAGGTGAACTAGGAGGCTGATGTTCCTGGGGCCTAGTTGGAGCAGCAGGCCTGTTGTTGCTGTTGTTAATATTTCTGCTTGATTCAGTTGGATGAGGTGCTGGTGATGGAGTACCAGGGTTGTTATAAGATGGGGCAAGAGAGGGTGATCTGGAAGCGTATTGCTTTCTTCTAGATGGAGCTCTTGAAGGAATGGAACTGTCAGAAGAATAGTTGGCTGACAGAGGAGAGGTGTAGTTTTGTTGCCTTAACTGGGGGAAGAGTTGTTGTTCTGTTGTCTTCCTGGGGTACTCTGGAAGGTCTCCTAGAAGTTTGGGAAATTTTGGAATTTTTGTACCTTAGAATGGTTGGCTGAATTGCTTTTCAGGTAGTGGGAGGTAGCTGCTTGGAGTTGTTTTTGTTGATTGGAGGAATTTGGCTGTTTTCTGGTTGTTTATGGGAGTTTTGAGCCTGATTTTCACTGTCTAGTGAGGTGGGCAGGCCGCCTGACGTCAGCCGGGCCGCCTGGACGCGGTCTAGCAGCCTAGGAGCCAATTTTAAAGCTTTATTAGCTAAATTAGCATTAGCAGAGATAAAAGCTGTTTCTTGGGAAGTTAAAGCAGGCCTTTTTGGGATAGTTCTGGAAACTGAGTTCTGGGATCTTCTGGATGGTGCATAGGATAAAGATAAAGAGGATGGACCAAGCTCTGGGGATCTGGTAGGGGATCTGGAGAGGTATTTATGAGAAGGTGAAGGAGTAGGAATAGGGTAGTTGGCATCTCTGTCACATTTCTTCTTCTTGGAGTAGCAAGAATCACAGGCCCTGTTGTAGAACTTGGCTTCAGGAGTTGGAAGAGTGAATGTGCAAGGTCTTCACATAGAGATGCACTGTTTGCAGGCATAGTCCTTGGGAGCAGTGAAGCAAGGAAGATTGGAGGGGTCAAAATCAGCTGACCAGTCATGATCTGTGGTGAGAAAAGATGATAGAACGAGATAAGAAGGAGATTTTTATCAGTGATTGGTAGATGATGAAGTGAAGGTGGAAGTTAAGAAGGTTGGCTGTAGGTGTATTCTGTATGAAATTGGCTGAGTCTACTTTATGCAAAATTCTGGTAGTCCATCAAGACTTTAAACTAAACACTGTGTTAGTCCCCCAAGACTTTAAACTGAGGATTGTTTGATGGTTTAGTCCCCCAAGACTATAAACTGAGGAATGGGTTAGAAAGATTGGTAGAGGGTATCCATAGGGGGAGCCTCTAAATTTAGCAAAGACAAGTTTGGGGGTAATTGATGGGCTGGCAGCTCTATTTACAATTACCCCAGAATGTTAGTTTTTTTTCTGTGTCTTAATGTGGTTTATCTCTGGTTCTGGGTTTATGATTTAGGTTTTTGAGTCCCCCAAGACTTTAAACTGAGGGTTTTTGAGTCCCCCAAGACTATAAAATGAGGATGGTCCCCCAAGACTTAAAACTGAGTGTTGTTTGTGGTTACATCCTATAAAGGGTGTGGTCAATTTTTCTTTTCTGAATCAAGCTCAAGTACTAGTGGAATTACAGAGGGAATCAAGAGATGAAATGAAGTGTTCAGAATCAGCCTTGAACTGGTGAATGAGGTGTCTTCTGTTCTCAATGTCCTGTGGATTTCTAGCAGGAGTGGATTGGAAGTAGTTTAGCAGAAGGTGTTTCTGTTGAGATGTGTGTTGTTGGAACTTGGCCTTAATTGCGGGCAAGTGGTTTTGTGTTGTTGGTTCAAGGGATCCTACATTGTTATCATCACTTTCAGAAGATGGAGGAACTGAGAAGTCATCAGTTTTATAAAGTGGAAGGAAGAAGTGGAAGTTTTTACCATCAGATGGACCAGGGATGGTGTAACTTGTTGTTTTAGTGGTTTTGGCACTCTTCTGGGAAGGGTGTAGCTTTTTGATTAATCTGGGAATCAAGATGGATGGCCTAGATCTTTTGGTGCTGGTAGAAGATGGACCAGGTTGAGGTGGAGATGAAGCTGTTGCAGAAGATAATAGACCAGGTCTGTAGCAGGTCTTCTTTCTGAATTGGCAGACATCACAGGATGTTCTGTATGGATGGACAGGAGGTGTTATGGTGCAGATTAGATTATTGCCAATGCAGTATTGGCAAGGACCCATTTCAGAAGCAGATTTGGGAGGAAGGTTGAACATGGTGGTTTGATGAAGAAAGAATGTGGAAATTCTTAATTGGAGGGAGGATGTGGTCTTCCAACATTGGCAGGGGCCTTTGTTGTGTTGTTTGGTGCTGTTTGTGCATGTCTTAATTGGCATCTGTTGAAGAATTGGGTGTTTTTCTGGTTTTATTCCGTGAATATTGGGACTGCAGTATGTAGGTACTATCATTGGATAGCCCTGGCTTTTCTATATATTTCATGTCTTGATGATATTTTTCATATTCTAAGTTTTAAGGGTCATTTCCTCATTTTTTAGTTACAAAAGATAGCTGTTTAATTTTTTTTTGTGTTTTACAGGCTAACCTTAAGTCTTAGGTTTAAGTGCTAAGTACAATTAGATAGGGCTAATTTAACTCTATATTTCATGTTTCAATGTTTTTATAGTGTAATTTTGTGTTTTAAGGGTTTTAGTAGTTGTAGTGAATTTTTCTAAGTAGATTAGATGTTTTTATTGGTTTTCTGGCTTCAGGGAGGCCGGGCCACTTCAGGCACGTCGTGCAGCCAGCCTGCCTCTGTTTTAGAAGGTTGGGGAGCGCTTCTGGAGGGCTTTTATTCAATTTGGCTGGTACAGGTGCCAAATTTTTTGGTGTGCATGGGCTCTTAGATATTGGCCTGTGTGTACATAGTGAATTACACAGTTTGGGGAAACTTTAATTATCATACAACCTTCCGGAGGTGATATCCTTGTTCCTCACTCAGTTTTCACTTTTTTTGGCCAAAATTGGCTGTGTTTGTTGCAAGGTTAGTTCTTCATTTAACTCAACTTTGGCAACAGGTTCTCTGGTATAGTCTTGCAAGCTATATCAAGTATTATTGCTGTCTCTGGTGTGGATTTGCAGCCTACATCAAGTATCTTTTTTTTTCTGGTGTGGACATTGGTATACATTTCAGTTCTTTGGTCTGGTAGTCTATCTGGGGACTACTTTCTTGGCTCATCAAAAAGTCAAGTGTGTTGAAAAAAGGGCTTTAGCAAACAGGAACCAACTTACTTTAGCAAGTAAATCTCACTCTATTTTTCTAAAGGGAAAGGGGATTTTCTCTCTGGTTTTTCTCCAACTCCCTTGGTCAAGCCCTATAGCTAGTACTATAGGATTGTCTACAGCAATAGAACATGGGATATGATAAAAAGGGGTAAATAAACAAGAATATGTGAGAGGTGAAAAGAATAGGATCTATGAGAGAGGAGAGAATGTGAAAGAATGTGAGTTGTTAAACTAAATAAAAAATGTATATATATATATATATATATAATATTAAAAGACAATGAACAGCACCAGGTCAAAAGTTAGACGACTTTCAGTCAAGTGGTTGTTTAGTACCTGTGGTATAACCTGAGTCAAACATGTGTTGGAACTTTGGTGGGACAATTTTTCATCTTGACACATAGCTCAAAGCTGAATCATTAGGACCAATTTGAATTCTTCATATAGTGCTTTTTGCATAATTTCCAACAGGCAATAGATCATACTGTGGTGTCTAAAAGGCATATATTGAATTCATAATGGATATTACAAACATGATTAATAGACACCAGCTATACTACTTAATGACATTATGCAGACAGTATCAGATAAAACACCACCAAAGCCACTTGGATTAAGAGTTCTTGTAGCATGTCCAATAATATCTTTATGAGTAATATTAACATTTTTAGACCATCTATTATAGCACCAAATGTTTTAAATCCTGCTTTTGAGAAAGAATTTTCTATTTTTTTTAATAGCATCATACAATCCAACTAGAATAAATATTTGATCTGCGAACTTCTTTGACTCCCACATTCTTAACACCACTCCAACTGTCAGCCAGGCCACTAGACTTACCCAGTGAAATAATTAATTATTTACTGGATGAAGCTGCACCTTATCATTTTAATTATTATTTAATTATAATTTTTTTGCATTAAAATTAGTTATAATAAACTAACTAATTACAGAATGTTAAAATTAAAAAATTAAACAAATAATTGAAATTAAAAATATAATTTTGTCCCTTATATTTTTCTCTAACACCGTGCTCATTTGACAGGTTGGAAAAAATAAAATTTTATATTAAAAAATAGATATTAAGATAAAATAAGATTTAAATATTCAAATAATATTAAATATATACAAAAAATTCAAATTTCTTATTTAGGATTGACTTCTACAGTAAATATTAAATATATTGATGTATTTCTGACATACTCTGTAAATACATCTTTTTGACACCTTATTTTTAGAATAACTTTATTATTTGAAATCCTCTTTCTGGAATGTTCTTTTCTCTCTCTCCTACTACTGTTTTTAGAATTTGATTGCCGTGCTTTGTCTCTCCTTTGCCTATAAAAGGCCTCTCCTTTTGTTGTATTTTAATCATTCTTTTTTACCAACTCACTTATTACTACAACTACAAAAGTTAAACATTTATTTCTTATATTTTATATCTTTAGTATTTACAGAGACATAATTCTAATATATAACTTATATAAATATTTAAATCTACCTCTTATTATTGAGTAAAAGAATCATCCTTGATTTAGAAATACATACCTAATTATTGAGAGTCAAATAAATCTTTAAAATCTTCATATAACACCGTACCGAAGCTTCTAGACCAAAAGTAAACCTTGAAAATTGGGATCCTTTCCAAAATATTGACGGTGCAACGTTACTTGAGGCGTAATCGAGGGGACCATCGGCGTACAAGTACCTGTAAAGGACGAGTGGAGGCGAGAAAACAACGAACGTCATACGTCACATGATAAAAGTTTTTGCTGCAAACAGGAATTGAACCACGCTCCAAAACTTAAGTTCATATACTGACTAAAGATCGTATATATTGTGGTAATTATTGTTATTACTATTTGTGGGTTACTCTTCACTCTTCATTTTCTACGTATTTCCTTTTACTCAGCACTCTGTAAGTGGCATTAATTTGCTCATTTTGCAGGGGGAGGTGTCTGGTAATTTGAAATTTAATTTTATTATTATATTTTTTTTATTTTTCCTGGTTGACCATAGTAGAGCAATAACTGTTCTTAGTCCCAGATGTAATAAAATAATTATATTTTAATATTAATTATCAATTTTCAGTTGACAATTGTCCTGATTAATTTGAATTTTAATTGTTCCAGTTGACAAATTGTCCTGACAAAAATATTTTTTTATTAATAAAATAATCATTAAAATTTTTCAGTTTACAATTGTCCTGATTAATTTAAATTTTAATTGTTCCAGTTGAAAAAATGTCCTGACAATAATATTTTTTATTAATAAATAATTCACATTTAATTACTTCAGTTGACTTTGAGTCCTGGTAATCCAATAAATCTTTTTTAATTAATAAAACTCATATTTAATTACTTCTGTTGAAATTAAGTCCTGGTAGTTAAGTGATCAGTAATAAAAATTTTAAAATAAAACTTCATATTTAATTACTTCAGTTGACATTAAGTCCTGGTAGTTGAGTGATCAGTTAAAATAATTTTTTTTTAATTAATAAAGATTCATATTTGATTATTTCAGTTGACAATAAATCCTGGTAATAAATTAATTGATTTAAATCCTGAAAATAAAAAATTAATAGAAATTCTAATTTATTTCTACAGTTGATTGTATTATCCTGGTTTTAATTTTTTTTTATTAATTTTATTTAAGTTGATTTTTATCCTAAAAAGATTTTTTTTCTTTTTTTTATTTTATTTCTGTTAAATAATAATTAAAAATAAAGACTAATTCATTTTGTCTCTTTCTTCATTTCAGTGGAATCTTAAAATGACTGATCAAAGTGGTTTTTCTGCACGTGAAGAAGAACTGGACTTAATTGATTATGATGAGCCTACTTCTGTAATTTCTCCTTTAACAAGAAGAATTTCTCAAACTAATAAATCCTTGCCCCAAACAGGATGTGGAGATGGAAGAAGTAGAAATCCTAGTGGACAATACTCAGGATCAGAAGCCCATGACAAACCCGCCAGAAGAGCTTCCAAAAGGCTTCAGGATAAAAAAGATGCCGTTGTCTCAGCAGGTAAAGAATCTGTCTACCCACATAAAGGAGTTAAGGACAGACAGCTTGAGACTAAAGGTAAGGGTAGATGCTTTGGAAGAAAAGGTGAAAAGAACAGATACTTTTCTCCAAGAGAAGAAGAAACCTCTTCCTCCCAGGGATCAACAACAATTGGCTCCCCAATCCCAAGAGATGGTGGAAGTGTCCAAGTCGCAGTGGGACTGGCTCAACACTCAGTGGGACTACTTGGCTCAAAACCAGAATCAGTTACCTCAGGTAGGTCCATCAAGGCCCACCCAGGCCAACCCCACTCCTCCCCACCCTTATCAAGGAGGCAAAAGAAGAAGGAAGCCCAATATGGTGATACCCAGCAAACCCTGGTACGTCCCTCTATTGATTCTCAAGTGCCTTTTCTTGTGGCTGACTCTGTTCCTTCAGGTAAATATGGAAGGCAGGATGAAACCTTGAGACCTATAGAGGCTGGGAATAGTAGACAGATATCTCATGTATCTAATCCATTACTTTTAATTGCTACCTCAATGATTAATCCTGATATGGCTGTGATTGATGAAACTCTTGACCCTGAGTTCTATGAGAGTCTGGAAAGTTACTCTGTTTCCTTATTGAGAAACACTCCAGATGTAGCAAGAATTAATGATGAGCACTTGAGAGATATTATTGCCAAGCAAAATCATATAATGAACAATATGCAATTGACTCAGAGATATAATAGTTTGTTAACTGATTAAGGATATCAAGAATTAAAAAGTGAAGCACAGAGAGTCTCTGATGAATTGTCTCATTAAAAAGCAACACTTGAAAAGAAAATTGCTTTATGGCAAAATATAAAAAATGATTTTTCTAAACTAAAAGATACTGTATCTGCTTGTTGCCAGGAGGTAGAGATAGATAAGATAAATCTGAAAAGATTGAGTGACCATTTGTCATCTTTTCAACATAAAAATCAATTATCTTTTGCAACTATCAATGAGAGTTTATCTAGTCTTCCAAGAATGAAAACAAGACTAACAACCATTGAAGAAAAATTAAACTCATTGTTAAATGACCAAAAATATTCTGACATTTCTGTGAAGGAACATATAGTGCAGGATGCTCAACCAGTACCTGTGGCTAGTTCATCTAAAACAAAATTAGATCCAGAAATACCTGTTGACAACACTGAGTTTCCATCAAAAACTGATGATGCACCAGGATCTGCAACAGAAGGATTAAACAATGAGATTTCAGCACAATTAGAAAAATTACAGCTGCTTCTTACTCAGAAACAAGCTAGTACTAAGGAGACTCCTTCAAATCAAAAGAATTGGCCAAAACTTGACCAGTACCCAACATTTGACGGTGATTCTTCTTCTGATTGGCAACTTTTTTTTGCAGAATTGATAATTTAAAAAATTCTTACAAACTCCCAGATGAGGAAAATGTGTCCAAGTTAATTTCTTTGTTCACTAATGTTGCCCTGATGTGGTATGAATCTGTTCTCCTGGATGGGAATGACTACTCATGGGAGGATTGAAAGAAATTAATTAAAGCACAATTTGGTGGCCCCAAGTTCAGAATGGCTCAACAAAGGCAGTATGAGGAAACTAGATATAGTTCTTCTACTGATAAACCTATTGAGTTTTTAATGAAACTTGTAAAAATCTTAAGGGCAATGGACCCAAATATGGAGTTTGATTTATGGAAGGACAGGATCCTCTATAAATTACCAATGTCTCTGAGAGACTTGATAGTGGCTAGGACTGAGATCTCCAAAGAACCCTCTTCTTTCATTAATAATTGCAATGAGATACTTCTAAATAATAAGTATGATGCCAGAAGATTCATTCCTAGGACCCCTTTTGAGAAACCCTCCGCTTACCAACAGAAACCTCTGGAAAAGATTGGTAAACCTTCTGCCCCTGTTGCACCAAAGAAGTATGCAACAAACACTTGCTTCAAGGTCAACAAGCCTTGGAAGAAAGGCTCTGTTTGTGACAAGAAGACAAATCTTGTAGAACAAACAGAGGAGCATGCTGATGACACAGTGGCACTGGATGATACATCAAGTGATTGTGCCAGCAATATTTCATATGAATCTCAACAAGAAATCTTGATGCTGGAAGAAGATATTCATTATTTAAATACTATTGACATTGATAATAATGATTTATCTACAGTTGAGGATGCTGAGATCATAAAGAACATTGAGGATAACTCAATTGTTATTGCTCCTCTTAAGGCACCAGTCTTGATCAATGGAACCAGCATTGAAGTTGTTCTGGATTCTGGAGCTGGAGGAAGTGTAGTATCTGAAAGAGCACTTGCTTCAGTAGATCAAGACTAAAAATCTAAACTGATGCCTATCATTTCTGAAAATTGGAGAGGGTATGTCTCTGTTTTGTTCCCCATTGGTAAATACAAAGCCACAGTGTTTTTTAAATATAACCATGGTTTTGTAAGAGCTATTTGTGATTTTTTTGTCATGAAAAATGATAACTTGAGCAATTGGTTTATTGTAGGAAATGATATTTTAACCAAGTATGGCATAAAATTGGATCCTTCAAACCAATGTTTCACAATGGGGATGAATGGGAAGAGAAAATTTAAAATTTCCTCCCCTAAAAAATTATTAAAACCAGAATGGAACACATGTAATTCTGTGGTTCAATATAAAGGAAGATCTACAAAGGAAATGCATACCCTTATGTCTGAAATTGACAATGCTTCTTTTGGAGAACAACTTTCAGGTGAGGATAAAGATTCCATCATTAACTTGATAAAATCTTTTCCTATGGCCTTTGCTCATGGGTCACATGAACTGGGATTAGTTAAAGAGGAAATGAAACTTTCATTGTTGTGCCCATTAACTGATTTACCACCTAGTTTAAAGAAGAAGCCTTATCCTGCTTCTCCCACAAAGAGAAAAGATATTGAAGATAATATCTCTACCCTTTTAAAAATGAATATTATTGAAAAGGTAATTGAAACAACTAAATATTGTGTTATCTCACCTGTCCTAATTTCTTATGAGAAAGATAAAGCCAGGTTATGTGGTGATTATAGAGCACTGAACACTTGTACTGTTGATGATATCTATCCTTTACCTAGAATCAGCTCTATACATGCTACTTTACAGGGTGCTAAATATATCAGCTGTTTGGATGGTAATAAGGGATATCACCAGGTACCTGTTGAGAAAAATTCTCAGAACTTTATGATGATTGCCACTCATATGGGTATTTATAAGTATATTAGGATGCCATTTGGCCCTAAAAATGCCCCTTCAGTTTTCCAAAAAGTAATGGATAACACATTCCATCAAGAGATAATTGAAGGATGGCTGATGGTTTATATTGATGATATCATTATATTCTCAAAAACATTTGAGGACCATCTTAAACACCTGTGTAAAGTATTCCAGAAAATGGATGAAATAAATATGACACTTGCTTTGAAGAAATTTAAATTTGGTTTCCATTCTTTAAAAGTTCTTGGTCATGTTGTTTCAGTCTTGCAGATATGTGTTGACCAGAACAAAGTGGCAGCCATACAACAGGTGAAAGCTCCTATAACAATGAGAGAGCTCCAAAGTTTTTTGGGAATGTGTGGATACTATAGACAGTATATTAAAAATTACCAAGTCATAGCTTTACCCCTTACCCAATTAACTAGAAAGGATGTTGCTTTTGTCTGGAATAGTGAAAGACAAAGAGCCTTTGACACTATGAAACACCGTTTGATGTCAGCACCAATTCTTGCTTTACCTGACTTTGATCAACCATTTGTTTTGTACACTGATGCCAGTTTCATTGGTCTTGGTGCTACCCTCCATCAAAAACAAGTGATAAATGATAAAGTTTCAGAAGTAGTAATTTTTTATATTTCAAGAACCTTGAGAAATAGTGAATTGAAATATGGAGCTACTCAATTAGAGTGTTTAGCTGTAGTATGGGCTCTAGAAAAGCTTCATTATTACCTAGATGACCAGAAATTTGAACTTGTCACTGACTGAAGTGCAGTTAAATCCCTTTTAAACTTGAAAACACCTAATAGACATATGTTTAGATGGCAGCTGTCTGTTCAAGAGTACAGAGGGAGAATGACAATTATTCACATAGCTGGTATTTGTCACTCAAATGTGGATATGTTATCAAGGTTACCTTTACCAAATGATGACTCTAATCCTGCTTATGATCCTGAGGATGAAATTATCCATATCCATGGGATATATGTGGTTGATATGGAGGAAGAGCTATTACAGCTTATTCTGGAATCATATGATAAGGACACTGACTTGAAAAAGTTATGCACCATATTAAATGATCCAAAGAATGCTTCAATAAAAGCATTAATTAAAACCCTTCCACCAAAGTACCAAAAAGCTTTGGAAAAAGGTAAATTTTCAATTGATGAAGTATATCTATATTATACAAGAAAGTTGAGTAATGTTATTGTTATTCCTCCTTCTATGAAAGAAATCATCTTGAAAATTTGTCATGATGACATATTAGCTGGACATTTTGATCTTGACAAAACAATGACCAGAATTAAGAACACTGCTTGGTGGGCTTATATGTCTGAGGACACAAAATTATATGTTTAATCTTGTGATTCTTGCCAAAAATCAAAAAAATTAACTGGTAAAAGAGCAGGATTAATGCAACATATTGAACCTCCTGATGCTCCATGGCAAATAATAAACATGGATTTTGTAACAGGATTACCTATTGCTGGTAAAGACAGTTATAACTCTTGTTGGGTTATTGTGGACAGATTCACAAAAATGTGTAAATTTATCCCTACCCACAAGGATGTTTCCACTAAAGAATTAGCTTTCTTATGGTGGTCTCAGATGTTTAATACTGCTGGTTTTCCTAAAGCCATAATCTCTGACAGAGACCCTAAATTTACTTCTGAATTCTGGATGTCTCTGATGGATGTTTGTGGTTGTGATCTGAAACTTTCTACTGCCCATCACCCTCAGACTGATGGTTTAGCTGAAAGAATGATTCAGACTTTAGAGGACATGATAAGAAGATATTGTTCCTTTGGCCTTGAGTATAAAGATAATGACAGATTCACTCATGATTGGGTTACCTTACTTCCTGGGTTAGTATTTGCTTATAATAGCACTGTTCATTCTGTTACTCAAAGAAAGCCTTTTGAGCTCTGGCTTGGATATGTTCCTAATACTCCTGCCCAAATTCTCAATAACAAAATACCTAAATTGGATATACATCCTGGTGTAAAATCTTTTCTTCAAATGCAACAACTATGTAGAAATCATGCTCAAAAATGTATTGAAAAATCATTTGAATATGAGAAGAAAAGATGGGACAAATCCCATAAAGAATACACTTTTAGAAAGGGTGATGAAGTGTTGATTTCTACAGTCCACTTCAACTTAAAAGGTAATAACAAATTAAAAGATCCATTTGTTGTCAGAAGAATGATTGGAGATAATGCAGTTAAAGTTATTCTGTATTCCCCATATGACAGAAAACATCCTGTTTTTCCAATATCTCTTTTGAAACCTTACACATCCAATAGTGATTTATTACCAAAAAGGAGGGGTAGACGAAAGAAAACCCCAAATGAAATAACTGAGACAGCAGAAATTGAAAAAAGTTTAAATGACAGAATAGTCACTGCTGAGAAAGGTACAGAATACTTATTGAGATTCAAGAATAAATCATCTAAATATGATTCTTGGATACCTGGGAAGGAGATATCTAATCTTCCTACTATACTAGAAAAGTATAAAAGGAAAAAATCATAGCATTTTTTTTTATTGTTTTTTTTTAGAGTGAGGGAGTGTCAGCCAGGCTACTAGACTTACCCAGTGAAATAATTAATTATTTACTGGATGAAGCCGCACCTTATCATTTTAATTATTATTTAATTATAATTTAGATACATTAAAATTAGTTATAATAAACTAACTAATTACAGAATGTTAAAATTAAAAAATTAAATAAATAATTAAAATTAAAAATATAATTTTGTCCCTTATATTTTTCTCTAACACCGTGCTCATTTGACAGGTTGGAAAAAATAAAATTTTATATTAAAAAATAGATATTAAGATAAAATAAGATCTAAATATTCAAATTATATTAAATATATACAAAAAATTCAAATTTCTTATTTAGGATTGACTTCTACAGTAAATATTAAATATATTGATGTATTTCTGACATACTCTGTAAATACATCTTTTTGACACCTTATTTTTAGAATAACTTTATTATTTGAAATCCTCTTTCTGGAATGTTCTTTTCTCTCTCTCCTACTACTGTTTTTAGAATTTGATTGCCGTGCTTTGTCTCTCCTTTGCCTTTAAAAGGCCTCTCCTTTTGTTGTATTTTAATCATTCTTTTTTACCAACTCACTTATTACTACAACTACAAAAGTTAAACACTTATTTCTTATATTTTATATCTTTAGTATTTACAGAGACATAATTCTAATATATAACTTATATAAATATTTAAATCTACCTCTTATTATTGAGTAAAAGAATCATCCTTGATTTAGAAATACATACCTAATTATTGAGAGTCAAATAAATCTTTAAAATCTTCATATAACACTGTACCAAAGCTTCTAGACCAAAAGTGAACCTGGACACCAACCCTGTTGCCTTTTGATAATTTGATCTCAATATTTCCATTCCCTTGATGTTTTGAGTATAGGGAGAAGTATTTACAAACAAGGTTAAAGTATTGGAGATCAGTAATTTTAGATGGAAGAAATTCTAAAGCACCAGTCAATTTATCTTTTTCAAAAATATTTGAAGAATACTTTTCACCATCAATCTTGTTTAAATAATCCAGCCATAAAACATATTCTTCATGAAGTAGTTTAACTGATGATTTTGAAGTCTTTTTTTTTCTATATCAAAAACATCTTTCATTTTGTTTTCAAATTAATTGTCATTCCTCTCAAAAAGAGATTGAAGCTTCCCAGTCAAGATAAACATTTTCATAAATTTTTTGTCCATTTCATCTAAAATAAAAAATATTAAAGTATATAATTATGAGGAACAAAAAGAATATAGGAGCACATACTTTTTTTATTATTGTGTGAGATAGATACCAACATTCCATTTATACGCTCATGAGCCCAAGCTGCTGATGATGGTGCTGTCCCAAATTGTCCCAGAACTTCAGGAAAATATTGGGCTAAGTGGAAATTAGGCTTGATGTCAATATGTGGCCAAAATTCTTTAAGACATTTCATATACTCTTTCAGATGATCTTGAAGAGATACAATCTGTTCTTTATTTATTTCAAGGGAAGTTAAAAGTTTGATTATAAATACCAAAAGGGAAAGACACTTTATCAACTTCTTCACTTAACATTCAGAATTTTCTATATTCCAAACTGGGAACAAAGAAACCACATAATAAATTTATTTAAAACAAGTCATTCTGCTGCCTTGAGATTTGTTGAAGTGTCCCCTACATGGTTTTGAACACAGTTTAACCATGAGGTAATGAGTGTATGGAAAATAAAATTTTGAACAATCATTGATTCACTAGGCCTTAGAACAAAAACAGAATTTAAATCATTTGGTTTCACAGCTGATCCCAATTTCATTTTAGGTCTAAAATGTGCAGATATTTCCTGTAATATGGACTTTAAAGAAGATATTTTTTAGGTAAAATTCTATCTAATGATGAGTCAGCTTAGCTTAATTGAGCTATCTACATCAGAACTAGATTTTTCTTTTTCAGTGCTGGGTCTAACACCCAAAAGATTAGCACTTTTGATGGCCCAACCATTTTTAGAGCTTCCTCTACCTTATCCAAGCAAATTTCTTCATAAGATAGTTTTGGCTTGATTTTTTTTCTCAGTGGTGGTACCACTTTACAAACTGAACTTTTTTTTCTCTACTTTTACTTGAATCATGAGAAGAAGAGTTTCAGGGGAAAGATTTTATTTTTGAAAAAAAAAATCCCTTTTGTGTGAATTCTGCATTTGAGTGTGAACCTTTCTATTTCTCTGTATTTTATATTAGTAGTTTTTTCTGATCTCATGTTGTTTTCTATTGTTTTGGATAGTATAATTTGTCATATAATCAAGAACCTTACTGTTGTTCCAATTTTCACAATCCAAATATTTTTCTATCTATTTTATTTAACCCTTCAATTTATCCCACCTGTCCACTTCTTCCCCCTTGGTCACATCTGAAAGTCCTTGCACTTTGTGGGGAGAATAAATTCTTTTCTCCAAGTTCTTTCCTTTTATTTTCTGTTTTATTTTCTTCTTACTCTTATAATTCTAACCACAGCCACTCATAATTGGGTACCTTATAGTTTTATCACATGCTTTGTTGCAGTTACTTTTTTTTGTAAGGTGCACTGTTTCTTATTGACCTGCTTTCATGTATGTTTTTTTTTATTTATATCCAAATATTTTCCTCTCTATTCTCTTTATCACTTCCATTTCTCTCTCTTCTCCACTGTTCCCTCCCTTGCTTCATCTGACAGTCATGGGTATAATAGAGTCCTTTTCCAGTTTTACCACCCACTTTGTTGTAGTTACTTGTTTTTGTAGGATTCACAGTTGCTAAATGACCTTTCTTTAGCCTTCTTTTGTGTTAAATCCTCTTAATAATTTTTTTATAGGATGGTAAGGTTTGATAGTAAATAAGTAATAAGGGGAGATAGAAGATAAATGATTTTTTTGATTGAATATATCTTGTACAGGACAGCCCATATGAATTAATGTGTTATAGTCAGGAAGATGAATAATTATGTTGAAGAGTGATCCAAGTGACTGGGAGATAGTGTCTAGAAAATTAGAAAGATAGAAAATCAAAATATTAATTAGCAAGTGACAGTTGGTATCCTCTTGGGGTAATAACTTAGCTTCAAACCATATATAAGGGTGAATAATGTACCATAAGCCAACCCCCAACAGGAGCAACTAAAAATATGTATTCTGGTGGTCCATGTAGGTCATAGAGGATTTTGAAATTAGAGTGGAAATGTTTATCACAGTTAATATTAGGTGAATTTGCCCTATCCCTGATATTATGTTTTTTATGAGAGGGATAAAGTGAAAAAGGTTGCTCTACCAAACCTGGGGATCTGCTGAAGTCATATATGTGAGATTGAAGTAAGTCAATTTGGATGAGAGAAGTAGTATAAGATTATGCAATATTAAAAAGAAATAAATTTTGAGAGGGAAGAAGATTATGCAGGAGGAAATCAGTATTTATACAAGACAAGAAATATTTCTTGGCCATGTAAGTCACATTATATAAATAATGAATGGATTTACCATGATGAGTAAAACTGTGTAAAACTCTGTAAGTTAAGATAAACCACCAGAAATTATTTCAGCAATATATATTTCCCAAATTAAATTTTGTCCATATATTAGGGGGTGTCAGTTCTGGCAAATCCGCACTTAAATTAAGTGCGGATTTCAAACCAAATCAGCACTTACAAATCAGCACTTAAATTTTGCAAAAAAGTCACTTATTTCAAAAAAGGGTGTCATTTATGACCTCAAATCAGCACTTTTTTCCCGTTTTTTTTCACAACCACATTTTGGCCACAAAACATCCCTTCCTTTCTTACCCCATCCCTGTCACATGTGACACACTGACCTTCCTCGCTACCTACCCATCAATCCTCGGCACACACCCCTTCCTGACATTTTCAATATTTTGACCAGGCATGTTTACATTCTTTTTTACTTATTTCTTCTACTTTTTAATCTTTTTTCTTGTTATGTGCCAGTTTCATAATGCCTCCCAGACATTCCAAATCTCAAAAGGTAACTCAAAAATCTGCTTCGTCACAAAAGTCTCCTCGTAAAGCAAGGATAACATATAAAAAAAATCAGTGACTTTTTCTATTACTTACAACTGTTTTTACAGAATTGAAAACTATGTTTCAGCTAATATTTTATGGAAGTGAACTCTGTTCTTCGCCCGAAGAACAGAGTTCATCCTCCTATTTTCACATTCTGTTTGCACCAATCTCCATCCCTTTCAATTCTATCAACACATGCTTGTCTTCCCTCCCCATGCCTTTCGCTATCCTCCCAGCCCCATTTTATGCCATCCTCTTTTGATCCCCATTTCACCCCTCTCAACCTCTCCCAGACCCTTTTCTTCATTTAAAATGCCTCGGAACCCTTAATCTTCCCTTCCAACTCTTTCCCAACCTTTTCGCTACCCCATATATCCTTCCTCACCCCTCTCTCCAGCCTTTCCAACCCTTGTAGCCCAATTCCTCCCCTTTACCTCACCTCCACAATTCTTGAACCCCAATTTCCTCCCTTTCAACCCAGTCCCTATTTCTGTATATAAAAATAAAGTGTTAGGGAGAAATGGGGAGGTAAGCGAACTGGAAGGAGAGGAGAGGAGAGGGGTAGAGAGGTGTGGAGAGGGAGAGGAAAATGTGGATAGGGGTTGAAAATGATGACGAAGGGAGTGAAAAGGTTGGGGAGAAGGATGAGGTGAGGATAAAGAAATATTTCAAAGGGAAAAGAGTGGGTATTCTTGAGAGGGAGTAAAAAAAGACAATAAAAGAAGATAGTAATACAAATATACAAAAAATATAAAATATATAAAATATGTTACAAAGAGTGGGCACAGAAACTCCTTGAATCCTAAAAATCCACAACTCCTATACCTGGGAAGAAGGTAACGTTTCCTGGCCATTTTTGATAAAACGACAAAATCTTCTTCTAGATCAGAATCGGAATCAGAGTCCAAGAGCAGTTCAAGCGCCATGAAAGTCATTGCTTTATGTAATTTATCACGATTTGAAAGTGAGGAAGGCATGACTCTTATATGATATGATATGAAGATGTAAGTGATGTACGATGTTTTGAGTTATGAAGTGTTATGCTGCGGAGTGCTGCGTATGAATGGGATGATGCTGACAAATCAGTGAAATGGGACTTGATGGTGAAATCAGCACTTTTGGTTGAGAAAGTGTGGATTTGAGTGAAATAAGTGACTTATTTCATTTTGAAATCCACCAGTATTGGGGCTAGTGTGTTTTGGAAATCCGCACTTATTTAAGTGCGGATTTGGTCAAATTTAAGTGCGGATTTGTAAGTGCGGATTTGCCAGAACTGACACCCCCTATTAAAACTACAAGATATCCACGTTAACAACTGAAAATTTCAAAAATTAATGAATTTTTGATTCATGTATAATTGGAAATCCACTTGTCAACAATGTGAATAAAACTTTTCTGAAAAAATAAAATCATAGTTTGAGAAAAATTATAACACTAGAAACAAATTAATCTTCTGCTGTTACAAGAAAAGAGACCAGCTTTCTGACTAAAGAAATCTGCTTATGGGCAAAGAAATACATCCAATTATAGTTCCATGCTACTGATAACCTGTATGGTCACAAATAGAAAGGGCACTGAGAGCCTGAATTATGCCCTTACTTTTAATACATATTTAAAATCCTGCACAAAGTTAAGTTAAAATAAAAATAGATCCCAACCAAATTATATAAAAAATATGGTATTTAACATGCCTTGTAATTTTAATTGATGGTTTTTGAAAGTCCATAGCACAGGTTCAACAGCTTATAGTCAAAAAAGTGTTGGTAAATTTACTTGCTCATGTATATCTAATAAATTAATGTATTTATAATACACAATATTAAATTTAACTTTTCCCCTATATTTTTCTCAAGTGCATTTTAAAAATTAAAACCACAATTAAATTCAATGTCTTTGTGTTACATTAAAAATAACACAGTACAAATAAATATTCAAATTTACATATTTACAAACCAATTCATCAACTAGAAGAGATGTAGATTTGTTCCCTGGGGCGCCCCACCCAGCCCCCCTGCAGACAGACACTGGGCCTTACACAATAATTTTCAAGTGCCACTTAGTTAATTCAAATTTTTCACTCTTACTTAGTATATTTTTATCATATACTCTGAAGTTTTGCATAAATAGATGTTTTTAAATAAATCACTCAAAATTTTAACAAATTTTTAACTCATTCTTTTTTTATGTATCTTATAGCTTGAGAAAATGAGAAAGTTTCTTAAATGCATATATGAGGCGACATGTCGCCTCATATATGCATTTTAGCAACAAACACCATGCACAAATTGCAGACGTTCCCAGTGTGATCATCACCTGGGCATTTGCATTGGTTTTGCATAAAATGTTTGAATGCCACTGCAAAATCCAATGCAAGGACAACACACATTTGTAAACACCACTGATATTTGAAGCATCAGTGCAAATAACGCACTTCCCTCTAACCTTGACTCACTGGTAGCTAGTTTTGGTCTGATATGTCAGCAAATTAAATTTCAAATATACTGGCTTTGCAGAAACCTTTCTGTTCTTGCTCTTGTTCTCTACTTTCCTAATTAATCGTTTACCTCTAGTTATATTTAATCATAATCATAAAAAGTTGTAACAAATCCAAAGTGCTCTCATTTTATTGTTCAAAACATTCTAAATATTTTTTGATTGACCATCTTGGAATCACTCAAAATGGGAAATATATTTCTGCTTGGGAAAAGCTTAAGCATTACGGAAGAGATGAGGCAAACTTCAATTTACTGATAATTAGCTCCTAAGAAGTTTCTGAAGCCTCAGAATTGAGTCCTTAAGTCTTTTGGAAGAGAGAAATAGTGAGGCAGATGTGACATCTCAAGTGGAATTTACTGGGGCCAGTTGCATTTCTTATGTCTAGCCCAATAAAATGTTGTGATGTTCTTCAAAGCAGGTTCTGAATATGTCCCGAGATTTAAAAAGTGGCTTGGGTTGATTCAGCAGTGCTCACATGTGGTGGCTGATTATAATCAATTCTATTCACCAAAAAAAAAGAAATACTTGAACAAGAACAGTGTAAGTAAAATTAAATGCATAAGGTAAAACAACAATCCTCTGTCCCTTCTCCCTCCCACATTATTGCTCATGTTACCTCAATAAATACTGGCAGATATCCTAGCAATTTGCCTCTCACCCAACAACTCCTATTTGTTTACCACTTTAATTGCCTGTTCATTCACCTCCTCACCTTTCCTCATCTCACTTGTACTTAATATTATCTTAGTTGTTTTTTCCTTCACTCCCCCAGCTGGGTGGGTTGAATGAAATAAAAAAAAGTAGAAATAAAAGAGAATAAATAATTGGAAAATACTTTCAAATTGAGGGAGCGATTAACTCTGGTAAATTTCCCAATAATCTTCTCCTTGCACAGTAGTACCCTGTCTTTGTGTCCATTTCATTTCCCCACTCTTCTTGTCCTGTTTCCCCCTCACACTGTAGACAATCCTATAGTACTAGCTATAGGCCTTGACCAAGGGAGTTGGAGAAAAACCAGAGAGAAAATCCCCTGTCCCTTTAGAAAAATAGAGTGAGATTTACTTGCTAAAGTAAGTTGGTTCCTGTTTTGCTAAAGCTCCTTTTAAACACACTTGACTGCTTGATGAGCCAAGAAAGTAGTCCCCAGATAGACTACCAGACCAAAGAACTGAAATGTAGAACAAAGTCCACACCAGAGACAGCAAAGATACTTGATGTAGGCTGCAAATCCACACCAGAGACAGCAATAATACTTGCTATAGCTTGCAAGACTATAACAGAGAAGACAGTTGCCAAAGTTAAGTTAAATGAAGAACTTACTGCAACAAACACAGCCAATTGTGGCCAGAAAACAGTGAAAACTGAGTGAGGAACAATGATATCACCTCTGGATGGTTGTATGATGATTAAGGTTGCCCCAAACTGTCTTATTCACTATGTGCACACAGACCACTAACTAAGAGCCCATGGGCACCCACCAATCTGGCGCCTGCACCCGCCAAATTGCATAAAAAACCCTCCTGAAGCGCTCCCCAACCTCCTAAAACAGAGGCGGGCGGGCCGCCCGACGTCGGAGATGCCGCCTGAAGCGGCCCGGCCTCCCTGAAGCCAGAAAACCAACAAAAACCACTAATCTACTTAGAAAAATTAGCTACAACTACTAAAACCTTTAAAACACGGAATTTCACTATAACAACATTGTGACATGAAATATAGAGAAAAATTAGCTCTATCCAATGGTACTAAGCACTTAACCCTAAGACTTAAGGTTAGCCCGTAAAACACGAAAAACAAAATTAAACATCAATCTTTTATAAATGAAAAATGAGGAAATGACCCCTTAAAACTCAGAATATGAACAATGTCTCCAAGACATAAAATATAGAGAAAACCCAGGGCTATCCAATGATAGTACCCACATACCCTCAGACCCAATATCCACAGAATAAAACCAGAAAAAAACCCTATTCCTTAACAGATGTCAATTAAGACATGCACAAACAGCGCCAAATCACACAACA